>SZWC01000048.1:14592-43450 GCA_023375785.1 Penium margaritaceum | reverse complement strand
CTCTCCATATCCCTCCCTCCCTCCCTCCCTCCTCCCCTCTCTCTCTCTGTCTCTCTCTGTCTCTCTCTCTCTTGATTTTTTGAGGCAATTAGAAGAAGGAACACAACAACAATATGCAAGTTACATCTGAAAACAATATTCGTGTACAAGAAATGTAAAGTTTGTACATGATGCTCGTACGGAGAGGAGCATTTCGTTGTTGACAGTGGTATGGTCTCATTGGTGGCAGAATTGAGCTTCTACTGCCCGATCGCCTTCATTGCGACCACCTATAACATACTCGCTCAGATTCTCCCACATACGCTCGAGGTTACATGGGTTGTAATCGACAAGCAAATGGAGGTTTGGGCGTATCACCTCCTTGAGACCACGCTTCATGTTTGAATTGAAATGCACTGGACCTCGCTTCTGTACTCGTCTCTCACAGGGGAGGCCGAGGTACTTTGGGTGGCCAAGCAGGGCATTCGTGATGCCAAAGCCGTAGAGTAGCTCTCGATAGAATTCATTGATCACTTCCGTGATCCAAGTACGTCCGTTTGTCAGTGGTTTGTTGTCATCCTCCTCGTAATCGTAGAAGAGGACCTGCACGCGATTTTGTAGACCTTGGAATTGGGAGTTATCTTGACATGATAGAGCGATGCGGCAACTGCGCCAGGCCTCGTTCATGATGCCGTACCACATATTTCGTGCATTGTCAAAATGATAAAACAAGTTCTTGTATGTATTGTGAACATAATTTTGTAGTAAGCCCATTACTATCTTATGGGTAGTGTATTAAGGTGGCTCCCATGGTCGTTGATCCCCGGGGCATCAAAAATCCTCGTAGCGACCAGTCAGTAAGTGGGTCATGTTGAAGTTGTTGATAGTGATCTCGCTGGTGATGGCGAGGACTTGCTGCAACCATTCGTAGATGTTCGTTCCATCTTCTCGGAGTTGTGCAATATTGTTCCATGAAGGATGGTGCTCCATCTCCCACATTTGATGATGCATGCCTTGGCAGTTTCTTACAGCTTGCCGTGGCTTGTCGTTTGTTGTGTTTGCCGTTGCTTGGAGCAGATGCTTGTCGCTGATGGTTGACGCTGCATTCCGCTACTTTCTTGTTCTTGCCTGTGCTTGAATGTGCTTGTCTGTGGTGCCCCCTGCTCATCTGTCCTTTTTGTTGTTGACGGCTGCTTTGGTTGTCGGTGTGTTGTGTGTGCCAGTGATGACTGTCACTTTCACTTGTTACTCTGCTGTTCTCTGCTATCAATCTCGGCTTGGCGAACGGCTCCTACACGCGGCTCGTCAACGGTTTGTTTGTTCCCAAATGCTGCTCTAAAATGAGTAAAGAAGTATTAAAACAGCTCGCATTAATTGTAGTACCGTTCCCCTTTTGCCGATTACCTGCTCCGGACCCGTGGTGAACATGTGCTAAGGGTTAACCAACGCGGCTTGGGCAGTGGCTAGATCGGAGGCTGAAGCAATCATACACAGTGACGAAGCTCCGTTCGAGAGGGCCAAATCAAACAACCAGTTTTCGACAACATTGACCGTGGACATCACTTCCTTTGATGAAATGGAACTACAACTCGTCTGTGGAAGTCAAAGAATTCACTTCCGCAAGTTATATCTATACGGGGTCCATACTTGGAGTCGAATCTCAGCCCGACCTCCGATCTGTTATGGGGGGTTTATAAGTTGTTAGTGCCGAGCGTGATGCTGAAGCACACATCAACGCTGACCCTTGACGTTACAACTAACCAAACTAGTTCTCTCTTGATTTCTTGACTTCTGATTTTAGACTTCCGAGGCTTGGAACACCACATATGTGGCTTTTGTTGGAAACGCCGTCATATCTCTTCGAGTCAGCTGAACGGTCTTATTCGCATGAATGGTCAACTCGATGTCTGTCGGTATCCGAAATGAAGGTTCGCTTTCCCTGGACCCTGGAATTGTGGAAGTTGCATTACTTTTTGTGTAATGTACATTCATAGGTGTAAGTATATGTATGTTCATCAGCACCGTTAAAAGATTCCATATTGTGTACATGGACATGTATATGTAACTTTATGTTTTTATGCATATTTTTATGTGTTTGCATATGTAGAAGTCTTTCTTTGTATGTATATGTATATGTATATGTACAAGCGCATGTTAAAGTATAGTTGTATGTAATTTTTGATGTATTTGTGTATGTATATGTATTGGTCTGTGTATATGTATGTTTTTATGTATATGTTTCTATGGATACATAGGTGTATGTATTGATATAGCTTTGTATGTATGTATATGTCAATGTACATGAATGCAAATGTATATGCAATCATCTTATTGATTGTTTTACACTAAATAAAGATACAACTTTACCTATGTGAGTGTAATCGAATGCTTTGTATTGTATTTGAGTCCTTTCACACTTGTGATGCTTGTTTTAGTGTTTACAGATTCATGTTAAAAACAAGTGAAGGTAGCCTTTGAGAGTATTTAATAACCACACTAAACTGAAAGAACCTTTATGGTGAATACAGCTGTTTTTTTTGTTTTTCCATAAATGTTTCTCAAATTTCTAAACATGGGCAAAGGATGATGACGAGTTGCATTGTCTTCTTGATGGATGTCCCCAAACGGTTCATGTAACGAAGCTGGTTTGTCGTTTTTGGAATGGAAACTTATGATCGGAATTTTTTTGTCATTGTAAAGATCGAAGTGATAACAATGTTGTAATGTGTTGTTAAGGAGGACCATGTATAGAGTGGCCCTTTTCCCTTTGATATTATCGCCGTTGAGCTAGTTGGTGGACTATCCAACTTGCTTTTCCGGTCACTTGACGTTTTTATGGTTGTTTTCTTCTTTCTTTAGACAGAATTTCTATTTTTGTCTTCTGTTCTTTTTTGCATTTGTTAGAGACATTTCTATCACAAAGACTGGGACGGGGCTTTGTTCGGAGAATACAACGCCTCCTAATGGATTCATTGTAGCTCTCGTCTCAAATTTCTTTCCCACAAACCGAGAAGCTTCTCCATGGTCTGAAAACCTAAATTGCTGTTCAAATGCAGATATCACAGCGATCTCAGGGGTAAAGACGGAAATTGGGTCCATCGAATCGAAGGAACATGCGATAAAACTCCACTAAATTTCATACCGTCATTAAGAACGAGAGCGACGACATCGCTGTCAAACGTGCTTGGTTTTCACTGGTTTTCAATTGTTTTCACCACTTATCGTGGAAACCACTATACGGGAGCTTGAGAGCGACAGCGGCAAAGGGAGCGTTTCGTTGAATTTTGTCCACTTTTGGATCTCGCTTTTGACTAGCCGGCATCCAGCTGTCTTTTGTTGTAGATGATGTACGGATTTGTTGCTGTCAAAAAGCAATCGCATGTTAGGCAACGTGAGATGACGTGCAGCATGTTCTTCCCGACTTGATGTTGATCTTGACAGCGGCTCTCAGAAGAGAACGAAATAATAGTCGTGCGATGCCGCGGGGTTAGACTGGTTATTCATTAAGTAGCGTTTTACATTGATCCCTTCATTCGCTAGTACAGATTTTTCTTTGTTGGAAACGTTGACCGCCAGCTGCATTAGGCAAGTTAGAGAGATTTTCTAAGATTCTCTACAAGACGCCACCAGTCTATGGGCATTTTTATAAGTCAGTCACAGGGTAAAGAAATGTCAAATAACAATTCCCGCCTCTTACTTGCTCACAAAATATGTCTTTGCCGGAGGATGTTGTCTGTAAAAATGTGATGTATCGATGTACCGATCGACAAAAGCGACCGCGGCACTAGGCAAGATATGCATGAACAGTGGACTCAATTGTCACATGCATTGCAAAAAAATACTTTAACAATGCTTACTCTTCTCTATCGTAGTTGTTTTCTCGCATGCCTTTCTTTATCACATTTTGACTCCCCAAAGCTAAACATGAGATTTCGTGCGCGGTAGATGAGTGCAAATGCCGCTAACATTTTAGAAAACAAGAAGGCGGGAAATCAATATTTCTTATTCCATGGCATGTGGCGAAACTTGCGGGAGATACAGATTTGGTGTAGAATGACCCTATTTTGTATCGATTTCACATTCGAATTTGTAGGGTCAGACACCTAGGCGTTGAACGGACGACTTTGATTTTGATTTTGATTCTATAGCTGAGCGCGGGAGGCGGCACGGCGAACGGATTGGCGAGCGGTCGCAACTGTTTGCGATTACGCCTTTTAGGTTTTCCATAATCAAATGTCAAACCAAACCTCTCCCGCTGATTCTTCATGGTTGTAGGCCAGCTGCGCCTACATGGGAGGTCTCCCAACTTCTACGTAACGTCTTGTTTGTGTTTTTTGCTAGAATCAGAATAAGTTGTCGTTATGAGGACGTTAACGCTAAACATGCAAATAAAAATTGGTTTCAATTGAAATGCAATCAAATCGACGATAAGAAGCCCACGAAGACATCGAATTCAACACTTCAACATTTCAAGGAATTTTGCTACATCAGATGTACATTTTGTCGAGCCACGCATTGATGCACGTGGCGGCTATTGTCTACTCGTGAAGTCAGGACATGACGCTGTCGTCTCCTGAGGAGAACAACCCGCGAAAGTTGCAGAGGCGGGACTTCGACAACGCGGTTTCGAACCCGACCTCGGTCCTTCCAAAGTGAACGAAGAATCATAAATCGAGCGAAAAACTACTCAAACCCTATAATCAAAATCAAAATGAAAGGCGTTGCTTCAATGCCCTAGCAATGACCGTGAGGACATTGACCAAATTGCAAGTACCTCGGGTCAAGTAAGGTGGCGTAGCATTTCCCCGTTTATATTAATACAAGCGACTTAGATCGGGGAAATGCTACATTGCCTTACTTGACCCGGAGTGCTCAGGATCTTGGTCAGTCTTCTTGCGTTCATCATCAGGTATCTGACCTCCCAAATTTGTACTTGAAATGGTCACACGTTGAGTTAGCTTTGTAGGATATTTGCGACTCGAGGTATTTTTGTTTGATGCTGTTTAGTATCAAATTAGCGTTTCCCGCCTTCTTATTTACAACAATTTCGGCAGCGTTCAAACCACTGCACGCGAAACATGATTTTCGCCATCCTCTTGAGAGAAATGTAATAAAAAGAAGCATGCCAGAGAGAATTTTACGTTTGCTATGCATTTGACGTATGGGCTAACATCCTTCAGTATATTGTACATCGGTAGATTATGACTTCTAAGGACAAGATCCTCCATGTTGAAGACTGTTGTTCAACACTTTTTGTACCCTATCATCGTCGGACAAAAATATCGATGGACGGGTGGCGTGGCGCATAGGATCTTAGTAAATCTCTCCCACTTGCATAATTCCAATTGCGGTCTACCCGTATGACAAGAACGCGAGTCCGTACTGGTAGTTCAAGAAGTTAATACACAACGCAACGTAATCAAGAACTAATCTGACTATCGCGACATTGCAGGACAAAAACTGTGTCGGCTAAGGTGTCGCGCAAAACCACTTGACTTAGATTGTCCAAGTGTAATTCCATGCGGCCAAAACTCCAACGTCTGGTCGTTTAAGAACTCAAACAGTGTAGGAAAAACTATACAAACACTCCAACGGCCGACCGTCACAGAGCGTACAACGTGGGGCTCGACGGTTCCCGCGTGAAATCGCCTACGGGCAGGTTTGGACCTGGCCTAGTCCGAAGCGGTAGGTATGGCACAGGAATAGTCAATGGTATTCACGGCAAGCAAACCAGTTGATGGCGTGCAGAATTCATAATTATTGTTCAAAGTGGTGCAAAACTATTGTGCTAATGAGCGGTGGGCGACATCGTGTCCAGTGTAGGAAGGCGGGTAAGCATTACTTGGGCTACCACAAAAATGATCAAACACATAATCTTGAACTGGTCTCCTTGGCATTACTCATTGGTGGAAGTTGACAGCGGATGGTCAACCATGTTGTGTTATGTTGAATGCCTAGTCTTCCACGTTGCTGATCGTTTACATATATGTAGGTCAAGAAACTGCGGTCTAGGACATGAGAAACAAGCCAGCTTAAGCGACACTGAGGAATGCTGTTTGGGCGTTGTTAAACTAACATTTACCGTCATTGGTTGTCGATGTGCAGTTGACGATGTTGTACTTTGTTCCCAGTTTGTCTGTCGTTCCATTGGCTGCTGGATTCCCCGATGGATTGTCGAACATTTTCCAGTGATTGCCCATTCATCTGTCGATGTGGCGTCAGAGTTCTAAAAGAATTTCCCCCATCGTCTGTCGACGGACGTCTATCATTCCAGGTTTTAACCGTTGTAGAACAACAATCAATGTAGCCTACGGAAGAATCATTCTGTATTGTTATGATGAATTTTGTTCGCATGTGTCAATTTGAAAGTAATTTGCTCCCCACCGTAATTCTTGTTGTATAAAACGGTTTTCCAAGATCGTAGATTTGTAACCAAAAACATTGTAATGATGACATGCTCATGATGACGCCATGGGTTCCTTTTTGTTGTATAGTGGCTAACATCTAAACATTAGCCACACCTGAAGAGGCAGTAACAGCCACACTTGAAGAGCTGGCAAGGTCATCAAGGGCACTATGTGAAGATTTGGAGTCAAAGGATGTCGGAATGTTGTCGCTAAAAGACACGAAAGATGTACGGAAGGCAAGGGAATTTTAGTCTTGACAATTACAACGTCGGCCGGACGCCAATAGAAGTGGATCTCAGAGTTGAGAATGACAACCAACCCTGGAATCGCGCTGACTCTACGATAAGGAGAACGTGCCACAATAGGCAATTCCACGCTCGTCACGCTGTTATGGAATGGACTACGGGGTCACCATTACCCTTCTCAGGCAAGAACATTGTCGATTTAAAACGAGCCATGGCCACAACCCCGTTGCTATTTCAGCTATTACTACATCATGTCTCATCAATGAACTAAAGGACGAACTTACGTCTTATGTAACTGCTTGCCTCCAAACACCGGCAACAATTCTACCTATTACAACTCCTATGTCGAGCAGGTCAACCGTGAATTGCAATCAATGCATGGATGTATCACGACATTGGCCAAGCCGATCCATGCGATAATCTTGCTAGTAGAATAAGACAGTAGGCCACAACAAAAATGGGCAGATTCCTGGTCGGTTCAGAATTATAGGTGCTGTCGAGTCGGTGATATTGGCCAGTTTTGTAAAGCAACTAAAATGGAAGTAAAAACAAAGTGACAAATGAGGTTATCCGTTGACGGTAAAGAAAGATACATGGCTACGTTGCTACATTGACGGATAACATGCCGTGGACATTCCGGCACCCACATCTTGCAGAGTCTGTGATTTGAGAGCATACCACTTAAATTGACGTTCCTAATCAAAGTGCGATATGGGAGGCGCTCATGTAACGTTTATCATACAATCCTGGACATCTAGCTTACCTCAAGCAACTGACAAAATGGGACAAACCACGCAATGTGGCATACTGTTCCGCAGTTTGGAGTACGATATGCATCTCACCAATTTCAGTCACCAAATGAAGAGGAGTGGGATGTTACAAGATGAATACAATATGGTCGCATGCATTCCGTCCTTCCAAGTTCCACCGTTGTCCAAATTCCTTCGAGTCATGCATTCTCATGCTTGTGCCCGACTTGTTTTCGGGACAAACCTTGTCGGCAAAAAAAAACACCAAAAGTGTTGGATCTGGAGGAGAGAGGGGGCCTTGGAGCAGCGAGCATATGTGATTGGAAGGGCATCACTTGTGCTGAAGAATGGTTGTTGAATCACTCAAAATGATGGAGTACATATAGAGCTAGAGCTTGGGAATGTCAGCCCTCTCACAAGCCACACCACTTAGCCATGGAGGCTAAGGCTCACACACTAGAGTCCATAACCTCACACAAGGGAGGAAATCAGCCTAGCAATCAGGCTGACCACTCACACACGACCTAGAGAGCTAGAGAATGCTCTCATGGCACACTCCTAGTGGTCACATAACCCACAAACCCATGGAGAATCGCCATGGTCCATGGCTAGCACACAAGGATCTCACCTCACCTAAAAAGTAAGGAGAGGTACCTTTATCCTAGTCAGCACACTCCGACAAGGCAATCTTAAGACCAAGGACCTTTTTGGATATTTCTCCCATCAGGTCTTGACCCTGGACCTCTTGCCTTTTTCTTTTCTCGGGCTATGGCATGGAGCCATCACCCATGGCCACCTAGACATCGACGGTCCATGACCCGTGAAACTTAAAAAATTCAGATCTCCCAATCCGACCGTTGGATCGGCCTCAAACTTGGACCACAGACATTTTGCCACCTGATCTTTCCAATGATGAAGTCGGATCGACGATCGGAGCATGCATCTGGTACTTTCCTTGAAATTTCTCCTGTGGACTAGAAACCGAGCCGGATGGCTCCTTCACCAACAAAAAGGCTAGTCACCATAGTTACCGCAACTTGTAGCTGCAATAACGGAACAGTAGACTAAGGGTGATAGTTCACACACGCTTTCAGTCTCGCTCCCTTCTACTTTCTTGGTAGTGAAATTCGGCTTCCTCTATCTCTCTCTCTCTCTCTCTCTCTCTCTCTCTCTCTCTGTTCAGCGGTGTGTTTTTGCCGTTATTAGGAAATGCGATCTCCCTCAGCAACGATATGACGTCATTATTCAAAACCCTGCGTTTCTTTGACAATTGATGTCCATTCTCCTCACCAAGTTTCGCCTACGTCACAGTCGTTGTTTGGTGCTGTCGGCCAACCGCATTCCTTACGTCAAGCTCTTTAAACGCCATTCCCACAAGCTTCCACAAAAACCTTCCTGTCCCTCTTTTGGTCACAAAGAAAATTAGTCACCGTGCAGGGATTTGACCCAGTGACCTCTTGCTCTAGAGACTAACGCGAAAACGTCTAAGCCACAAGGAGTTGTTCTAGGTTGTATTTGCTGGCTATGCTATCCAGATTAGACCAAGGGGACTTGCTCCAAACGAGCAATGCATACCTTGTCTATCTGGACCAGACATAGGGGACTTACTCCAAGGGAGTAGTGCATGCCTAATCCGTAATGTGCGTGTCTAGATATCAGCCATGGAGAAAGAGCATATTTGGTCAACATTCAAATGTCTTTAAGAACCTTCTGGCCCCCTTTTCGTCACAAAGAAAATTCGTCACTGAGCTAGGATTTGACTCAGTGACCTTTCGCTCCACAAACCAATTTTGGAACGTCTAAGCCACAAGAAGTTATAAAAGGTAATCTTTGCTAGCTATACTATCCACTTTGGACCAAGGAGACTTGCTCCAAAGGAGCACTGCATGCGTTGTTTATCTTGACCATACTTACGGGATCTACTCCAAGGGAGCAACGCATGCCTTGTCCGTCTTGTGCCTGTCCAAATGTCAGCCATGGACAAGGAGCATATCAGGTCAACAATATCATCATGTAGATATATTCTCTATGGTTGTCGCCGTGAAGAGTAACTGGCACTGCTGCACACCCACTCATCGTCGTCATGAGACGTTGAAGCTTAACTGCGTCCTTGGCTCGAAAGTTGAGAGAGTTGTACTCAACTTCCATGCTTGAGGTGGCCATGACCACCTGGCACCTACTGCACCAGCTGTTGGCCCCGCCATTCATGAGGAATACATGTCTTGAGATAGACTTGCGGTCCTCAGGGTTTGAAGCCCAGTCTGTGTGTGTGTAGCCAATTATCCTAGTCGTTGCCGTTGTAGATGATGCTGATGTTGAGGGTTATACCAAGGTAGCAAAAGATCTACTTCACTGCCTTCTGGTGCTCACGTCCTGGATTAGGCTTGTGCTAGCTCGCAACACTCACTTCTTCTGCGAGGTCCTGCGTGGTTGCCACCAGCAGGTACATGAGACTACTAACAATGCTCTGATGCATCTGCTTCTCCAATGAAGCTCACGAGGTACTGCCGCATCTCAAGCGACGTGCAAATGGGTTTAATCTCTGCCATATCAAATCACTACAAGACATCCTTGACATAACCACTCTGCTACCATAAGACACAAAGCGTGATTTGTAGTCACGTGTGATCGGTTTATCGAGGAAGTATGACGCCTCTCCAAGATCATACATCTTGAAGCGCTCCTGCATGGCCTCCTTGAATTCCTGTAATGCACACATGCTGTTGGAAAGAAGGAGCATGTCATCCACATAGAAATGATCATGACGATCTCATCCCCATGCTACTTGCGGCAGATGTTGTAGCCACAGCCGTTGCGCTCAAACCCCATGCGCTGCAATGCCGCATCCAGCTTCTGGTTCCAAGCACACGAAGCTTGCTTGACGTCGTAAAGCGACTTCGGCTGCCTACAAACCGGGTACTTGTGGCCATCCATGATAAATTCCTCTGGCTGCTCCATGTAGATCTCCTCCTCTAGGTCACTGTTCAGCAATGTCGTCATGACATCCATGTGGTGGATCTCAAACTCCTATGTTGCCGCATAAGAGAGGAGCATTTGTACTGTTGACCTGATATGCTCCTTGTCCATGGCTGATATTTGGACAGGCACTAGACGGACTAGGCATGTATTAGGAAAGGAGCCATCCGGCTCACTTTCAGGTCCGCAGGAGCAAGTTCCAGGAAACTACCAGATGCCTCCTCAGATCATCAATCCAACTTCACCATTGGAAAGATCAGGTGGCAAAATCTCTACGGTTCAAGTTTCAAGCCGGTCCAACAGTCGGATTGAGAGATACGATTTTTCAAAGTTTTCGGGGTCATGGACCGCAAGTATCCATGTGACCATGGGCGATGGCTCCATGCCTTCCTTTGAGACAAGAAAAAGGGCAAGAGGTCTATGGTGAAGTCTTGATGGGAGAGATATCCGAAAAGGTCCTAGAGTCTTGGATTGCCTTGTCAGAGTGTGCTGACTAGGAGAGAGGTACCTCTTCTTACTTTTTACGTGAGGTGAGATCCTTGTGTCCTACCCATGGACTCATGGCAATTCTCCATGGGGTTGTCAGTTATGTGACCACTAGGAGGGTGCCATGAGATCGTTTCCTTGCTCTCTAGGTCGTGTGTGAGTGGTCAGTCTGATTACTAGGCTGATTTCCTCTCTTGTGTGAGATTATGGACTTTAGTGTTTGAACCTTAGCCTCCATGGCTAAGTGGTATGGCCTGTGAGAGGGCCGACTTGCCCAAGCTCTAGCTCTAGATGTACTCCATTATTTTGAGTGATTCAACAACCATTCCCCAATACAAGTGATGCCTTTTTGATTCCCACATGTTTACTGCTCCAAGGCTCTTCCTCTCCTCTAGTTCTAACACTCCGTATTAGAGGCAAGGTTTACCTCTTTCAGCCAATACAAGTCAGTTGATCTTCAAGTTCATGAGACAAGCTTTGCAACAAGCCCAAAATCGCAAAGATCCATTGGTTGGCTTCAGAGCTATGCTCAAAACGAGATTGTATGCTACACTCTTTTCTCTGAGTAAGATTGTCCCCTTGTGATGACGATAACTCTCTCATTTCTTTGTCAAATACAAAAAAAGCACATGCAAATTGAACTCCTAAGTCTTCCATTAATGAAAAAAATATTCGCAAAAGTATTTGCATTAAGGTTTCCATTGGGAGAAATGACGTTTACAAGCTAGCAGGTGTTAGCTAGAGTAAGAACAATACCATACCTTGTTTTCAAAAGGACATATCTCTAGGAATCCCTTCTTGATGACCCCATTTTATGGGAGGACCTGAAAGGGTTTTCACTGCATGCTCAAGTGGTGGGCTTCTCTTTTCCAAATGCTTAGCATATTGGCCTTTAGAGTCTATCTTCGATCAGATAGATTTCTTGCAGAAGCAGCAGCAGAAGAAGGGATAGCCCTGCCACTCAAGGGCAGCGTAGAGGATCACCAAAGCTCAAAACAGTAGCAGCAGGCGTTGTTATTGGAGCCCACCCCTTGGAGAGGCTGGAAGGGCGCAGCAATTTCACGTCTAGGAAGATCTGTACCTGCCTCCTTTTGGAGGAGATGGGCTTGTGGGGGTTGGTGAGCGGCGATGAGCACACTCTCTCTCCATAGGCAGAAGCCAATACCGTAGTGGAGGTGGTGGCACAAAAGAAGCCATAGAAATTTGCAAGAGATACAAGTTTTTCTTGAGCTGCAGCAGTGGCACATGAGGAGTGGAAGAAGAAGGACAAGTAGGCCTTTAGAGTGGTTGTCAACACCATCTCTAACCCGCATCTTTAGTTTGTGTGTGACAAGGCGACTACGTAAAAGGAGTAGGTCACATTGTGCAAGAGGTATGAGAGCAAAGATCCTGCATTTCTCATGTTTCTGGAAGAGAAGATGATGGCGTTGAAAACATAGGGTGGCGAAGGCATAGAGGCGTGCTTGGACATGGTTAAACAGCTGGTAAGAAGTTGAAAGCGACCAATTATCCCGTGGAAGAAATGCTCTTCATCCTCATGTTACCAAGCGAACTCCGAACGAGCTATGACACGTTACGAGTGACGCTAGAGCGCTGGCCGACTCTCGACCTGGACTTCATTTGCATGCACCTGGTGCATGTGGAATTCCGTCACAATGCAACAAAGCGCAATGGCTGTCAACCTGCTTGAGGCGACGGTCTAGAAAATGGGTTTGACACAATGGTTCTCAGTGACCGCTCTTCGTATTGCAACGAAGAGATGACATCAGCCTCAAAGCCAAGGTTCCACACTGAGCTGTTCATAGGAATCACTTCCTTGCACTATGTCCTTAGTACATGGTAACATTCACGCGAGGAGTGAACTCTTGTGGTTTAGACCAACCAATGCTTCTTTAGTGTCTGCCTCTGGTGGACAAATCTATGAGGAGTCTCAAAGGTAAAAGCTGTACTCAATGACAAGCAACTAACAGGTTCTTATAGTCCTAGAGCCAGCCTCTAGCCTAGGCGCGTAGTGGCTCCTTGGATGAGCCACTTTGGTGGCAATGTGGATTGCATCATCACTCTGCCTACATGGCACTCCCTGTAACCGCCAAGTGGCGCCAACCACCAGGAAGGACCTTGGAATGTCCTAAGATGTCTCTTTGAACCTTCTTGTCCCCCTTTTGGTCACAAAGAAGATTAGTCACCAGGTTGGGATTTGACCCAGTGACCTCTTGCTCGAAAGACTAACTCTGGAATGTCTAGGCCATAAGGAGTTGTCCTAGGTAGTATTTGCTAGCTATGCTGTCCAGATTAGACTAAGGATTTTGGGAAAGGAGCCATCCGGCTAAGTTTCAGGTCCACAGGAGCAAGTTCCATGAAAGTACTAGATGCCTGCTCCGATCGTCAATCTTACTCCACCATTGGAAAGATCAGGTAGCAAAATGTCTACGGTCTAAGTTTGAGGCCGATCCAACGGTAGGACTGGGAGATATGTATTTTTGAAATATTCGGGGTCATCGACCGCCGATATCCGGGTGACCATGGGCGATGGCTCCATGCCTTAACCTTAGAAAAGAAAAGGGCAAGAGATCCAGGGTCAAGGCCTGATGGGAGAAATATCCGAAAAGGTCCTAGAATCTTGGGTTCCCTTGTCAGAGTGTGCTGACAAGGAAAAAGGTACCTCCTCTTGCTTTTTAGGTGAGGTGAGATCCTTGTGTGCTAGCCATGGATACATGGCAATTCTCCATGGGATTGTGGGTTATATAACCACTAGGAGTGTGCCATGAGAGCATTATCTAGCTCTCTAGGTCGTGTGTGAGTGGTCAGCCTGATTGCTAGGCTGATTTCCCTCTTTGTGTGAGATGATAGACTCTAGTGTGTGAGCCTTATCCTCCATGGCTAAGTGGTGTGGCTTGTGAGAGGGCTGACTTGCCCAAGCTCTAGCTTTATATGTACTCCATCATTTTGAGTGATTCAATAACCATTCTTCAGCACAAGTGATGCCCTTCCAGTCCCACATTCTCGGTGCTCCAAGGCTCCCTCTGTCCTCCAGATCCAACAAAGGGGACTTACTCCTAATGAGCACTGGATGCATTGTCTATCTGGACCAGACTTAGGCGACTTACTCCAAAGGAGCACTGCATGCCTAGTCCGTCCTGTACCTGTCCAAATACCAGCCATGGACAAGGAGAATATCAGGTCAACAAACTCTCCATTGCACCTCTGTTAATTACCTATGAGATCTCTCCTCCCTGCAGCAGTCTTGGCCTCAGTCTTCGTTCGCTGCGTTGATCATACTGATGCCTCGAGTACCTGCAAAGTGCAATTTGCTGTCCAGTGCCTTTGTCATGCAATCTGCGAGCATCTTCCTAGTATCCACGTATTCCAGGTCGAGGATCTCCTTTGTGACGAGGGTGCTTGACTTGTGGTACCTAATGTCGATGTGCTTTGTCCGCCAGGAGATGACATCATCTTGTGCTTTTTTCATGGCACTCTTGTTGTCGATGCGAACCTCTGTTACCTATATTTGTGGCACTTTCATCTCGGTAAGCAAACTACGTATCCACTATATCTCCTTGCATGCTTCTGACAGAGTGATGATCTCTCTCTCAGCGGTAGAAAGGGAGACACAATCTTCCTCTCTGCTTGTCCAAGCGATTGCACTTCCGTTCAAGAGGCACAGAAAGCCCGAGGTGGACTTTTTGTCATCGATTCTTCCTCTCGAGTCGGCGTCTGTATAGCAGACCAGCCGCAGTGGGTCAGATCCTTCTTAGCCTCCAAACTTGAATCCCATGTGTCGGGTCTTTTGCAGATAGCGCATGATGCCATTGACTGCTTGCCAATGCTATGGCCCTGGATTGGCCACCAACGTGCTTACTTGTCTCACAGCATAGCAAATGTTAGGGCGTATTCCTACCAAGGCATACATGAGGCTGCCAACACCAGAGTGGTAGGGGATTGTCTCCATCTCATGCCGTTCTGCTTCTGTGCTAGGGCTCATGGAGGAGGAGAGCCTGATGTCTGTTGTCATGGGTGTACTGATGGGCTTACAGTTCTCCATGTTATAGCGCTTCAAGACTTCCATGATACACTTGGTCTGGTTCAGCTCGATGGTACCTGCTCCTCGATTGCGATGGACGACTATCTTGAGGAAGAACTCAAGCGGACCCATGTCCTTCATCTTGAACCTGTTGCTCAGATCTGTCTTGAGCTTGTTCAACAGCTGGACCGGTGACGAGCAGATGATCACGTCATCCACGTAAGGTGCAACCAGCATCAAGCCTTGCTCATCCTCCTGCACATAGACACTAAAGTCATTATGGCAGTGCGTGAAGGTAATCCCGGCCATGAACCCATCCATCTCCTTGTACCACATCCTTGGCGACTATTTCAACACGTAGAGTACTTTGACCAGTTTGCAAACTTTACCCTCTGGAGCTTTCACTCCCTCGGGTACTTCTATCGGTACTTCTTTGTCTAGCTTCCAATAGAGGAAAGCTGTCCTGACGTCCATCTGGTGGACCTCCAGTTCTTTTACAACAGCGATGCCCAACATGGATCCAATGGAGGCAAAGGTGAGGACAGGCGTGAAGGTCTCCTCGTACTCTGAGTGTACAAGCTTTGAAAATCCCTTTACTACCACTCTTGCCTTGTACTTGTTGATAATACCATCCTACTCGAACGTTTTCTAGAGTACCCTCTTTGACCCAACCACGTGCGGGTTTGGAAGCCTATCGACCAGAACCCATGTTCCGTTCTCTTCAATGGATGCAAGTTCGCTATCCACTACCTCCTTCCACTTGGCGGCATCTAGCATGTTCATACCCCCCGTTATGGTCACAGGCTCTCCCTAAGCCAGGCATGACCAGCTAAGTCCGGTCCATTCTGGATTTTTAGCATTTAAGTGGGGCAAAGGCTTCTTCTGGCGCGTACTACGCCGGAGTGTTGCTAGTGGTGCTTCAAGGCCTAGTTGCTTCTATTGCTCTAGCGCTGCCAGTGATCGGCTATTTGAGGAAGAGCCACCGGCTTTAGAGTTTGACTCAAAGTCCTCATACGACTCAAACTCAATGTCAGAGTCCGTCGTTGTGTCAGCCTGCATAGCCAATCTCCCTGTAGCACCATCCTTCGCTAGCACCATCGGCCAGTTTTCTGGTGCCTGATCACCTGACTCAAATAACACAACCCACTATCCTGATTTCGGAGCATCAACAGGGTCCAGCGACTCTCCCTTGCCAAGAGTCTTTTCATCAAATTCGACATCTTGGCTCCCGATAAGCTTTCCAGCCACTTGGTCCCATAGCCTGTACACCTTGTGTGCAATGTCTTTGTCACTCCGTACTTGGCCACAGTCAAGAGTAAACGGTGTTGAAAGGCAAACCGCCGACCGCCCTTGGTATTTCAACCAAGGTAGAGATCACCCACGGGGTGGTGTTTCCACATTGAAAGGTTAACTTAGCTTGTCCCAACCGTGGCCGGAGAGTGTTCCAAACTCTAACCCAACTGGCAATGCTACATACCAAAGTGTGCACATGCACTTGTTTCTTTATCCTCTTTCTTGGTGGCCAACAAGGGACTAGTCTAAAGAGTAAGAGATGATGTGTAATCACATGCAAATGACAGGCCTTATATAGTCTACAGTGAGTGCTCCCAGTGGCTCCTTCGAGGGGCCTCCCTTCAGGGCCACCCTAAGCAGTGTCATTAGCTTTGATGACATGGCACCCTCAATGAATACCAAGTGGCGCTTGATCCATCTTGGACATTAGAGGCTTCTAGGAAGCTTCCTTGGCCCTTTTCAGTCACAAAGAAAATTTGGTCCTGGTGGCATTCGACCCCGGACCTCTCGCGTGCGAGACCACGCCTTCACCCGCAAGGCTGTAGGAAGTTGTCCTAAGGAGCATGTACCAGGTAGACTACCAAAAGTAGACCAAGGCGACTTACTCCACAAGGATGAGCATTGAATACCTTGTCTCTCTCAGCCTCTCTTCGTGTCGCTGGGGGACTTGCGCTAGAAGCGCAGTGCACACCAAGTCTAAATCTTCCACTTATTGGAGCATGGGCATATACAGAACATATCAAACTCTCCCTTGCACCTGTGTCCATGTGTGGCTAGATTCTTGCTGCGGCCATGGGCCTAGCGATGTTGGCCATCTGTGAAGTATGCCGCCCGTTCAGCCCTCGTCTGCTGCCCTCACCATCCTGATGCCTCATGCTCGTGCCATGTGTGGGTTAGTGTCTAGCGGCTTCATCAGGAAGTCTGCGAGCATCTGCTTGATCGCGATGTACAACAGATCCACGACTCCCTTGGCAACGAGGTCGCGCGTGTAGTGATAGCGGATGTTGATGTGCTTGGTCCGCCTAGAGAGGGTGTCCTTGAACGCAATGTCCATCAAGCTCTGCATGTTGACGTGGACGACCGTGGCCTCCTTCTATGGTGTATGCATCTCAGCGAGCAAGCTGCGTAGCCACTATGTCTCCTTGAACACCTCAGATAACGCCATGTACTCAGCTTCTGTGGTTGAGATGGAGACACAGTCCTGCTTGCTGTTGGCCCACAACACAGCGCCGCTGTTCACAAGGCACACAAAGCCCAAGGTGGAATTCCTTTAATCCACGTTGCCTCCAAAATCTACGTCTGTGTAGCACTTGAGGCGCAAAGGGTCAGTTCCTTGAAGGCCGTTGTACTACAGCCCCATGTGCTGTGTCTTGTTGAGATAGCGCAAAATGCGCTTCACGGCCTGCAAGTGGAGTGGCCCAGGGTTGGCCACGAACCAACTGACTAACCCCACAGCAAAGGAGATGTCCGGCCGCGTGCCAACCATGGCATACATGATGCTACACACCTCAGACTGGAACGGCACATCCTGCATTTTGCGGTGTGGCTTCCGTGCTGGGGGAGTGAGCGTAGGTGAGATTGCACTTTGTGGGGAGAGGAGTGCTGAGGGGCTTGGCGTCTTCCATGCCATAGCATCAAAGCACCTCTGAGATGTACTTTGTCTGGTTGAGCTCGATGGTGCCTACAGCTCAGTTACGATGTATGGCGATGCCCAAGTAGAACTCGAGCTCGCCCATGTTCTTCATCTGAAACCACTCATGCAGCTTCTCCCTGCGCGCCTCAAGGGCCTTCATGGAGGTGGAGGCCAGAATCAAGTCATCCACATACAGTGCTACCAGCAAGAGCCCCTCGTCATCCGCATGCACATACACACAGGGGTCGTTGTGGTAGTACGAGAAACCAAGGCCATCCATGAAGCTGTCCATCTCCTTGTACCAGATTCTTGGAGCCTGTTTCAGCCCGTAGAGTGCCTTCATGAGGCGACACACCTGCCCAGGTCTTACCTTGACACCCTCGAGCACCTCCATTAGTATCTCCTTATCAAGCTTCCCGTAGAGGAAGGTGGTCTTGACGTCCATCTGGTGGGTTTCATGTTGCTTGCCGCACCCACAGCTAGCAAGGTGCGGATGGAGGGGAAGGACGTGACTGGAGAGTAGGTCTCGTCGTACTCAAACCCTGCTCTCTTCGAGAACCTCTTCGCAACCATCCTTGCCTTGTACTTATCGATGCTGTTGCCTTGCTTGCGTTTGACGCGTAAGACTCACTTCACGCCAACCACGTGTGCGTTTAGTGGTTTGTCCACGAGCTCCCACGTTCCGTTCTCCTCGATGGAGGCGAGCTCGCTCTCCATCACCTCCTTCCACTTAGCGGTATCCGGCGGCGAGAGAGCCTCAGCGATGGTAGCCGGCTCTGCCTACGTAAGGCACGACCAGCTCAGGCTAGTCCACTTGGCCTTCCCTCTGTCTTACTGCTTTGCAGGCTTTGCTTGGCTCTCACTGTGCCGCAATGGTGCTGGTGTTGGCTGCTCGTGTTGTTGCTACTGCTGTTTTGCTTCTGATGAGTCGCTAGAAGGGAAGAGCCACTGGCCTCCGAGGAGGCCTTGGATGTCTCCAACGTGGTGTCGGATGTCAACTCCTCTTCAGCCTGAGCGGACGCTCTCCCTGAATTGGCAGCCTCGTTGTCTACGGCCACTGGCGTCCCACGCCAGTAAGGTAGGGATGTGTCACCCCCCTCCAGTAGCATGATCCACTCTCCCTGTTTTGGAGAGTTCTTTGGGTCCAGCAGTTCTTCGTTGCCGTGTGACTCTTCCTGGAAGGTCACATCTCTGGAGGTGATGACTCTCCCTGCTGCTTGGTCCCACAGCTTGTACGCCTTCAGCGCGGCCTCGTAGCCGGTCATCACGCACTTGCAGGCACGTGCATCCAACTTCCCTGCTCCTTGCCTGTCCTGGACGTTGGCCCAAGCCGTACAGCCGAATGCCTTTAGTTGAGAGGCATCTTGTTTCTTTCCCTACCACGCCTCCTATGGCATCATGCGTTTTGCACTTTGCTCCTTTTTCGTCCCCTTGCTGCGTAATGCTGCAGCAGGCATGAGGTTGATGAGATAGTATGTAGTGCGCACTGCTTCCGTCCAAAAGCGAGGATGGAGCTTTGAGTCAAACAGCATGGTTCGCGTCATGGCCAGAATGGTCTGGTTCATGCGCTCGGCCACGCCGTTGCGCTGCAATGTATAGGGGATAGTAGGTTGTTGGACAATGCCATGCGCCCAAAGCCATGGCTTACACCCCTCGTACTCTCCGCCGTTGTTGCTCCGCAGGGCCTTGACCTTCAGCCCGGTTTGTCACTCCACCATGGCAACAAACTCTTGCAGGCGCTTAGCACCTCTCCCTTCATTTTGAGGAATTATACCCACACCTTCCGAGAGTAATCATCGATGAAGACGAGGAGGTACTTGGAGCCGCCGTTGGACATGGTACGCATGGGGCCACACACGTCGATGTGGACAAGGTTGAGTATGTCCTCTGCTCTGCGACCGTTTTTGGAGAAGCGTTTCTGCTTTGTCTTCCCTTGAACGCAAGCCTCACACCCAGCGTTGCATCCACTTTTCAGCTCACACCCCTCCAGCCCGCGTACAAGTTTTTGCTCCTGCATGACCTTCGGGGTGCTATCGGCCACGTGCCCAAGGCATCTGTGCCACAGCTTGGCAGTTGCCGCTCCCGCGTCTTTAGCCGCCACAGCAGGCGGCATGAATGGTGTCTTGGCGTTCGGCGATGGTGTAGCTTCCGCTACCGCCTCTGTTGCCCCAGCGTGCCCTTTTGTGCTCTTTGTCTACAGAGCATAGAGCCCATTTGTTCATGGTACCTTGGCGACAAGGTCTGACGTAGCGTAGGTAATCGTCATGTCCTCGTTCTTGAGGATGACGGCTTCCTTCTGTGTGAACACCACCGTCATCGCGTGATCCGTAATCAACAAGACGGAGAGGAGGTTCGCGGCAAAAGCTGGCAAGTACACGACGTTCTGCAGCCGTAACTCCTTGTCGGCTCCGTTGAGCCGCGTGTGCACGACCTTCTCTCCCTCACCAGCCATGTACTTGATGCCACCGTTGGCGCACCAGAACTTGGCCGTGGACGGTGTGAGGGACGAGAAGCCACATGTCTCGCGAGAGGTATGGTAGTCCATGCCACTGTCAAGCCCGAACACTCAAGGCCACAACAGCGCAGAGCCCTTGGGAGGGGCCTTGCTCTCGGCCATCATGCTCGTGGACGTCGAGTCCACCTTCTTACTCATGTTGCTACTCCCACCATGTTTCCTTCCTTCTTTGGTGTGCGACTGTCCTGCGCCCCGCCTTGCCACTGTTATGGCACTTGCCCTTCTTCTTGCCGCTCTTCCTGCCACCACTGCCTCTGCTGTTGCCATGAGAGGAGAATCCTCCCGAGCCACTCGCGTATGCGGCGTTGTTGATGACGCCGTTGTTGCGCCGCAAGGCCTCATTCCGGAAAAACTCAGAGAACCGAGGGTACGTAAACTCCGACTCCTCCCAACCACCCAAGGTGGTGATCATGGGGCTCGAGCTTGGCGGCAAGGCCATGATGAGAATCATGGCGTGCATCCGTTGGTCGAGCTGCCAGGACATGGCATGGGCTTCTTGAAGCAATCCTTCTAACTGCTGCAGGAAGTCCGAGATGGACTCCCCCTTGCCCACCCGCAGCCCGATGAGGCGCTGCAGGATGAGGAGTCGATTGGCGAGGGATGTTGACTAGTACACGTTTGTCAGCTTGGTGTAAGCCTCAGCTGCCGTGGTGCACTCCTCAATGTGGGAGATTAGAGAGGGGATTATGGACGTGACGAGGAGTACGAGAGCGATGTCATTCCTCTCTTGCCACCCTGCGTATTCCGCGCTTGCTTTGTCCTTCGGTGCTACCTCTGTCCCGTTCAGCATGTTGAGGTACCCGTGCACGCGCATCACCACCTCAAACTACCATTTCCACGTGCCGAAGGCTTTGCCATCAAAGCGTGCCATGGCGTTGGCCGCACCCAGCTCGGCGGGCCGTGAGGTGACTGGAACGATCTCTTGACCCCCATGCATGATTGCGGTGTGGTCGAGGATGCTCACATAGCCTCTGCTGTTCTGCTTTGTTGAGGCCGATGTAGGCTCATGAGGCTGATTACTGCTATAGATTTTCAAGGTGTTGTCCGTTGCATACCCCTCCAGCCAATGGTCTCCTAGCTATTGTGGAGGAAGTGCTCCCACAAGCACGGGGTCGTACCCACAAGAGCAGAGAGTAACCCGCTTAGGACTCGAGGGTCATACCAAGTTTGGCAGAGCGTATCCTCGTTCCTTGTCCGTGGAGAGCAAAAGTGGACCATGGGTCCAATCCGCCTCCACTCTCTCACAATGCGTACCTTGGTCTAACAGGACCGAGGATGAAGCACATGGAGCAATGGTGTCTTGTCTACTGCGGAGGTACCTGTCACGTGAACTCAGCGGTGGTACAAAGAAACAAGTTTTCCAATCACTGTGGGCTCATAACCCTTTGTCACTCTGCACTTGGCCACGTTCTAGAGTAAACGGCGCCGACAGGCAAACAACCGACCGCCCTTGGTATTTCAACCCAGGTAGAGATCACCTACGGAGTGGTGTTTCCACACTGAAAGGTTCACTTAGCTTGTCCCAGCCGTGGCCGGAGAATGTTCCAAACTCTCACCCAACTGGCAATGCTACACACCTAAGTGTGCACTTGCACTTGTTCTTTACCCTCTTTCTTGGTGGCCAACAAGGGACTCGTTTTTGTTGGGAAAGGAGCCATCCGGCTCAGTTTCAAGTCCACAAGAGCAAGTTCCAGGAAAGTACCAGATGCCTACTCCGATCGTCGATCCTACTGCATCAGTGTGAAGATTAGGTGGCAAACTGTCAGTCGTCCACGTTTGAGGCCGATCCAACGGTCGGATTGGGAGATATGAATTTTCAAAGTATTCGGGTTCATCGACCGCCGCTATCCGGGTGACCATGGGTGATGGCTCCATGCCTTCGCCTGAGAAAAGAAAAAGGCAAGAGATCTTATGTCAAGATCTGATGAGAGAAATATCCAACAGGTCCTAGATTCTTGGGTTGCCTTGTCAGAGTGTGCTGACTAGGATATAGGTACCTCTCCTTGCTTTTTAGGTGAGGCGAGATCCTTGTGTGCTAGCCATGGACACATGGCGATTCTCCATGGGTTTGTGGGTTATGTGACCACTAGGAGTGTGCCATGAGAGCATTCTCTAGCTCTCCAGGTCGTGTGTGAGTGGTCAGCCTGATTGCTAGGCTGATTTCCTCCCTTGTGTGAGATTATGGACTCTAGTGTGTGAGCCTTAGCCTCCATGGCTAAGTGGTGTGGCTTGTGAGAGGGCTGACTTGCCCAAGCTCTAGCTCTATATGTACTCCATTATTTTGAGTGATTCAACAACCATTCTTCAGCACAAGTGATGCCCTTCCAATCACACATGCTCGCTGCTCCAAGGCTCCCTCTCTCATCCAGATCCAGCATTTGGTATCAGAGCCAAGTTCTACCACTTTCAGCCAGGACAGGCCGTCACTTTGGGAGTGACGGGTTGGGGTCAAACCTTCACCAGGTTTCAAGATTGACCACAAGATGTTCAAGTTCAAGAGACAAGCTTTCCAACGAGCCCAAGATTGCAAAGATTGAACAGTTGGATTGAGAGTTATGCTCAAAACGAGGTCGGCCAGGACTACACTCTTCTCTGAGTAAGACTGTCGCCTTGTGATGACCATAACTCTCTTGTTTCTTTGTCAAATTTAAGAAGTGGCACATGCGAATTGTAGTATTTTTCCTAAGCTTGCCATTGGTATAATAATATATGCATTCCATCAATTCGTTTGGGAGAAACCCCGTTTACAAGCTGGCTGGTTTGAGTTGGCGTAGGAGCAGAAGCATACCCTGTTTTCAAGGGGGCATATGTTTCAAAATCCCCTCTTGATAACCCTGTTTTATGGGTCGATCTGAAATGTTTTGAGCTGTATTTTCCAGTGGTGGGCTCCATTTTTTCAAATTTCCAGTCTGCTGCCATCTAAAGTCCATTTTCTGTCAGACAGATTTCTGGCAGAAGCAACAGCAGAAGCAGGGGTAGCGCCGCCATCCAAGGGCAGCGCTGAGCATGACCAAGGCTCAAAATGGCAGCAGCTGGCGTTGTAACAGCAGCCCAGCCTTTGGAGAGGCCGGATGGACGTGCCAACTTCACGTTTTGGAAGATCCATACCCGCCTCCTTTTGGAGAAGAGTGGCTTGTAGGAGGTGGTGAGCGGCGACGAGCCGACTCCAGTTCCACAGGCAAAATACATCACCGCAGCGCACGTGGTGGCGGGGAAGACGCCGCAAAAGGGTGCAGCTGATGCGGGTTCTTCTGCAGCTATACCAACGCCGTATGAGGAGTGGAAGAAGAAGGTCAGGCAGGTGTATAGGTTGCTTGTCAACACCATCTTCAACCCGCATCTTTAGTACATGAGTGACAAGGCTACTGCAAAGGAGGGGTGGGACACGTTGTGCAAGAAGTATGAGAGCAAGGATCCTGCATTCCTCATGCTCTTGGTGGAAAAGATGATGGCGCTGAATGGAAGGTGGTGAAGGGATGGAGGCGTATCTGGACAGGGCAAAGGAGCTGGCGAAGCAGCTGAGAGCGGCTGGCAACCCTGTGGAAGAGACACACTTCATCCTCCTCTTCCTGAGAGGACTCCCAACCAGCTACGACACGGTGCGAGAGATGCTGGAGTGCCAGCCAACTCTCGACCTCGACTTCATCTGCACACACCTGGTGCAGGTGGAATTGTGTCGCAATGTAGCAAAGCGCAATGGCGGCGGCAGCAGTGAAGTAGCTTTTATGGCCACGAGCTCACGCAACCAGCAGCAGCAGCAACAGTCTGGGCAGCATAAAGGCAGAAAGAAAGGCAAATGCCAATACTGACAGAAAGGGGGACATTAGAAAAAGGAGTGTTTCAAGCTCAAGAGGGACTAGAAGGAGCAGCAGCAGCGGTAGTCATCGCAGCAGCAGCAGCAAAAGCTGCAGTAGCAGTAGCAGTCACAGCAGCGTCAGCAATAGCAGCACCAGCAAAACCAGGCTGGTGTGCGCCACTTTGGCAACATGAATGTGGCCAAGGAGGTGCGCGACCGTCTCTTCATGGCGAAGGCTGACATGTCACAGGTGGAGAAGGCGGATCTTACATGGTACAAGGAATCAGGGTGTACCAAGAGCCTCACACATCACAAGGAGTGGTTTACACAGCTGCTGTCCATCCCTCCTCGTCCTATCGCTATGGGTGATGATCGGGTGGTATATGTTGAGGGGATTCGGACTGTGGAGATGTGGTTGGAGACCCCACGTGGCATTGAAGTGGGAGTGCTCCATGGCGTGTTGTATGTACCTGATGCTGCATTCAACCTCCTCTCAGTCTCCTCTCTTACAAACACAGGACTACGCGTCGTCTTTGATGATGACTATGGCTATACCCTCAACAAGGATATAGGTGAGGAGTTGGCCAGGTCGGTGAAGGAGGGCGACATGTACCGCCTGCTGGGGGCGACCAAGACCTTGCCTAAGCAGAGTCTTGCAGCAATGGTGCAGGCGACAGATGGCAAGATCTGGCATGCGCGCTACGGCCACATCGGCATGCGTGCTTTGCAGCAGCTTCAAGCAAAGCAGATGGTGCGTGACCTGCCTACCATCTTTAGCTTTGAGCAGCAATTGTGCATTGGCTGTTTAGAGGGAAAGCAGCACCGGGAGGCATTCTCAGGAGTAGGAGAGCGTGCGAAGGAGGTGTTGGAGTTGGTTCACACGGACCTCTACGGACTGATGGAAACCCAGAGCTTTGGACGCTCCAAGTTTTTCCTGACCTTCATTGATGATTTTAGTTGTTGCATTGATGTGTACTTCCTTCCTTCCAAGGACTAGTGCTTTGAGAGGTTCAAGGAGTTCAAGGCCATGGTGGAGAACCAGACTGGCAAGAAGATCAAGGCGCTGCGCAACGATCGCGGTGGAGAGTACCTAAGTAAGGAGTTCGTGGACTACCTCAGAGTAAATGGCATCAAAGCGTAGCATACTGCGTCGTACTCATCGCAGCAGAGCGGTGTAGCAGAACGCGCCAACCGTACCATTGTGGAGTTGGCGCGCTCCATACTGCACGCGACTCGGTTGACCTACGACGTCTGGGCTGAAGCCGTGAGCACAACAGTCTACATCAAGAACCGTAGTCCAACTAAGGCACTAGAGCGGATGACGCCGTATGAGGCGTGATTCAGCAAGAAACCGAGTATAGGTCATCTCCGAGCATTTGGCAGCCTGGCGCTTATGCACGTGCCCAAGGAGAACCGGCAAAAATGGGATGCAAAGAGTGCGCACATCCTGATGATTGGCTACGACGTGGCAAGCAAGGCCTATCACCTCTACGAGAGGGATACAAGCCACTTCATCATCTTTAGGGATGTTGTCTTCAACAAGAGCAACGTCATCGGCATCAACATTGTCTGTGAAGATGCAGCAAAACCAGCAGTTGAAGAGACAGTGGGAGTAGAAATCCTTCCTGACCGAGTCTATCCTGGTCCTTCCTCTACTGTGAAAGTGGGAGAATCACTCTACTCTCCCATGTCTGATGCAGTAGATACAGTAGCCTCATCGGCACAAGCAGAGGAGGGAGATGTAGTACCACCAGCAACAGCAGTTGTGCCAGCAGCACCGCGCCAGCTGTCCGCTAACGCTCCAGCACCAGGTCGCAGGTACCCTCTTAGGATGCCTTACAAGCCTGGTGAGCGCGGCCATTTCTCGATGCTTCAAGAAACTAGAACAGATGAACGTCGCAGTTGCAGCACATTAAGATGAGCTAACGTCATAAAAGGAGGCCATGGCTGCACCGGATGCAGCAGATTGGACGCAAGCCATGCAGCAGAAGATACATTCACAGCTGGACAACGGCACGTGGGAGCTGACTGAACGTCCACATGGATGGAGGGTGATGAAGTGCAAGTGGGTGTTCAAGAAAAAGCGGGGAGCAGATGGTAACCTGCAAAAGTACAAGGTGAGGCTGGTTGCGAAGGGCTACTCGTAGCAGGAGGGCATCGACTTCACATAAACCTTTGCCCTTGTTGCAAAGTTTGCCTCTGTGCGCACGCTCCTTTCTTATGTAGCAGCTGAGGACTTCGAGGTTCACCACATGGATGTCAAGACGGCATTCTTGAATGGTGACTTGGACGAGAAGATCTACATGGAGCATCCGAAGGGGTTCGTCATGAATGGCCAAAAGCACCTGGTTTGCAAGCTGCAGAAGTCGCTGTACGGCCTCAAGCAAGCGTTGCCTACTTGGAACCAGAAGTTGGATGCGGCGTTGTAGTGCATGGGGTTTGAGCGCAGCGAGAGTGACTACAGTGTGTATCGCTAGCAGCATGAGCATGAGATCCTCATCATCATTGTCTATGTCGATGACATGCTCCTCCTTTCCAATAGCATGTCTGCACTGCAAGAGTTCAAGGACGCCATGCAAGAGCGATTCCAGATGTCTGATTTCGAGGAGGCATCATACTTCCTTGGCATCCAGATTACGTGTGACCGCAAATCACGCTCTCTCTCGCTTCAGCAGAGTCGCTACATCAAGGACGTCTTGCAGCGGTTCGGCATGGTAGAGGCCAAAGCCATCGGCACGACGCTGGAAACGCGGCAGTACCTCGTCAACTTCAATGGAGAAGCAGATGCAGCTGAGCGGCAGAAGTACCAGAGCGCCGTTGGCAGTCTTATGTACCTGATGGTGGCAACCAGGCCAGACCTTGCACAGCCTGTGAGCGTTGTGAGCCAGCACATGGCTAATCCCAGACCGGAGCACCAGAAGGCAGTGAAGCGGATCTTCCGCTACCTTGCAGGAACCATTAAAGTCGGGATCACCTACAACGGCAACGAGAACAGCATCAACGCCTACACAGATGTAGGTTGGGCTTCAAATCCTGAGTCCCGCAAGTCCATCTCTGGACATGTGTTCCTCATGAATGGTGGGGCCATCAGCTGGTGCAGCAAGCGGCAAGTGGTCGTGGCCACCTCTAGCACAGAAGCTGAGTACGTCTCTCTCAGCTTTAGAGCCAAGGAAGCAGTTTGGTTTCAGCGTCTCATGGCAAAGATGAGTGTGAGTGCAGCAGTTCGAGTTCCTGTGCGCGTCGACAACCAGAGCGCAGTCGTACTCGCCAAGAATCCTGAGCACCATGCACGTACCAATCACATTAATATCGCATATCACTTCATCAAGCATATGGTGCATGAGGGTGCTATCAAGCTAGAGTTTACTCCAACCAGCAAGCAGGTCGTTGATTTCTGCACCAAGCTAGCCAGCCGTGAGAAGCAGCCATTTTGCATGAAGGCATGTAGACTCAACCCACTCTGACTGCGGCAAAGTGGGAGATTCTTGTGAAAGGAGCCATCTGGCTCAGTTTCAGGTCCACAGGAGCACGTTCCACGAAAGTACAAGATGCCTACTCTGGTCGTTGATCCGACTTCAGCATTGGAAATCTCAGGTGCCAAAATGTCTACGGTCCAAGTTTGACGCCGATCCAATGGTCGGATTGGGAGATATGATTTTTCGAAGTTTTGGGGGTCATGGACCGTAGATGTCTGGGTGGCCATGGGTGATGGCTCCATGCCTTAGCCTGAGAAAAAAAAAAGGCAAGAGGTCCAGGGTCAAGACTTGATGGGAGAAATATCCAAAAGGGTCCTTGGTCTTAGGATTGTGTTGTCACAGTATGCTGACTAGGATAAAGGTACCTCTCCTTACGTTTTAGGTGAGGTGAGATCCTTGTGTGCTAGCCATGGACACATGGCAATTCTCCATGACTTTGTGGGTTACTTGACCACTAGGAGTGTGCCATGAGAGCATTCTCTAGCTCTCTAGGTCATGTGTGCGTGGTCAGCCTGATTGCTAGGCTGATTTCCTCCCTTGTGTGAGATTATGGACTTTAGTGTGTGAGCCTTAGCCTCCATGGCTAAGTGGTGTGGCTTGTGAGAGGGCTGACTTGCCCAAGCTCTAGCTCTATATGTAATCCATCATTTTGAGTGATTCAACAACCATTCTTTAGCACAAGTGATGCTCTTCCAGTCACACATGCTCGCTGCTCCAAGGCTCCCTCTCTCCCCCAGATCCAACTCTATTCTCCCATGTCTCATGCAGGAGATACAGCAGCCTCATTGGCAGAAGCACAGGAGGGAGATGAAGTACCACCATCAGCAGCAGTTGTGCCAGCAGCACTGTGCCAGCCGCTCGCTCACGCTCCAGCACCAGGTCGCAGGTACCCTCTTAAGGTCTGTTACAAGCCTCGTGAGCGCGGCCATTTCTCGATGCTGTCGAAACAAGAACAGATGAACGTCGCAGTTCCAGCAGATTCAGATAAGCCAACATCATACAAGGAGGCCATGGCTGCAGCGGATGCACTAGACTGGGCGCAAGCCGTGTAGCAAGAGATACAGTCACTGCTGGACAACAACACGTGGAAGCTGACTAAGCTTCCACCTAGATGTAAGGTGATCAAGTGCAAGTGGGTCTTCAAGAAGAAGCGGGGAGCAGATGGTAACCTGGAACAGTACAAGGCGAGACTGGTCGCCAAGGGCTACTTGCAGGGAGAGGTCATCGACTACACAGAAATGTTTGCCCCTGTTGCAAAGTTTGCCTCTGTGCGCACGCTCCT
>SZWC01000047.1:732245-744029 GCA_023375785.1 Penium margaritaceum | reverse complement strand
TGTGTTTCTGACCACTGTGTTTCTGACCACTGTGTTTCTGACCAGTGTGTTTCTGACCAGCGTGTTTCGGAAAACTGTATTTCTTACCAGTGTCTTTCTGACCACTGTTTTTCTGACTACTGTGTTTCTGTCCAGTGTGTTTCTGACAAGTGTGTTTCTGACCAGTGTGTTTCTGACCAGTGTGTTTCTGACCAGTGTGTTTGTTACCACTGTTTTTCTGACCACTGTGTTTCTGACCAGTGTTTTTCTGACCACTGTGTTTCTGACCAGTGTGTTTCTGACCAGTGTGTTTCTGACCACTGTGTTTCTGACCACTGTTTTTCTGACCACAGTATTCCTTACCAATGTGTTTCTGACCACTGTGTTTCTCACCACTGTGTTTCTAACCAGTGTGTTTGTGACCACTGTGTTTTTGACTGGTGTGTTTCTAACCAGTGTGTTTCTGACCAGTGTGTTTCTGACCACAGTGTTTCTGACCACTGTGTTTCTCACCAGTGTGTTTCTGCTCACTGTGTTTCTGACCACTGTGTTTCTGACCAGTGTGTTTGTGACCACTGTGTTTTTGACTGGTGTGTTTCTAACCAGTGTGTTTCTGACCAGTGTGTTTCTGACCACAGTGTTTCTGACCACTGTGTTTCTGACCACTGTGTTTCTGACCAGTGTGTTTCTGACCAGTGTGTTTCTGACTACAGTGCTTCTGTCCACTGTGTTTCTGACCAGTGTGTTTCTGACCAGGGTGTTGCTGACCACTGTGTTTCTGACCACTGTGTTTTGGACCACAGTGTTTCTTACCACTGTGTTTCTGACCAGTGTGTTTCTGACCAGTGTGTTTCTAACTTGTGTGTTTCTGACCACTGTGTTTCTGACCTGTGTGTTTCTGACCACTGTGTTTCTGACTACTGTGTTTCTGACCACTGTGTTTCTGACCACTGTTTCTGACCAGTGTGTTCCTGACCAGTTTGTTTCTCACCAGTGTGTTTCTGCTCACTGTGTTTCTGACCACTGTGTTTCTGGCCAGTGTGTTTCTGACCAGTGTTTCGGAACATTGTGTTTCTGACCAGTGCGTTTCTGACCTGTGTGTTTCAGACCAGTGTGTTTCTGACCAGTGTGTTTCTGACCAGTGTGTTTCTGACCACTGTGTTTCCGACCACTTTGTTTCTGACCACTGTGTTTCTGACTAGTGTGTTTCTGACCAGTGTGTTTCTTACAAGTGTGTTTCTGACCAGTGTGGTTCTGACAAGTGTGTTTCTGACTAGTGTGTTTCTGACCACCGTGTTTCTGACCACTGTGTTTCTGATCAGTGTGTTTCTGACCAGTATTTCTGACCACTGTGTTTCTGACCACGGTGTTTCTGACCACTGTGTTTCTGCCCAGTGTGTTTCTGACCACTGTGTTTCTGACCACTGCGTTTCTGACCAATGTGTTTCTGACCACTGTGTTTCTGACCACTGTGTTTCATTCCACTGCGTGTCTGACCACTGTGTCTCTGAGCTGTGTGTTTCTGACCATTGTGTTTCTGACCAGTGTGTTTCTGACCTGTGTATTTCTGACCAGTGTGTTTCTGACCACTGTGTTTCTGAGAATAGTGTTTTTTGCCACTGTGTTTCTGACCACTGTAGTTCTGACCACTGTGTTCCGACCAGTGTGTTATGGACCACTGTGTTTCTGACCAGTGTGTTTCTGACCACTGTGTTTCTGACAACTGTGTTTCTGACCAGTGTGTTTCTGACCACTGTATTAATGACCAGTGTCTTTCTGACCACTGTGTTTCTGACCACTGTGTTTCTGACCACTGTGTTCCTGACCACCGTGTTTCTGACCAGTGTGTTTATGACCAGTGTGTTTCTTACCACTGTGTTTCTGACCAGTGTGTTTCTGACAAGTGTGTTCCTGACCACTGTGTTTCTGACGACTGTGTTTCTGACCATAGTGTTTCTGATCACTGTGTTTCTGACCACTGTGTTTCTGACCATAGTGTTTCTGATCAGTGTGTTTCTGAAAAGTGTGTTTCTGACCAGTGGTTTTCTGACCACTGTATATTTGACCACTGTGCTTCTGACCACTGTGTTTCTGACTAATGTGTTTCTAACCACTGTGTTTCTGACCAGTGTGTTTCTGACCAGTGTGTTTCTGACCACTGTATTTCTGACCACTGTGTTTCTGACCACTGTATTTTTTACTAGTGTGTTTCTGACCAGTGTGTTTCTGACTACAGTGTTTCTGACCACTGTGTTTCTGACCAGTGTGTTTCTGATCAGGGTGTTTCTGACCACTGTGTTTCTGACCACTGTGTTTCTGACCACAGTGTTTCTTACCACTGTGTTTCTGACCAGTGTGTTTCTGACCAGTGTGTTTCTAACTTTTGTGTTTCTGACCACTGTGTTTCTGACCAGTGTGTTCCTGACCACTATGTTTCTGACCACTGTGTTTCTGATTAGTGTGTTTCTGACCACGGTGTTTCTGACCACTGTGTTTCTGACCACTGTATTTCTGACCACTGTGTTTCTGACCAGTGTGTTCCTGACCAGTTTGTTTCTCACCAGTGTGTTTCTGCTCACTGTGTTTCTGACCACTGTGTTTCTGGCCAGTGTGTTTCTGACCAGTGTTTCTGTCCACTGAAGATTGCAATTCTGACCAGTGTGTTTCTGACCACTGTGTTTCTGACCAGTGTGTTCCTGACCAGTTTGTTTCTCACCAGTGTGTTTCTGCTCACTGTGTTTCTGACCACTGTGTTTCTGGCCAGTGTGTTTCTGACCAGTGTTTCTGTCCACTGAAGATTGCAATTCTGACCAGTGTGTTTCTGACCAGTGTGTTTCTGACCAGTGTGTTTCAGACCAGTGTGTTTCTGACCAGTGTGTTTCTGACCATTGTGTTTCTGACCACTGTGTTTCTGACTAGTGTGTTTCTGACCAGTGTGTTTATGACAAGTGTGTTTCTGACGAGTGTGTTTCTGACCAGTGTGTTTCTGACCACCGTGTTTCTGACCACTCTGTTTCTGACCACTGTGTTTCTGACCAGTATTTCTGACCACTGTGTTTCTGACCACGGCGTTTCTGATCACTGTGTTTCTGAACACTGTGTTTCTGACCAGTGTGTTTCTGACCAGTGTGTTTCTGACCACTGTGTTTCTGACCACTGCGTTTCTGACGAATGTGTTTCTGACCACTGTGTTTCTGACCACTGTGTTTCTGACCACTATGTCTCTGAGCAGTGTGTTTCTGACCACTGTGTTTCTGACCAGTGTGTTTCTGACCAGTGTGTTTCTGACCACTGTGTTCCTGACCACTGTCTTTCTGACCAGTGTACTCCTGACCAGTGTGTTTCTGACCACTGTGTTTCTGACCAGTGTGTTTCTGACCACTGTGTTTGTTACCTGTGTGTTTCTGACCAGTGTGTTCCTGACCAGTGTGTTTCTGACCACTGTGTTTCTGACCACTGTGTTTCTGACCACTGTGTTTCTGACCAGTGTGTTTCTGACCACTGTGTTTGTTACCTGTGTGTTTCTGACCAGTGTGTTCCTGACCAGTGTGTTTCTGACCACTGTGTTTCTGACCACTGTGTTTCTGACCACTGTTTTTCTGACCACTGTGTTTCTGACCAGTGTATTTCTGACCAGTGTGTTTCTGACCACTGTGTTTCCGACCAGTGTGTTTCTAACAAGTGCGTTTCTGACCACTGTGTTTCTGACCACAATGTTTCTGTCCACTGTGTTTCTGACCACTGTGTTTCTGACCTGTGTGTTTCTGATCTGTGTGTTTCTGACCAGTGTGTTTCTGACCAGTGTATTTCTGACCACTTCGTGTCTGACCACTGTGTTTCTGACAACCGTGTTTCTGACCAGTGTGTTTCTGACCAGCGTGTTTCTGACCACTGTGTTTCTGACGACTATGTTTATGACCAGTGTGTTCCTGATGAGGGCGTTTCTGACCAGTGTGTTTCTGACCAGTGTATTTGTGACCAGTGTGTTTCTGACCACTGTGTTTCTGACCACTGTGTTTCTAACCACTGTGTTTTGGACAACTGTGTTTCTAACCATTGTGTTTCTGACCAGTGTGTTTGTAACCAGTGAGTTTCTGACCAGTGTGTTTCTGAAAAGTGCATTTCTGACCACTGTGTTTCTGACCACTGTGTTTCTGACCAGTGTGTTTCTGACCACTGCGTTTCTGACCAGTGTGTTTCTGACCACTGCGTTTCTGACCAGAGTGTTTCTGACCCGTGTGTTTCTAACCACAGTGTTTCTGACCAATGTGTTTCTGACCAGTGTGTTTCTGACCACTTTGTTTCTGACCACTGTGTTTCTGACCACTGCGTTTCTGACCAGTGTGTTTCTGACCAGTGTGTTTCTCACCAGTGTGTATGAAACCAGTGTGTTTCTGACCACTGTGTTTCTGACCACTGTTTATGACCACTGTGTTTCTGACCACTGTGGTTCTGACCACTGTGTTTCTGACCACTGTGTTTCTGACCACTGTGTTTATGACCAGTGTGTTTCTGACCACTCTGTTTATGACCAGTGTGTTTCTGACCAGTGTGTTTCCGACCAGTGTGTGTTTGACCACTGTGTTTCTGACCACTGTGTTTCTTTCCACAGTGTTTCTGACCACTGTGTTTCTGACCAGTGTGTTTCCGACCGGTGTGTTTCTGACCACGGTGTTTCTGACCAGTGTGTTTCTGACCAGTGTGTTTATGACCAGGGTGTTTCTGACCACTGTGTTTCTGACCACTGTGTTTCTCACCAGCGTGTTTCTGACAACTGTGTTTCTCACCAGTGGGTTTCTGACCAGTGTGTTTCTGACCACTGTGTTTCTGAGCACTGTGTTCTCTGACCACTGTGTTTCTGACCACTGTGTTTCTGACCACTGTGTTTGTGACCACTGTGTTTTTGACCACTGTGTTTCTAACCACTGTGTTAATGACCACTGTGTTTCTGACCACTGTGTTTCTGACCGGTGTGTTTCTGACCAGTGTGTTTCTGACCAGTGTGTTTCTGACCACTGTGTATCTGACCACTGTGTTTCTGATGACCGTGTTTCTGACCAGTGTGTTTCTGACGAGTGCATTTCTGACCAGTGCGTTTCTGACCACAGTGTTTCTGACCACTGTGTTTCTGACCACTGTTTGTCTGACCACTGTGTTTCTGACCACTGTGTTTCTGACAACTGTGTTACTGACCAGTGTGTTTCTGACCACTGTGTTTCTGACCATTGTGTTTCTGACTTCTGTGTTTCTTACCACTGTGTTCCTGACCAGTGTGTTTCTGACCAGTGTGTTTTTGACCAGTGTGTTTCTGACCATTGTGTTTCTGACCAGTGTGGTTCTGACAAGTGTGTTTCTGACCACTATGTTTCTGACCACTGTGTTTCTGACAACTGTGTTTCTGACCACTGTGTGTCTGATCACTGTGTTTCTGACCACTGTGTTTCTGACAACTGTGTTTCTGACAACTGTGTTTCTGACCAGTGTGTTTCTGAGCAGTGTGTTTCTGGCCACTGTGTTTCTGACCACTGTGTTTCTCACCAGCGTGTTTCTGACAACTGTGTTTCTCACCAGTGGGTTTCTGACCAGTGTGTTTCTGACCACTGCGTTTCTGACCAGTGTGTTTCTGACCAGTGTGGTTCTGACCAGTGTGTTTCTGACCACTATGTTTCTGACCACTGTGTTTCTGACAACTGTGTTTCTGACCACTGTGTGTCTGATCACTGTGTTTCTGACCACTGTGTTTCTGACAACTGTGTTTCTGACAACTGTGTTTCTGACCATTGCGTTTCTGACCACTGTGTTTCTAACCAGTGTGTTCGTAACCAGTGTGTTTCTTTCTGTTGTGTTCGTGACCACTGTGTTTCTGACCAGTGTCTTTCTGATCACTGTGTTTCTGACCACTGTGTTTCTGACCAGCGTGTTTCTGACCACTGTGTTTCTGACGAGGGTGTTTCTGACCAGTTTGTTTCTGATCAGTGTGTTTCTGAACACTGTATTTCTGACCACAGTGTTTCTGACCACTGTGTTTCTGACCACTGTGTTTCTGACCACTGTGTTTATGACCAGTGTGTTTCTGACCAGTGTGTTTCCGACCAGTGTGTGTTTGACCACTGTGTTTCTGACCACTGTGTTTCTTTCCACAGTGTTTCTGACCACTGTGTTTCTGACCAGTGTGTTTCTGACCAGTGTGTTTCTGACCACTGTGTTTCTGACCACTGTGTTTATGACCAGTGTGTTTCTGACCAGTGTGTTTCCGACCAGTGTGTGTTTGACCACTGTGTTTCTGACCACTGTGTTTCTTTCCACAGTGTTTCTGACCACTGTGTTTCTGACCAGTGTGTTTCCAACCGGTGTGTTTCTGACCACGGTGTTACTGACCACTGTGTTTCTCACCAGCGTGTTTCTGACAACTGTGTTTCTCACCAGTGCGTTTCTGACCAGTGTGTTTCTGACTACTGTGTTTCTGAGCACTGTGTTTTCTGACCACTGTGTTTCTGACCACTGTGTTTCTGACCAGTGTGTTTCTGACCAGTGTGTTTTTGACCACTGTGTTTCTGACCACTGAGTTTCTCACCACTGTGTTTCTGACCACTGTGTTTCTGACCACCGTGTATCTGACCCATGTTTTTCTGACCAGTGTGTTTTTGACCAGTATGTTTCTGACCAGTGTGTTTCTGACCACTGTGTTCCTGACCACTGTGTTTCTGACGACTGTGTTTCCGAACAGTGTGTTTCTGACGAGTGCGTTTCTGACCAGTGTGTTTGTGACCAGTGTGTTTCTGACCAGTGTGTTTCTGACCTCTGTGTTTCTGACCACTGTGTTTCTGACCACTGTGTTTCTGACCACTGTGTTTCTGACCAGTGTGTTTCTTACCACTGTGTTTCTTACCACTGTGTTTGTGACCAGTGTGTTTCTGACCAGTGTGTTTCTGACCACTGTGTTTCTGACCACTGTGCTTCTGACCACTGTGTTTCTGAAAAGTGTGTCTCTGACCACTGTGTTTCTGACAACTGTGTTTCTGACCACTGTGTTTCTGACCAGTGTGTTTCTGACCCGTGTGTTTCTAACCACAGTGTTTCTGACCAATGTGTTTCTGACCAGTGTGTTACTGACCACTGTGTTTCTGACCACTGTGTTTCTGACCAGTGTGTTTCTCACCACTGTGTTTCTGACCACTGTGTTTCTGACCACTGCGTTTCTGACCAGTGTGTTTCTGACCAGTGTGTTTCTCACCAGTGTGTATCAAACCAGTGTGTATCTGACCACTGTGTTTCTGACCACTGTGTTTCTGACCACTGTGTTTCTGACCACTGTGTTTCTGACCACTGTGTTTATGACCAGTGTGTTTCTCACCACTGTGTTTATGACCAGTGTGTTTCTGACCAGTGTGTTTCCGACCAGTGTGTGTTTGACCACTGTGTTTCTGACCACTGTGTTTCTTTCCACAGTGTTTCTGACCACTGTGTTTCTGACCAGTGTGTTTATGACCAGTGTGTTTCTGACCAGTGTGTTTCCGACCAGTGTGTGTTTGACCACTGTGTTTCTGACCACTGTGTTTCTTTCCACAGTGTTTCTGACCACTGTGTTTCTGACCAGTGTGTTTCCGACCAGTGTGTTTCTGACCACGGTGTTTCTGACCAGTGTGTTTCTGACGAGTGTGTTTATGACCAGTGTGTTTCTGACCACTGTGTTTCTGACCACTGTGTTTCTCACCAGCGTGTTTCTGACAACTGTGTTTCTCACCAGTGCGTTTCTGACCAGTGTGTTTCTGACCACTGTGTTTCTGAGCACTGTGTTTTCTGACCACTGTGTTTCTGACCACTGTGTTTCTGACCAGTGTGTTTCTGACCACTGTGTTTCTGACCACTGTGTTTCTGACCACTGAGTTTCTCACCTCTGTGTTTCTGACCACTGTGTTTCTGACCACCGTGTTTCTGACCACTGTTTTTCTGACCAGTGTGTTTCTGACCAGTGTGTTTCTGACCAGTGTGTTTCTGACCACTGTGTTCCTGACCTCTGTGTTTCTGACCACTGTGTTTCTGACCACCGTGTTTCTGACCACTGTTTTTCTGACCAGTGTGTTTCTGACCAGTGTGTTTCTGACCAGTGTGTTTCTGACCACTGTGTTCCTGACCACTGTGTTTCTGACGACTGTGTTTCTGAACAGTGTGTTTCTGACGAGTGCGTTTCTGACCAGTGTGTTTGTGACCAGTGTGTTTCTGACCAGTGTGTTTCTGACCTCTGTGTTTCTGACCCTTGTGTTTCTGACCACTGTGTTTCTGACCACTGTGTTTCTGACCAGTGTGTTTCTTACCACTGTGTTTCTTACCACTGTGTTTCTGACCAGTGTGTTTCTGACCAGTGTGTTTCTGACCACTGTGTTTCTGACCACTGTGTTTCTGACCAGTGTGTTTCTTACCACTGTGTTTCTTACCACTGTGTTTCTGACCAGTGTGTTTCTGACCAGTGTGTTTCTGACCACTGTGTTTCTGACCACTGTGTTTCTGACCACTGTGTTTCTGAAAAGTGTGTCTCTGACCACTGTGTTTCTGACCACTGTGTTTCTGACCACTGTGTTTCTGACGAGTGTGTTTCTGACCCGTTTGTTTCTAACCACAGTGTTTCTGACCAATGTGTTTCTGACCACTGTGTTTCTGACCACTGTGTTTCTGACCACTGTGTTTCTGACCAGTGTGTTTCTCACCACTGTGTTTCTGACCAGTGTGTTTCTGACCACTGCGTTTTTGACCAGTGTGTTTCTGACCAGTGTGTTTCTCACCAGTGTGTATCAAACCAGTGTGTATCTGACCACTGTGTTTCTGACCACTGTGTTTCTGACCACTGTGTTTCTGACCACTGTGTTTCTGACCACTGTGTTTCTGACCACTGTGTTTCTGACCACTGTGTTTCTGACCACTGTGTTTCTGACCACTGTGTTTATGACCAGTGTGTTTCTGACCACTGTGTTTATGACCAGTGTATTTCTGACCAGTGTGTTTCCGACCAGTGTGTGTTTGACCACTGTGTTTCTGACCACTGTGTTTCTTTCCACAGTCTATCTGACCACTGTGTTTCTGACCAGTGTGTTTCCGACCGGTGTGTTTCTGACCACGGTGTTTCTGACCAGTGTGTTTCTGACCAGTGTGTTTATGACCAGGGTGTTTCTGACCACTGTGTTTCTGACCAGTGTGTTTCTGACCAGTGTGTTTATGACCAGGGTGTTTCTGACCACTGTGTTTCTGACCACTGTGTTTCTCACCAGCGTGTTTCTGACAACTGTGTTTCTCACCAGTGCGTTTTTGACCAGTGTGTTTCTGACCACTGTGTTTCTGAGCACTGTGTTTTCTCACCACTGTGTTCCTGACCACTGTGTTTCTGACCACTGTGTTTGTGACCACTGTGTTTTTGACCAGTGTTTTTCTAACCACTGTGTATCTGACCACTGTGTTTCTGATGACCGTGTTTCTGACCAGTGTGTTTCTGACGAGTGCATTTCTGACCAGTGCGATTCTGACCACAGTGTTTCTGACCACTGTGTTTCTGACCACTGTGTTTCTGACCACTGTGTTTCTGACAACTGTGTCACTGACCAGTGTGTTTCTGACCACTGTGTTTCTGACCACTGTGTTTCTGACTTCTGTGTTTCTTACCACTGTGTTCCTGACCAGTGTGTTTCTTACCAGTGTGTTTTTGACCAGTGTGTTTCTGACCATTGTGTTTCTGACCAGTGTGTTTCTGACCAGTGTGTTTCTGACCACTGTGTTTCTGACAACTGTGTTTCTGACAACTGTGTTTCTGGCCACTGCGTTTCTGACCACTGTGTTTCTAACCACTGTGTTCCTAACCAGTGTGTTTCTTACTGTTGTGTTCGTGACCACTGTGTTTCTGACCAGTGTCTTTCTGACCACTGTGTTTCTGACCACTGTGTTTCTGACAAGTGTGTTTCTTACCACTGTGTTTCTGACGAGGGTGTTTCTGACCAGTGTGTTTCTGATCAGTGTGTTTCTGAACACTGTATTTCTGACCACAGTGTTTCTGACCACTGTGTTTCTGACTACTATGTTTCTGACCACTGTGTTTATGACCAGTGTGTTTCTGACCAGTGTGTTTCCGACCAGTGTGTGTTTGAACAATGTGTTTCTGACCACTGTGTTTCTTTCCACAGTGTTTCTGACCACTGTGTTTCTGACCAGTGTGTTTCCGACCGGTGTGTTTCTGCCCACGGTGTTTCTGACCAGTGTGTTTCTGACCAGTGTATTTATGACCAGTGTGTTTATGACCACTGTGTTTCTGACCACTGTGTTTCTCACCAGCGTGTTTCTAACAACTGTGTTTCTCACCAGTGCGTTTCTGACCAGTGTGTTTCTGACCACTGTGTTTCTGAGCACTGTGTTTTCTGACCACTGTGTTTCTGACCAGTGTGTTTCTGACCAGTGTGTTTCTGACCACTGTGTTTCTGACCACTGTGTTTCTGACCACTGAGTTTCTCACCACTGTGTTTCTGACCACTGTGTTTCTGACCACTGAGTTTCTCACCACTGTGTTTCTGACCACTGTGTTTCTGACCACCGTGTTTCTGACCACTGTTTTTCTGACCAGTGTGTTTCTGACCAGTGTGTTTCTGACCAGTGTGTTTCTGACCACTGTGTTCCCGACCACTGTGTTTCTGACGACTGTGTTTCTGACCAGTGTGTTTCTGACGAGTGCGTCTCTGACCAGTGTGTTTGTGACCAGTGTGTTTCTGACCAGTGTGTTTCTGACCTCTGTGTTTCTGACGACTGTGTTTCTGACCACTGTGTTTCAGACCACTGTGTTTCTGACCAGTGTGTTTCTTACCACTGTGTTTCTTACCACTGTGTTTCTGACCAGTGTGTTTCTGACCAGTGTGTTTCTGACCACTGTGTTTCTGACCACTGTGTTTCTGACCAGTGTGTTTCTTACCACTGTGTTTCTTACCACTGTGTTTCTGACCAGTGTGTTTCTGACCAGTGTGTTTCTGACCACTGTGTTTCTGACCACTGTGTTTCTGACCAGTGTGTTTCTGACCACTGTGTTTCTGACGACTATGTTTATGACCAGTGTGTTTCTGACGAGGGCGTTTCTGACCAGTGTGTTTCTGACCAGTGTACTTGTGACCAGTGTGTTTCTGACCACTGTGTTTCTGACCACTTTGTTTCCAACCACTGTGTTTCGGACAACTGTGTTTTTAACCATTGTGTTTCTGACCAGTGTGTTTCTAACCAGTGAGTTTCTGACCAGTGTGTTTCTGAAAAGTGCATTTCTGACTACTGTGTTTCTGACCACTGTGTTTCTGACCAGAGTGTTTCTGACCACTGTGTTTCTGACCAGTGTGTTTCTGACCAGTGTGTTTCTGACCAGTGTCTTTCTGACCACTGTGTTTGTGACCACTGTGTTTCTGACCAGTGTGTTTCTGACCAGTGTGTTTTTTACCAGTGTGTTTCTGACCACTGAGTTTCTGACCACTGTGTTTCTGACCACTGTGTTTCTGACCACTGTGTTTCTGAAAAGTGTGTCTCTGACCACTGTGTTTCTGACCACTGTGTTTCTGACCACTGTGTTTCTGACCAGTGTGTTTCTGACCCGTGTGTTTCTAACCACAGTGTTTCTGACCAATGTGTTTCTGACCAGTGTGTTTCTGACCACTGTGTTTCAGACCACTGTGTTTCTGACCAGTGTGTTTCTCACCACTGTGTTTCTGACCACTGTGTTTCTGACCACTGCGTTTCTGACCAGTGTGTTTCTGACCAGTGTGTTTCTCACCAGTGTGTATCAAACCAGTGTGT
>SZWC01000047.1:689924-720319 GCA_023375785.1 Penium margaritaceum | reverse complement strand
TGTGTTTCTGACCACTGTGTTTCTGACCACTGTTTTTCTGACCAGTGTGTTTCTGACATGTGTGTTTCTGACCAGTGTGTTTCTGACCACTGTGTTCCTGACCACTGTGTTTCTGACGACTGTGTTTCTGACCAGTGTGTTTCTGACGAGTGCGTTTCTGACCAGTGTGTTTCTGACCAGTGTTTTTCTGACAACTGTGTTTCTGAACACTGTGTTTCTGACCACTGTGTTTCTGACCAGTGTGTTTCTGACCACTGTGTTTCTGACCACTGTGTTTCTGACCACTGTGTTTCTGACTAGTGTGTTTCTGACCAGTGTGTTTCTGACCACTGTGTTTCTGACCTCTGTGTTTCTGACCACTGTGTTTCTGACCAGTGTGTTCCTGACCACTATGTTTCTGACCACTTTGATTCTGACCAGTGCATTTCTGACCTGTGTGTTTCTGACCTGGGTGTTTCTGACTAGTGTGTTTCTGACCAGTGTGTTTCTGACCACTGTGTGTCTAATCATTGTGTTTCTGACCACTGTGTTTCTGACCACTGTATTTCTGACCCATGTGTTTCTGACCACTGTGTTTCTGACCACTAGGTTTCTGACCACTGTGTTTCTGACCACTGTGTTTCGGACCACTGTGTTTCTGACCACTGTGTTTCTGACTGGTGTGTTTCTGACCAGTGTGTTTCTGACGAGTGCGTTTCTGACCAGTGTGTTTCTGACCAGTGTGTTTCTGACCAGTGTATTTCTGACCAGTGTGTTTCTGACCAGCATGTTTCTGACCATTGTGTTTCTGACCACTGTGTTTCTGACCAGTGTGGTTCTGACCAGTGTGTTTCTGACCAGTGTGTTTCTGACCAGTGTATTTCTGACCAGTGTGTTTCTGACCAGCATGTTTCTGACCATTGTGTTTCTGACCACTGTGTTTCTGACCAGTGTGGTTCTGACCAGTGTGTTTCTGACCAGTGTGTTTCTGACCAGTGTATTTCTGACCAGTGTGTTTCTGACCAGCATGTTTCTGACCATTGTGTTTCTGACCACTGTGTTTCTGACCAGTGTGGTTCTGACCAGTGTGTTTCTGACCAGTGTGTTTCTGACCAGTGTATTTCTGACCAGTGTGTTTCTGACCAGCATGTTTCTGACCATTGTGTTTCTGACCACTGTGTTTCTGACCAGTGTGGTTCTGACCAGTGTGTTTCTGACCAGTGTGTTTCTGACCAGTGTATTTCTGACCAGTGTGTTTCTGACCAGCATGTTTCTGACCATTGTGTTTCTGACCACTGTGTTTCTGACCAGTGTGGTTCTGACCAGTGTGTTTCTGACCAGTGTGTTTCTGACCAGTGTATTTCTGACCAGTGTGTTTCTGACCAGCATGTTTCTGACCATTGTGTTTCTGACCACTGTGTTTCTGACCAGTGTGGTTCTGACCAGTGTGTTTCTGACCAGTGTGTTTCTGACCAGTGTATTTCTGACCAGTGTGTTTCTGACCAGCATGTTTCTGACCATTGTGTTTCTGACCACTGTGTTTCTGACCAGTGTGGTTCTGACCAGTGTGTTTCTGACCAGTGTGTTTCTGACCAGTGTATTTCTGACCAGTGTGTTTCTGACCAGCATGTTTCTGACCATTGTGTTTCTGACCACTGTGTTTCTGACCACTGTATTTCTGACCACTGTATTTCTGACCCATGTGTTTCTGACCACTGTGTTTCTGACCACTAGGTTTCTTACCACTGTGTTTCTGACCACTGTGTTTCTGACCACTGTGTCTTTGACCACTGTGTTTCGGACCACTATGTTTCTGACCACTGTGTTTCTGACCACTATGTTTCTCACCAGTGTGTTTCTGACCACTGTGTTTCTGACCACTTTGTTTCTGACCAGTGTGGTTCTGACCAGTGTGTTTGTGACCAGTGTGTTTCTGACCACTGTGTTTGTGACCACTGTGTTTCTGACCACTTTGTTTCTGACCACTGTGTTTCTGACCACTGTTTTTCTGACCACTGTGTTTGTCACCAGTGTGTTTCTGACCAGTGTGTTTCAGACCAATGTGTTTCAGACCAGTGTGTTTCTGACCAGTGTGTTTCAGACCAATGTGTTTCTGACCAGTGTGTTTCTGACGAGTGCGTTTCTGACCAGTGTGTTTCTGACCAGCATGTTTCTGGCCATCGTGTTTCTGACCACTGTGTTACTGACCACTGTGTTTCTCACCACTGTGTTTCTGACCAGTGTGTTTCTGACGAGTGCGTTTCTGACCAGTGTGTTTCTGACCAGCATGTTTCTGGCCATCGTGTTTCTGACCACTGTGTTACTGACCACTGTGTTTCTCACCACTGTGTTTCTGACCAGTGTGTTTCTGACGAGTGCGTTTCTGACCAGTGTGTTTCTGACCAGCATGTTTCTGGCCATCGTGTTTCTGACCACTGTGTTACTGACCACTGTGTTTCTCACCACTGTGTTTCTGACCAGTGTGTTTCTGACGAGTGCGTTTCTGACCAGTGTGTTTCTGACCAGCATGTTTCTGGCCATCGTGTTTCTGACCACTGTGTTACTGACCACTGTGTTTCTCACCACTGTGTTTCTGACCAGTGTGTTTCTGACGAGTGCGTTTCTGACCAGTGTGTTTCTGACCAGCATGTTTCTGGCCATCGTGTTTCTGACCACTGTGTTACTGACCACTGTGTTTCTCACCACTGTGTTTCTGACCAGTGTGTTTCTGACGAGTGCGTTTCTGACCAGTGTGTTTCTGACCAGCATGTTTCTGGCCATCGTGTTTCTGACCACTGTGTTACTGACCACTGTGTTTCTCACCACTGTGTTTCTGACCAGTGTGTTTCTGACGAGTGTGTTTCTGACCAGTGTGTTTCTGACTAGTGTGTTTCTGACCAGTGTGTTTCTGACCACTGTGTTTCTGACCACTGTGTTTCTGACCACTGTGTTTCTGACCAGTGTGTTTCTGACCACTATGTTTCTGACCACTTTGATTCTGACCAGTGCATTTCTGACCTGTGTGTTTCTGACCTGGGTGTTTCTGACTAGTGTGTTTCTGACCAGTGTGTTTCTGACCACTGTGTGTCTAACCATTGTGTTTCTGACCACTGTGTTTCTGACCAGTGTGTTTCTGACCAGTGTGTTTCTGACTAGTGTGTTTCTGACCAGTGTGTTTCTGACCACTGTGTGTCTAATCATTGTGTTTCTGACCACTGTGTTTCTGACCACTGTGTTTCTGACCACTGTGTTTCTGACCAGTGTGTTTCTGATCAGTGTGTTTATCACCAGCGTGTTTCTGACCAGTGTGTATCTGACCACTGTGTTTCTATCCACGGTGTTTATGACCAGTGTGTTTCTGACGACTGTGTTTCTCACCAGTGTGTTTCTGACCTGTGTGTTTCTGACCAGTGTGTTTCTGACCACAGTGTTTCTGACCACTGTGTTTCTGACCAATGTGCTTCTGACCACCGAGATTCTGCCCAGTGTGTTTCTGACCACTGTGTTTCTGACCACTGTGATTCTGACAACTGTGTTTCTGACCAGTGTGTTTCTGACCTGTGTGTTTCTGACCAGTGTGTTTCTGACCACTTCGTTTCTGACCACTGTGTTTCTGACGACCGTGTTTCTGACCAGTGTGTTTCTGACGAGTGCGTTCCTGACCAGTGTGTTTCTGACCACTGTGTTTCTGACCACTGTGTTTCTGACCACTGTGTTTATGACGACTGTGTTTCTCACCAGTGTGTTTGTGACTAGTGTGTTTCTGACCACTGTGTTTCTGACCAGTGTGTTTCTGACCACTGTGTTTCTGACCACTGTGTTTCTGACCAGTGTGTTTCTTACCAGTGTGTTTCTGACCAGTGTGTTTCTGACCACTGTGTTTCTGACCAGTGTGTTTCTGACCACTGTGTTTCTGACCACTGTGTTTCTGACCAGTGTGTTTCTTACCAGTGTGTTTCTGACCAGTGTGTTTCTGACCAGTGTGTTTCTGACCACTTCGTTTCTGACCACTGTGTTTCTGACGACCGTGTTTCTGACCAATGTGTTTCTGACGAGTACGTACCTGACCAGTGTGTTTCTGACCAGTGTGTTTCTTGTTGGCATGGTGTGCCCCTTGCCATGAGTGCCGTTGATCGAACTCCCTGGTTCGACCACTGAGGAGTGGTCGAACACCTGATCTGACTTTAGATTTAGATTCCTTGGATTTTTCCATGCAAGATCGAGCTTTGAATTGCTCGATTTGAGTGAGTATTCAGAAAGTTAGCCTAGCCCGAAAAACGAGTGTTGGGTGGGTGGAATCTGGTACCCGCCATGGGTGGCGGGATATTCCACCACCAGTGATCCTAGTTCGTCTCCATTGGGCTCCAAAGGCACATGGGCCATGAAGGAATGAATGTGGATGGTCCCCTGGACCAAGGCATGCCCCTCCCCACGTTGGGATGACAGGAAGGGCGCTTCGACAGGCCACCGTCGAAGCGCCTCCCGTCGCTCCCGTTCGTGGGCATGGTGGGCGGCTCGGCTCCACCAAGGGTTACTTCGACGGCCGTAGCAGGGGCTCTACTGCTCCGATTTGGGCGTGCTTGGATGCGTTGGAAAGCAAAGATCACAGGCTATAAGAATCTGATGTAATCTCACTATGCTAGGTAACAAAAACACGTTTCGATTCAGATCTACTGAATGCGACGTGTTCTGCCCACTCCTATCCGTGATCCTTGTGCTCCACACTCTTCACCATTGGTGTCTATTGGCTGCCGAAAACCTTGGTAGTGTGAACCACTGAGAGCTAGGCATCCTTGAGGGTGCCTCCACACCCACTAGAGCCAACAAAAAGGATTATGGGCCCACATGCCTAGACGGACCCTAGCTCTTGAAGCTTCACGCTACCGCCGCGCGCCATGGCAACGACCGAGCAAGAGAGCATCGGTGCCGTCTCCAAGTTTGATGGAAACGGCTTCCCCTTGTGGAGGTGGCAGTTTGAGGTCTACCTCGATGACAAGGGTCTGCTTGAGCTGGTCAACGGTGAAGAGACTGCGCCTCCGGATACCACGACGCCGGAGGAAGTGGACAAGTACAAGAAGCGCAACAAGAAGGCGCTTGCATTTTTGGTGTTAGCGCTTGCTCCACCGGAGCGCGCACTGATTCAAGGATGCACGGAGGCCGCGGAGGCCTGGAAGAAACTCTGCACCATCTACCAGTCCACCAACCTTGCTAACCAGCTCTTCGTCTTCAAGAGGGTCGTCACCCTCCGAGCCAACGAAGGCGACGACATCATGGAGATCCTGCAGCAGATTGAGTCCCCTACTGCCGAGTGCGTAGCCACTGGATGGAAGGTCGATCCTCAGGTGCAAGCTATGATCCTCCTTCTGGCCTTGCCGGACAGTTGGAGCCCCATGATCACCGTCGTAGGCGGCTGGTCCGCCGATGAGCTGAAGTACCCGAAGGTGGCTGAGTACGTCCGCAACGAATGGATGCGGCGTGGTGGGAGAGAAAGTGGGGCAACGTCAAGTTCCGCCTATGCCGTCCGTCCTCAAAGTGGAGGGGGAGGCAAGAAGGGGAAGGGTGCTAACCAGGGCACCAAGAGAGGTGACAACAAGGGGGAGTGCTACAACTGTGGCAAACAGGGCCACTATGCACGCAACTGCCCCAACAAGAAGTCGGACCAGCCCGGGAAGGGCGGGAAGAAGAACACCCAAGCCATGATGGCCAGGAAGTCCACCCACTTGACAGATCCGGAAGTCACTGTGATCGACTCCGGATCAGGCCGCCACACACAATGCAACCGGGCGGCATTCGTCACCTACGGCGCCACCGAACGGCGCATGACAGTGGCCAACGGCAAAACAGAGTTGGCCGCGGGCGAAGGCAATGTTCGCATTGAGTCGGTGGTGAACGGGAAAATCATTCCGTGCACCATCTACGACGTGCTCCACATGCCCAACTTTGGGGCAAACCTGCTGTCAGTGAGCCGCCTTACGGACAAGGGGCTCGAGGTACTCTTCAACAAGAAGGAGGCCATCATCCGGAAGGAGGGGGATGGCGAGGTGATTGCGCGTGGCAAGAGGGAGGAGGATTTGTACCTTCTTTGCACCAAGGTCCTTGCCGATGGGGTAAGGACTGACGCCGTCAACCTCGTGACGAAGGATGAAGGAAATCTGGACCTGTGGCACCGTCGCCTATGTCACATCGCTCCCTCAACTGTGAGCGACATGGCAAAGAAGGAAGTGGTGCGGGGCCTTGAGGTCAAGGGCCTGGATGCAGCCAAGAATGCTGTGTGCGAACCTTGCGTGGTGGGCAAGGCGACAAGGCAGCCGTTTGATGGCAAAGGGACGCGTGCATCGACGAAGTTGGAGGTGGTGCACACGGATGTGTGCGGACCGTTCGAGCCCTCCATTGGTGGGGCTCGCTACTTCGTCACCTTCATCGACGACCACAGCCGCAAGCTCTACCTCTACATCATCAAGAGGAAAAGTGATGTCCTGACTTGTATGCAAGAGTTTGTGGCAGCAGTGGAGTGGCAAACAGGCTTGAAGGTGAAGGCGTTCCGGAGCGACAACGGCGGCGAGTATGAGGGCTGCTCGGCATGGATGAAGAGCAAGGGGATCGCGTGGCAGAAAACTACGCCACATTCTCCGCAGCAGAACGGCGTCGCCGAGAGGGCAAACCGCACCATCCTCAACATGGTCCGGTCCATGTTGAGCGATGCCGGCCTCGCGCAGCGGTACTGGGGCGAGGCGGCACGGACAGCGGCGTACATCATGAACATGACGCCGACAAAGCCGCTAAAAGACGCGGAGTCCAAGGTGTGGAAGACGCCACAAGAAGTGTGGAGCGGGAGGAAGCCAACTGTGGCACACCTCCGCACTTTTGGTTGTGTTGCACATGCTGTTGTGCAGGCACGGGAGGGGCGGGGCAAGCTGGACCCGCGGACTCGCCGGTGCATCTTCGTCGGGTACGAGAGCGGGAGCAAGACGTACCGGCTCTTCGACCCGCGGAGGCAGCAGATCGTGAAGAGTCACGACGTCACGTTTGACGAGGAGAGTCGTTGGACGGACAAGGACGCGGGTCTCTCCAAGCGTGGGGAGTGGCTGCCACTCCTTGAGGGGGAGACGCCGGAGGACGCAAAAGAGGGTGACGTCCAAGCGGCTCCAACCGGCGACAACCATCCGGGGAATGGGGATGCGGCTGATTTGCATTCAGCCGAGTCGGACGATGAGTCCGAAGCGCCGGCAGCAGTGGAGCTGAACAAGGAGGCGGGGAGTGAGCCCCCATCTCTACAGTCCCCAAGAGAGGGGAAGCAGGCCAGCGGTGCGAGTGGCGCCGCGAGAGGGCAGCAGCAGCAGCAGCAGCAGCAGCCTCAACAGCAGCAGCCCCGGAGAAGCGGACGCGCAAGGAGGACGGCAAAACGGTACGATGCCGCGCAGGGCACCTGGACTGGGTTTGCTCGAGCGTTCTTTGCGCAAGAGGAACCCGAGACCGTCAAGGAGGCGTTGCAGCAGAAGGATGGGGCTGAGTGGGAGGGAGCCATAAAATCTGAGCTCGCCTCCCACGAAGAGAACGGCACTTGGCAGCTGATTGATAGGCCGGAGGGCGCGAAAATCATCGGCTCCAAGTGGATCTTCAAGAGGAAGCTCACCAAGGAGGGGAAGGTGGAGCGGTACAAGGCGCGGCTGGTTGCGAAGGGGTACGCCCAGCGAAAAGGTGAACACTACGATGAAACCTTCGCGCCGGTGGCAAAGTTCGCCTCCATTCGCTCCATCCTCTCGGTGGCGGCGGCGCGCGACTATGAAGTCCACCAAATGGATGTAAAAACCGCATTCGTCAACGGCGACCTGGACAAGGAGGTCTACATGGAGGTGCCGGAGGGGGTGGACGCGCCGCCGGGAAAGGTGTGCCGGCTTCGCAAGGCGCTCTACAGGCTGAAGCAAGCGCCACTCATGTGGTACCTGAAAATGGACGGCTTTATGGCCGAGCTTGGCTTCAAGCGCTGCGAGGCGGATCACAGCGTGTACGCGCGAAAGCAGCCGGGGTTGCACCAGATTGTGGTCCTCTACGTGGATGATCTCATCCTCGTGTCATCGGACATGGAGGAGTTGGTGAACCTGAAGCGGCAGCTGGGCGGTCGGTTCAAAATGACCGACATGGGCGAGCTCGAGTACTACCTCGGTGTCGCCATCAAGAGGGACCGCAAAGCACGCACGTTGGAGATGGGACAGGCAAAGTACGTGCAAGAGGTGCTCCGCCGCTACAACATGGAGGAGTGCAACCCCATCGGCACACCCATGACCACCACATGTGAGTTGAGCTAGAGCATGGGCCCGAGCACGGACGAGGAGAAGGAGGAAATGGCAGGTGTGCCATACCAGTCCGCGGTGGGGAGCATCATGTACGCCATGGTGGCGACGCGGCCCGACCTGGCCTTCGCGGAGGGCCAAGTGAGCCGCTACGTTGCTGACCCCGGGCCGTTGCATTGGCAAGCGGTAAAGCGGATCCTCCGCTACCTCAAGGCGACAAAACAGTCGCGGCTCGTGTTTGGAGAGGGAGCGCGTGATGACTCCCTTGAGTTGGTCGGCTACTCGGATGCCGACTGGGCTGGTGATGTGGATGACAGAAAATCAACGTTGGGTTACGTGTTTGTGCTTGGTGGTGCAGCAGTTTCATGGGCAAGCAGGAAGCAGGACTGCGTGGCGCTGTCCAGCACCGCAGCGGAGTACATTGCGCTCGCGGAAGCCGCAAAGGAGGCGGTGTGGCTGCGTCGGCTGCTAAAGGAGATCGGCGTGCCGCAAAGGAAGCCGACAATACTCAATGTGGACAACATGAATGCCATCAGTCTGACCCAGAACCCGGTGCTGCACAGGCGGACCAAGCACATCGAGATCCGTCATCACTACGCGCGGGACTTGGTGGCGAAGGGAGATGCAGCTATTGTGCATTGTGGCACCAAGCGCATGCTCGCCGATGCCATGACCAAGGCACAGCCCAAGGACAGGCATGATGCGAGCTGCATGGAGCTTGTCCTGCGCTGTGAAGTTGAAAATGCTACAGGTTCCAAGGACAGGGCATCAAGGCTGCGGTGCAAGGGGGAGATTGTTGGCATGGTGTGCCCCTTGCCATGAGTGCCGTTGATCGAACTCCCTGGTTCGACCACTGAGGAGTGGTCGAACACCTGATCTGACTTTAGATTTGGATTGCTTGGATTTTTCCATGCAAGATCGAGCTTTGAATCGCTCGATTTGAGTGAGTATTCAGAAAGTTAGCCTAGCCCGAAAAACGGGTGTTGGGTGGGTGGAATCTGGTACCCGCCATGGGTGGCGGGATATTCCACCACCAGTGATCCTAGTTCGTCTCCATTGGGCTCCAAAGGCACATGGGCCATGAAGGAATGAATGTGGATGGTACCCTGGACCAAGGCATGCCCCTCCCCATGTTGGGATGACAGGAAGGGCGCTTCGACAGGCCACCGTCGAAGCGCCTCCCGTCGCTCCCGTTCGTGGGCATGGTGGGCCGCTCGGCTCCACCAAGGGTTACTTCGACGGCCGTAGCAGGGCTCTACTGCTCCGATTTGGGCGTGCTTGGATGCGTTGAAAAGCTAAGATCACAGGCTATAAGAATCTGATGTAATCTTGCTATGCTAGGTGACAAAAACACGTTTCGATTCAGATCTACTGAATGCGACGTGTTCTGCCCACTCCTATCCGTGATCCTTGTGCTCCACACTCTTCACCATTGGTGTCTATTGGCTACCCAAACCTTGGTAGCGTGAACCACTGAGAGCTAGGCATCCTTGAGGGTGCCTCCACACCCACTAGAGCCAACATTTCTGACCACTGTGTTTCTGACCACTGTGTTTATGACGACTGTGTTTCTGACCAGTGTGTTTGTGACTAGTGTGTTTCTGACCACTCGTTTCTGACCACTGTGTTTCTGACCAGTGTGTTTCCGACCACTGTGTTTCTGACCACTGTGTTTCTGACCAGTGTGTTTCCGACCACTGTGTTTCTGACCACTGTGTTTCTGACCAGTGTGTTTCTTACCAGTGTGTTTATGACCACTGTGTTTCTGACTAGTGTGTTTCTGACCAGTGTGTTTCTGACCACTGTGTTTCTGACCACAGTGTTAATGACGACTGTGTTTCTGACCAGCGTGTTTCTGACCACTGTGTTTCTCACCAGTGTGTTTCTGACCCGTGTGTTTCTGACCAGTGTGTTTCTGACCAGCGTGTTTCTAACCAGTGTGTTTCTGACCACTGTGTTTCTGACCACTGTGTTTCTGACGACTGAGTTTCTCACCACTGTGTTTCTGACCACTGTGCTCCTCACCACTGTGTTTCTGACCACTGTTTTTCTGACCAGTGTGTTTATGACAAGTGTGTTTCTGACCAGTGTGTTTTTGACCACTGTGTTCCTGACCACTGTATTTCTGACGACTGTGTTTCTGACCAGTGTGTTTCTGACGAGTGCGTTTCTGACCAGTGTGTTTCTGACCAGTGTTTTTCTGACAACTTTGTTTCTGAACACTGTGTTTCTGACCACTGTGTTTCTGACGAGTGTGTTTCTGACCACTGTGTTTCTAACCACTGTGTTTCTGACCACTGTATTTCTGACCAGTGTGTTTCTGACCAGTGTGTTTATGACCACTGTGATTCTGACTAGTGTGTTTCTGACCAGTGTGTTTCTGACCACCGTGTTTCTGACCACTGTGTTTCTGACCAGTGTGTTTCTGACCAGTGTGTTTCTGACCACTATGTTTCTGACCACTTTGATTCTGCCCAGTGCGTTTCTGACATGTGTGTTTCTGACCTGGGTGTTTCTGACTAGTGTGTTTCTGACCAATGTGTTTCTGACCACTGTGTTTCTGACCATTGTGTTTCTGACCACTGTGTTTCTGACCACTGTGTTTCTGACGACTGTGTTTCTGACCAGTGTGTTTCTGACGAGTGCGTTCCTGACCAGTGTGTTTCTGACGAGTGTGTTTCTGACCAGTGTGTTTCTGACGAGTGTGTTTCTGACCAGTGTGTTTCTGACGAGTGTGTTTCTGACCAGTGTGTTTCTGACGAGTGTGTTTCTGACCAGTGTGTTTCTGACGAGTGTGTTTCTGACCAGTGTGTTTCTGACGAGTGTGTTTCTGACCAGTGTGTTTCTGACGAGTGTGTTTCTGACCAGTGTGTTTCTGACGAGTGTGTTTCTGACCAGTGTGTTTCTGACGAGTGTGTTTCTGACCAGTGTGTTTCTGACGAGTGTGTTTCTGACCAGTGTGTTTCTGACGAGTGTGTTTCTGACCAGTGTGTTTCTGACGAGTGTGTTTCTGACCAGTGTGTTTCTGACGAGTGTGTTTCTGACCAGTGTGTTTCTGACGAGTGTGTTTCTGACCAGTGTGTTTCTGACGAGTGTGTTTCTGACCAGTGTGTTTCTGACGAGTGTGTTTCTGACCAGTGTGTTTCTGACGAGTGTGTTTCTGACCAGTGTGTTTCTGACGAGTGTGTTTCTGACCAGTGTGTTTCTGACGAGTGTGTTTCTGACCAGTGTGTTTCTGACGAGTGTGTTTCTGACCAGTGTGTTTCTGACGAGTGTGTTTCTGACCAGTGTGTTTCTGACGAGTGTGTTTCTGACCAGTGTGTTTCTGACGAGTGTGTTTCTGACCAGTGTGTTTCTGACGAGTGTGTTTCTGACCAGTGTGTTTCTGACGAGTGTGTTTCTGACCAGTGTGTTTCTGACGAGTGTGTTTCTGACCAGTGTGTTTCTGACGAGTGTGTTTCTGACCAGTGTGTTTCTGACGAGTGTGTTTCTGACCAGTGTGTTTCTGACGAGTGTGTTTCTGACCAGTGTGTTTCTGACGAGTGTGTTTCTGACCAGTGTGTTTCTGACGAGTGTGTTTCTGACCAGTGTGTTTCTGACGAGTGTGTTTCTGACCAGTGTGTTTCTGACGAGTGTGTTTCTGACCAGTGTGTTTCTGACGAGTGTGTTTCTGACCAGTGTGTTTCTGACGAGTGTGTTTCTGACCAGTGTGTTTCTGACGAGTGTGTTTCTGACCAGTGTGTTTCTGACGAGTGTGTTTCTGACCAGTGTGTTTCTGACGAGTGTGTTTCTGACCAGTGTGTTTCTGACGAGTGTGTTTCTGACCAGTGTGTTTCTGACGAGTGTGTTTCTGACCAGTGTGTTTCTGACGAGTGTGTTTCTGACCAGTGTGTTTCTGACGAGTGTGTTTCTGACCAGTGTGTTTCTGACGAGTGTGTTTCTGACCAGTGTGTTTCTGACGAGTGTGTTTCTGACCAGTGTGTTTCTGACGAGTGTGTTTCTGACCAGTGTGTTTCTGACGAGTGTGTTTCTGACCAGTGTGTTTCTGACGAGTGTGTTTCTGACCAGTGTGTTTCTGACGAGTGTGTTTCTGACCAGTGTGTTTCTGACGAGTGTGTTTCTGACCAGTGTGTTTCTGACGAGTGTGTTTCTGACCAGTGTGTTTCTGACGAGTGTGTTTCTGACCAGTGTGTTTCTGACGAGTGTGTTTCTGACCAGTGTGTTTCTGACGAGTGTGTTTCTGACCACTGTGTTTCTGACCACTGTGTTTCTGACCAATGTGATTCTGACCACCGAGATTTTGACCAGTGTGTTTCTGACCACTGTGTTTCTGACCACTGTGATTCTGACAACTGTGTTTCTGACCAGTGTGTTTCTGACCAGTGTGTTTCTGACCAGTGTGTTTCTGACCACTTCGTTTCTGACCACTGTGTTTCTGACGACCGTGTTTCTGACCAGTGTGTTTCTGACGAGTGCGTTCCTGACCAGTGTGTTTCTGACGAGTGTGTTTCTGACCACTGTGTTTCTGACCACTATGTTTATGACGACTGTGTTTCTGACCAGTGTGTTTGTGACTAGTGTGTTTCTGACCACTCGTTTCTGACCACTGTGTTTCTGACCAGTGTGTTTCCGACCACTGTGTTTCTGACCACTGTGTTTCTGACCAGTGTGTTTCCGACCACTGTGTTTCTGACCACTGTGTTTCTGACCAGTGTGTTTCTTACCAGTGTGTTTATGACCACTGTGTTTCTGACTAGTGTGTTTCGGACCAGTGTGTTTCTGACCACTGTGTTTCTGACCACAGTGTTAATGACGACTGTGTTTCTGACCAGCGTGTTTCTGACCACTGTGTTTCCGACCATTTTGATTCTGACCAGTGCGTTTCTGACTTGTGTGTTACTGACCAGGGTGTTTCTGACCAGTATGTTTCTGACCACTGTGTTTATGACCACTGTGTTTATTAACACTGTGTTTCTGACCAGTGTGTTTCTGACCACTGTGTTTCTGACCACTGTGTTTATGACCAGTGTGTTTCTGACCAGAGTGTTTCTGACCAGTGTGTTTCTGACCACTGTGTTTCTGACCAGTGTGTTTCTGACCATTGTGTTTCTGACCACTGTGTTTCTGACCACTGTGTTTCTGACCACTGTGTTTCTGACCACTGTGTTTCTGACCATTGTGTTTCTGACCACTGTGTTTCTGACCACTGTGTTTCTGACCACTGTGTTTCTGACCACTGTGTTTCTGACCACTGTATTTCTGACCAGTGTGTTTCTGACCAGTGTGTTTATGACCACTGTGTTTCTGACTAGTGTGTTTCTGACCACTATGTTTCTGTCCACAGTGTTTCTGACCACTGTGTTTCTGACCAGTGTACTTCTGACCAGTGTGTTTCTGACCAGTGTGTTTCTGACCAGCGTGTTTCTGACCAACGTGTTTATGACCACTGTGTTACTGACCACTGTCTTTCTGACCAGTGTGTTTCTGACCACTGTGTTTCTCACCAGTGTGTTATGACCAGTGTGTTTCTGACCAGTGTGTTTCTGACCAGCGTGTTTCTGATCAGTGTGTTTCTAACCACTGTGTTTCTGACCAATGTGTTTCTGACCACTGAGTTTCTCACCACTGTGTTTCTGACCACTGTGTTTCTGACCACTGTTTTTCTGACCACTGTGTTTCTGACCAGTGTGTTTCTGACCAGTGTGTTTCTGACCCTGTGTTTTTGACCACTGTGTTTCTGACGACGGTGTTTCTAACCAGTGTGTTCCTGACGAGTGTGTTTCTGACCAGTGTGTTTCTGACCAGTGTTTTTCTGACAACTGTGTTTCTGAACACCGTGTTTCTGACCACTGTATTTCTTACCAGTGTGTTTCTGACCAGTGTGTTTCTGACCAGTGTGTTTCTGACCAGTGTGTTTCTGACCACTTTGTTTCTGACCACTGTGTTTCTGACCACTGTATTTCTGACCAGTGTGTTTCTGACCAGTGTATTTATGACCACTGTGTTTCAGACTTGTGTGTTTCTGACCAGTGTGTTTCTGACCACTGTGTTTCTGACCACTGTGTTCCTGACCACTGTGTTTCTTTCCAGTGTGTTTCTGACCACTATGTTTCTGACCACTTTGATTCTGACCAGTGCGTTTCTGACCTGTGTGTTTCTGACCAGGGTGTTTCTGACTATTGTGTTTCTGACCAGTGTGTTTTTTACCACTGTGTTTCTGACCACTGTGATTCTGACCATTGTGTTTCTGACCACTGTGTTTCTGACCACTGTGTTTCTGACCAGTGTGTTTCTGACCAGAGTGTTTGTCACCAGCGTGTTTGTGACCAGTGTGTTTCTGACCACGGTGTTTCTGACCAGTGTTTCTGACCAGTGTGTTTCTGACGACTATGTTTCTCACCACTGTGTTTCTGACCAGTGTGTTTCTGACCAGTGTGTTTCTGACCAGTGTGTTTCTGACCACTGTATTTCTGACCCATGTGTTTCTGACCACTGTGTTTCAGACCACTAGGTTTCTTACCACTGTGTTTCTGACTACTGTGTTTCTGACCACTGTGTCTCTGAAATCTATGTTTCGGACCACTATGTTTCTGACCACTGTGTTTCTGACCACTATGTTTATCACCAGTGTGTTTCTAACCACTGTGTTTCTGACCACTGTGTTTCTGACCAGTGTGTTTCTGACTAGTGTGTTTCTGACCACTGTGTTTCTGACTAGTGTGTTTCTGACCAGTATGTTTCTCACCACTGTGTTTCTGACCGCTGTGTTTCTGAACACTGTGTTTCTAACCAGTGTGTTTGTGACCACTTTGTTTCTGACCACTGTGTTTCTGACCAGTGTTTTTCTGACCACCATGTTTCTGACCACTTTGTTTCTGTCCACAGTGTTTCTCACCACTGTGTATCTGACCACTGTCTTTCTGACCCGTGTGTTTCTGACCAGTGTGTTTCTGACCAGTGTGTTTCTGACCAGCGTGTTTCTGACCAGTGTGTTTCTGACCACTGTGTTTCTGACCACTGTGTTTCTGACCACTGTGTTTCTGATGACTGTGTTTCTCACCAGAGTGTTTCTGACCAGTGTGTTTCTGACCAGTGTGTTTCTGACCACTGTGTTTCTGACGACCGTGTTTCTGACCACTGTGCTTCTGACGACCGTGTTTCTGACCACTGTGTTTCTGACGACCGTGTTTCTGACCACTGTGCTTCTGACCACAGTGTTTCTGACTAGCGTGTTTCTGACAACTGTGTTTCTCACCAGTGTGTTTCTGACCAGTGTGTTTCTGACCACTGTGTTTCTTACCCCTGTCTTTTCTGACCACTGTGTTTCTGACCACTGTGTTTCGGACCACTGTGTTTGTGACTACTGTATTTTAAACCACTCTATTTCTAACCACTGTGTTTCTGATAACTGTGTTTCTGACCACTGTGTTTCTGACCGGTGTGTTTCTGACGAGTGTGCCCCTGACCAGTGTGTTTCTGACCACTGTGTTTCTGACCACTATGTTTCTGACTGGTGTGTTGCTGACCAGTGTGTTTCTGACGAGTGCATTTCTGACCAGTGTGTTTCTGACGGCTGTGTTTCTGACCACTGTGTTTCTGACTGGTGTGTTTCTGACCAGTGTGTTTCTGACCAGTGCGTTTCTGACCACTGTGTTTCTGACCACTGTGTTTCTGACCACTGTGTTTCTGACCACTGTGTTTCTTACCACTGTGTTTCTGACAACTGTGTCACTGACCAGTGTGTTTCTGACCACTGTGTTTCAGACCACTGTGTTTCTGACCACTGTGTTTCTGACCAGTGTGTTTCTGACCAGTGTGTTTTTGACCACTGTGTTTCTGACCACTGTATTTCTGACCACTGTATTTCTGACCCATGTGTTTCTGACCACTGTGTTTCTGACCACTAGATTTCTTACCACTGTGTTTCTGACCACTGTGTTTCTGTCCACTGTGTCTCTGACCACTGTGTTTCGGACCACTATGTTTCTGACCACTGTGTTTCTGACCACTATGTTTCTCACCAGTGTGTTTCTGACCACTGTGTTTCTGACCACTGTGTTTCTGACCAGTGTGGTTCTGACCAGTGTGTTTGTGACCACTTTGTTTCTGACCACAGTGTTTCTGACCAGTGCGTTTCTGACCAGTGTGTTTCTGACCAGTGTGTTTCTGACTAGTGTGTTTCTGACCAGTGTGTTTCTGACCACTGTGTTTCTGACCACTGTGTTTCTGACCACTGTGTTTCTGACCACTGTTTTTTTGACCACTGTGTTTGTCACCAGTGTGTTTCTGACCAGTGTGTTTCAAACCAATGTGTTTCAGACCAGTGTGTTTCTGACCAGTGTGTTTCTGACCACCGTGTTTCTGACCAGTATGTTTCTGTTCACAGTGTTTCTGACCATTGTGTTTCTGACAATTGTGTTTCTGACCAGTGTGTTTCTAACCAGTGTGTTTCTGACCAGTGTGTTTCTGACCAGCATGTTTCTGACCATTGTGTTTCTGACTACTGTGTTACTGACCACTGTGTTTCTGACCAGTGTGTTTCTGACCACTGTGTTTCTCACCAGTGTCTTTCTGACCCGTGTGTTTCTGACCAGTGTGTTTCTGACCAGCGTGTTTCTGACCAGTGTGTTTCTGACCACTGTGTTTCTGACCACCGTGTTTCTGACCACTGAGTTTCTCACCACTGTGTTTCTGACCACTGTGCTCCTGACCACTGGGTTCCTGACCACTGTTTTTCTGACCAGTGTGTTTCTGACGAGTGCGTTTCTGACCAGTGTGTTTCTGACCAGTGTTTTTCTGACAACATTGTTTCTGAACACTGTGTTTTTTGTGACCACTGTGTTTTTGACCAGTGTGTTTCTGACCACTGTGTTTCTAACCACTGTGTTTCTGACCAATGTGTTTCTTACCACTGTGTTTCTGACCATTGTGTTTCTGACCACTGTATTTCTGACCACTATGTTTCTGACCATCGTATTTCTGACCAGTGTGTTTCTGACCAGTGTGTTTCTGACCAGTGTGTTTCTGACCAGCATGTTTCTGACCATTGTGTTTCTGACCACTGTGTTACTGACCACTGTGTTTCTGACCAGTGTGTTTCTGACCAGCATGTTTCTGACCATTGTGTTTCTGACCACTGTGTTACTGACCACTGTGTTTCTGACCAGTGTGTTTCTGACAACTGTGTTTCTCACCAGTATGTTTCTGACCCGTGTGTTTCTGACCAGTGTGTTTCTGACCAGCGTGTTTCTAACCAGTGTGTTTCTGACCACTGTGTTTCTGACCACTGTGTTTCTGACCACTGAGTTTCTCACCACTGTGTTTCTGACCACTGTGTTTGTGACCACTGTGTTTCTGACCACTGTTTTTCTGACCAGTGTGTTTCTGACAAGTGTGTTTCTGACCAGTGTGTTTCTGACCACTGTGTTCCTGACCACTGTGTTTTTGACGACTGTGTTTCTGACCAGTGTGTTTCTGACGAGTGCGTTTCTGACCAGTGTGTTTCTGACCAGTGTTTTTCTGACAACTTTGTTTCTGAACACTGTGTTTCTGACCACTGTGTTTCTGACCAGTGTGTTTCTAACCACTGTGTTTCTGACCACTGTGTTTCTGACCACTGTGTTTCTGACAACTGTATTTCTGACCAGTGTGTTTCTGACCAGTTTGTTTATGACCACTGTGTTTCTGACTAGTTTGTTTCTGACCACTGTGTTTCTGACCACTGTGTTTCTGACAACTGTATTTCTGACCAGTGTGTTTCTGACCAGTTTGTTTATGACCACTGTGTTTCTGACTAGTTTGTTTCTGACCAGTGTGTTTCTGACCACTGTGTTTCTGACCACTGTGTTTCTGACCACTGTGTTTCTGACCAGTGTGTTTCAGACCACTATGTTTCTGACCACTTTGATTCTGACCAGTGCATTTCTGACCTGTGTGTTTCTGACCTGGGTGTTTCTGACTAGTGTGTTTCTGACCAGTGTGTTTCTGACCACTGCGTGTCTAATCATTGTGTTTCTGACCACTGCGTTTCTGACCACTGTGTTTCTGACCACTGTGTTTCTGACCAGTGTGTTTCTGACCAGTGTGTTTCTCACCAGCGTGTTTCTGACCAGTGTGTTTCTGACCACTGTGTTTCTATCCACGGTGTTTCTGACCAGTGTGTTTCTGACGACTGTGTTTCTCACCAGTGTGTTTCTGACCAGTGTGTTTCTGACCAGTGTGTTTCTGACCACTGTGTTTCTGACCACTGTGTTTCTGACCAATGTGCTTCTGACCACCGAGATTCTGACCAGTGTGTTTCTGACCACTGTGTTTCTGACCACTGTGATTCTGACAACTGTGTTTCTGACCAGTGTGTTTCTGACCAGTGTGTTCCTGACCAGTGTGTTTCTGACCACTTCGTTTCTGACCACTGTGTTTCTGACGACCGTGTTTCTGACCAGTGTGTTTCTGACGAGTGCGTTCCTGACCAGTGTGTTTCTGACCAGTGTGTTTCTGACCACTGTGTTTCTGACCACTGTGTTTATGACGACTGTGTTTCTGACCAGTGTGTTTGTGACTAGTGTGTTTCTGACCACTCGTTTCTGACCACTGTGTTTCTGACCAGTGTGTTTCTGACCACTGTGTTTATGACGACTGTGTTTCTGACCAGTGTGTTTGTGACTAGTGTGTTTCTGACCACTCGTTTCTGACCACTGTGTTTCTGACCAGTGTGTTTCTGACCACTGTGTTTCTGACCACTGTGTTTCTGAGCAGTGTGTTTCTTACCAGTGTGTTTATGACCACTGTGTTTCTGACTAGTGTGTTTCTGACCAGTGTGTTTCTGACCACTGTGTTTCTGACCACAGTGTTTATGACGACTGTGCTTCTGACCAGCGTGTTTCTGACCACTGTGTTTCTGACCACTTTGATTCTGACCAGTACGTTTCTGACTTGTGTGTTACTGACCAGGGTGTTTCTGACCAGTATGTTTCTGACCACTGTGTTTATGACCACTGTGTTCCTTTACACTGTGTTTCTGACCACTGTGTTTATGACCAGTGTGTTTCTGACCAGAGTGTTTCTGACCAGTGTGTTTCTGACCACTGTGTTTCTGACCAGTGTGTTTCTGACCACTGTGTTTCTGACCACTGTGTTTCTGACCACTGTGTTTCTGACCACTCTGTTTCTGACCAGTGTGTTTCTGACCACTGTGTCTCTGACCACTGTGTTTCTGACCACTGTGTTTCTCACCACTTTGTTTCTGACCAGTGCGTTTCTGACCTGTGTGTTTCTGACCTGGGTGTTTCTGACCAGTGTGTTTCTGACCAGTGCGTTTCTGACCTGTGTGTTTCTGACCTGGGTGTTTCTGACCAGTGTGTTTCTGACCAGTGCGTTTCTGACCTGTGTGTTTCTGACCTGGGTGTTTCTGACCAGTGTGTTTCTGACCAGTGCGTTTCTGACCTGTGTGTTTCTGACCTGGGTGTTTCTGACCAGTGTGTTTCTGACCAGTGCGTTTCTGACCTGTGTGTTTCTGACCTGGGTGTTTCTGACCAGTGTGTTTCTGACCAGTGCGTTTCTGACCTGTGTGTTTCTGACCTGGGTGTTTCTGACCAGTGTGTTTCTGACCAGTGCGTTTCTGACCTGTGTGTTTCTGACCTGGGTGTTTCTGACCAGTGTGTTTCTGACCAGTGCGTTTCTGACCTGTGTGTTTCTGACCTGGGTGTTTCTGACCAGTGTGTTTCTGACCAGTGCGTTTCTGACCTGTGTGTTTCTGACCTGGGTGTTTCTGACCAGTGTGTTTCTGACCAGTGCGTTTCTGACCTGTGTGTTTCTGACCTGGGTGTTTCTGACCAGTGTGTTTCTGACCAGTGCGTTTCTGACCTGTGTGTTTCTGACCTGGGTGTTTCTGACCAGTGTGTTTCTGACCAGTGCGTTTCTGACCTGTGTGTTTCTGACCTGGGTGTTTCTGACCAGTGTGTTTCTGACCAGTGCGTTTCTGACCTGTGTGTTTCTGACCTGGGTGTTTCTGACCAGTGTGTTTCTGACCAGTGCGTTTCTGACCTGTGTGTTTCTGACCTGGGTGTTTCTGACCAGTGTGTTTCTGACCAGTGCGTTTCTGACCTGTGTGTTTCTGACCTGGGTGTTTCTGACCAGTGTGTTTCTGACCAGTGCGTTTCTGACCTGTGTGTTTCTGACCTGGGTGTTTCTGACCAGTGTGTTTCTGACCAGTGCGTTTCTGACCTGTGTGTTTCTGACCTGGGTGTTTCTGACCAGTGTGTTTCTGACCAGTGCGTTTCTGACCTGTGTGTTTCTGACCTGGGTGTTTCTGACCAGTGTGTTTCTGACCAGTGCGTTTCTGACCTGTGTGTTTCTGACCTGGGTGTTTCTGACCAGTGTGTTTCTGACCAGTGCGTTTCTGACCTGTGTGTTTCTGACCTGGGTGTTTCTGACCAGTGTGTTTCTGACCAGTGCGTTTCTGACCTGTGTGTTTCTGACCTGGGTGTTTCTGACCAGTGTGTTTCTGACCAGTGCGTTTCTGACCTGTGTGTTTCTGACCTGGGTGTTTCTGACCAGTGTGTTTCTGACCAGTGCGTTTCTGACCTGTGTGTTTCTGACCTGGGTGTTTCTGACCAGTGTGTTTCTGACCAGTGCGTTTCTGACCTGTGTGTTTCTGACCTGGGTGTTTCTGACCAGTGTGTTTCTGACCAGTGCGTTTCTGACCTGTGTGTTTCTGACCTGGGTGTTTCTGACCAGTGTGTTTCTGACCAGTGCGTTTCTGACCTGTGTGTTTCTGACCTGGGTGTTTCTGACCAGTGTGTTTCTGACCAGTGCGTTTCTGACCTGTGTGTTTCTGACCTGGGTGTTTCTGACCAGTGTGTTTCTGACCAGTGCGTTTCTGACCTGTGTGTTTCTGACCTGGGTGTTTCTGACCAGTGTGTTTCTGACCAGTGTGTTTCTGACCAGTGTGTTTCTGACCACTGTGTTTCTGACCACTGTGTTTCTGACCACTGTGTTTCTGACCATTGTGTTTCTGACCACTGTGTTTCTGACCACTTTGATTCTGACCAGTGCGTTTCTGACCTGTGTGTTTCTGACCAGGGTGTTTCTGACTAGTGTGTTTCTGACCAGTGTGTTTCTGACCACTGTGTTTCTGACCACTGTAATTCTGTTCACTGTGTTTCTGACCACTGTGTTTCTGACCAGTGCGTTTCTGCCCAGTGTGTTTCTCACCAGAGTTTTTCTGACCAATTTGTTTCTGACCACTGTGTTTCTGACCACTGTGTTTCTAACCAGTGTGTTTCTGACCACTGTGTTTCTGACCACTGTGCTTCTGACCACTGTGTTTCTGACCATTGTGTTTCTGACCACGGTGTTTCTGACCACCGAGATTCTGACCACTGTGTTTCTGACCACAGTGTTTCTGACCAATGTGTTTCTGACCACTGTGTTTCTGACCAGTGTGTTTCTGACCATTGTGTTTCTGACCAGTGTGTTTCGGACCACTTCGTATCTAACCACTGTGTTTCTGACGAGTGCGTTTCTGACCAGTGTGTTTCTGACCAGTGTGTTTCTGACCACTGTGTTTCTGATAACCGTGTTTCTGACCACTGTGTTTCTGACCACTGTGTTGCTGACCATTGTGTTTTTGACCAGTGTGTTTCTGACCAGTGTGTTTCTGACCAGTGTGTTTCTGACCAGTGCCTTTCTGACCACTGTGTTTCTGACCACTCTCTTTCTGACTCCGTGCTTCTGACCAATGTGTTCCTGACCAGTGTGTTTCTGACCAGTGTGTTTCTGAGCAGTGTGTTTTTGACCACCGTGTTTCTGACCTTTGTGTTTGTGACCAGTGTGTTTTTGAGCAGTGTGTTTCTGACCACTGTGTTTCTGACTAGTGTGTTTCTGTCCATTGTGTTTCTGACCACTGTGTTTCTGACCACTGTCTTTCTGACCATTGTGTTTCTGAAAAGTGCGTTTCTGACCTTTGTGTTTCTGACCAGTGTGTTTCTGACCAGTGTGTTTCTGACCACTATGTTTCTGAACACTGTGTTTCTGACCACTGTGTTTCTGACCAGTGTGTTTCTGACCACGATGTTTCTGACCAGTGAGTTTTTGACCAGTGTGTTTCTGACCAGTGTGTTTCTGACCAGTGCGTTTCTGACCACTGTGTTTCTGACTACTGTGTTTCTGACCACCGTGCTTCTGACCAATGTGTTTCTGACCAGTGTGTTTCTGACCAGTGTGTTTCTGACCAGTGTGTTTCTGACCACTGTGTTTCTGACTAGTGTGTTTCTGACCAGTGTGTCTGTGACCACAGTGTCTCTGACTAGTGTGTTTATGTCCAGTGTGTTTCTGACCACTGTGTTTCTGACCACTGTGTTTCTGACGAGTGTTTTACTGACCACTGTGTTTCTGACCAGTGCGTTTCTGACCAGTGTGTTTCTGACCAGTGTGTTTCTGACCAGTGTGTTTCTGACCAATGTGTTCCTGAACACTGTGTTTCTGACCACTGTGTTTCTGACCACTGTGTTTTTTACCACAGTGTTTCTGACCACTGTGTTTCTGACCAGTGTGTTTCTGACCAGTGTGTTTCTGACCAGTGTGTTTATGTCCAGTGCGTTTCTGACCACTGTGTTTTTGACCACTGTGTTTCTGACCACTGTGTTTCTGACCAATGTGTTTCTGACCAGTGTGTTTCTGACGTGTGTGTTTCTGACGAGTGTGTTTCTGACCACTATGTTTCTCACTACTGTGTTTCTGACCATTGTGTTTCTGACCACTGTGTTTCTGACCACTGTGTTTCTGACAAGTGTGTCAATGAGCACTGTGTTTCTGACCACTGTGTTTCTGATCACTGTGTTTCTGACCAGTGTGTTTCTTACCCGTGTGTTTCTAACCAGTGTGTTTCTGACCAGTGTGTTTCTGACCAGTGTGTTTCTTGTTGAAGATTTGCCCCTCTGCATGCCTAAGTGCGGCGCCGGGAGGCGCCGACGAGCCGCCACAGAAAGGAAAATCCTCGTCGACGGATCTGGCGACTAGAGGATTGCTCTGATCCTGAAATGGAGGATGGCACCTGAAATTTGACGAGTTGCTGAATGCGGTCGAAGTTGTTTCACCGGAATCGGACTAGTAACAAGGGAGATATGGGCTTCCAAAATTGGGGTGTGCGTGGCGGTTCTGCAAAACGGCCGCGGTTCGACTTCCGGTGAATAATTGACCGGAGCGCGTAACAAAATGCCATCTGGGGATTTTGCTCCGGAAGGACTGCGGAGGCATCTGGTGGATGATCCGTGGGATTTCAGGAGTGCAGTTTGTTACTGAGGGACAGCTAAAATCCTGGCTCGGAGTCCGAAACTTAGTAGTACAGTTTGTTACTCGGGGACAGTCAAAATTCCGACTGAAGGTCCGCGAACAGGTTTCGACCCACATCAATCCCCATCACCAAACTCGATGATTAACTCATCAAAACAGACCCAAAAGGCGCGAGGGGCGCTGCCACTATGCATAGGGATATCTGCGCCTCCAGAATGGCGTTTTGATGGGTCCTTGATGTGTGAAGGCGCTTCGGCGGGCGACGTGGTGCGCGCCGCCGAGTGAGCGGCTGGTTTGGGGTGCTGCGCTTTGACTGACGTAGCGGGAGCTACAGTTTTCCGAATCGCGCACGGTTTGGTGCGTTGGAGAGCTCATGACTACCCCTACAAATGTTCAGATAATGTCCATAATCCAGAAACTAAAGCAAAATCACGCTATTCCCTTTGCAAAAGTGACTGTCTCGCAAATGCCTTTGACTCCCAGAAACATAGCGTGAGGCGACCAGAAAGCTCACGCTTAGACTCAGAACCACCCGCAAAACACAGTCGTGAGCACAGTAGACCCGTCGGGCCACGTTGGAACTGCCTCCACCCGGGGGCCATTTTTGGACAAAGGGTTATGGGCCCACAGCCCTGACCAGTCTGCACATCGCTCACGGCTTTCACGGCGGACGGGACTGTCGTCAGGGACGACATCGCCGTCAAACTCTGAGGTCCCGGAGTGGAAGACTACGCAAATGGCGCAGAAGGAGATGCAGCCCATCCTGAAGTATGCAGGTGGCCCTGGCTATGGGCTATGGAGGTGGCACTTCGAGTTGCACCTCGCGTATAAGGGGCTGGTGGAGGTCATGAAGGGAACGGAAGTCCTCGACAAAGCGGCGGCGATGGATGCGCAGAAGGAGGCCTTTGCAAACAAGAACACGGAGGCGCTCATGCTGCTGGTGTCCGGGACGGCTGAGTCGTAGTGGGGCTACTTCCAGGGCTGCAAGCTTGCAGCCAAAGCTTGGCAAAAACTCTGTGCCATCCATCAATCCAAGTCGCTGGCGAATAAAATCTTCGCAATGAAGCGACTCATGACAATGAGAATCGAGGAGGGAGATGATGTCATCACCGCCATGCAGCAGATCGAGTCGCTCGCCTCACAATGCAACGACGTGGGGTGGAATATCGACACAGAGCTCCAGGCGATGGCCCTCCTCATGGCCCTTCCTGACAGTTGGAGCCCTCTCCTTACAGTCTTGGGAGGATGGGCAGAAGACAAGCTCACCTATGGCGCGGTCGCAGAGTACATCCGCAACGAGGCGCAGCGACGAAGCTACGGGGAGTCCTCGTCATCCTCATCGGCCCTCGTCACCAAAACACGTGGTGGCGGAAGCGGGGCCAAGGGAGGTGGCAGACAAGGCGGCGGCAAGAAGGGCGCCAAGAAGGGTGCGTGCCGTAACTGCGGCAAGGAGGGCCATTGGGCCCGTGAGTGCACCGAGGAGGCAAAGGCCGGCGGCAAGGACGCCAAAGGCAAGAAGGCGCTTCTCAACGGCACTCAAAGCCACTACCTCAAGAAGGCCAACCGGCGATGCCTTGACTCTGGAGCGGAGGAGCATACCCAGGTCGAGAAGGTCGGGTTCATCAACTACACCATGTCCGGCAAATCCATGGTGGTCGCGAACGACAAGGTCGAGCCGGCGGCTGGCCAAGGAGATGTGGACGTGGAGGTGGTGGTTGGTGGAAAGCGGGTGCAGCGCGTCATCAAGGACGTGCAGCACGTACCCGGCTTGGCTGACATTCTAAGTGTTAGCCGCCTGACTGACAAGGGGTACGAGGTGCTCTTCAGGAGAAGAGGGGCAGTCGTGCGGAAGGACGGTGGCGGTGAGCCCGTGCTGGAGGCTAAGCGCGAGGGAGGCCTCTACATTGTACAGACCAAGGTGATCCCCGCGGCGACAGATTCAGCAGACTTGCAGGAACGCACCGTCAACCTGGCCAAAGGAGGGGGAGCTGATCTGGAGCTCTGGCACCGACGACTGGGGCATTCCTCACTCGCAGTCGTGAAGGAGATGGCAAAGCGCGAGCTGGTACGCGGCCTCGTCATCGACGGTGCGCAAGAGGCAACAGATGCAGCAGTGCACAAAAAGTGCGAGCCTTGCATCTTGGGCAAGGCGCGGCGCAAACCGTTCAACGAGAACCTGAATCGCGCCTCGGACCTGCTGGAGGTCGTGCACAGCGACGTGTGCGGACCATTCAAGACGGCGTCAAAAAGCGGTGTGCGTTACTTCGTTACCTTCATTGATGACTACAACAGAAAACTCTTCGTGTACTTCATGAAGCAGAAAGGCGAGGTCCTGGACCGGCTGAAGGAGTATGTCGCCGCAGTGGAGAGGCAGACTGACCGGAAGGTCAGAGTGCTACGCAGTGACAATGGCGGAGAGTACGTGGACTGTAGCGGGTGGATGAAGTAGCAGGGCATAAAATGGCGACAAACTACGCCGTATTCGCCTCAGTCAAATGGCGTGGCGGAGTGGGCGAACCAGACGCTGCTGAACATGGGACGGACCATGTTGGTGGATGCGGAATTGCCGCGAAGCCTCTGGGCGGAAGCTGTGCCTACAGCGAGCTACACCATCAACCTCACTCCTACAACGGTGCTGAAGGGGAGGAGCGGCTGGAAGACGCCGCAGGAAGGTTGGAGCGGGCGCAAGCCATGTGTGGCACACCTGAGAGTGTTCGGGTGCAAGGCGCACGCGGTGGTGCAGGCTGCGCAGAGGCGTGACAGCAAGCTGGAGCCGCGGGCAAATTCGTATCTCTTCCTTGGCTATGAGAGCGCGCATAAGGCGTACCGGCTCTACAACATGCGTAAGGAGGAGGTAATCCGCAGCCGAGACGTCGAGTTCGACGAGCAGCAGAGTTATATCAGCAGCAACGACGTGGGCGTGGTGGACTCTCCAAATACGGGGGAGTGGTTCCAGCTCCTTGATTACGAGAAGGAGCCGGCGGACGCCGAAGTTGAGGATGCGCCATCAGAGCGCAAAGGTGCACCAGTGGTGGCAGTCAACGCGGATGACTCTGATAACGATCAAGCTGATGAGGACATCCACCGGAAGGATCCGGCAGATGAGGCACCTAGGGTGCCGAGGTGCGCACTCCCAGCAGAGTGTGCATCGGGCGTCGGTGGAAAATCCACCGGACGTGCCGGTCGTTCGGGTGATGTTTCGCCAAAACGAGAGAGATCCTCAGGGAGCCGTCCAGTCGATGATTCACCGCAGCGTGCTGAGTCGGAGGGATCGCAGCAGAGTGACGATGCATCACCAAGACTACCGCGCCGCAGCAGGAGGCAGCGAAAAGCGGGGAAACGCTTCGACGCAAGCACCGGTCGATGGATTGGCATGACGCGGTGCATGCTGGCTGCATCAACAGAGCCGACTACCATGCAAGAGGCGCTTGCACGGCCTGAAGGGGATCAATGGGACGCATCCATCAAATTGGAGCTGGCGTCCATCACGGAAAATGATACGTGGGAGCTGGTTGACAGGCCGAAAGATGCCAATGTCATCGGCTCAAAGTGGGTCTTTAAGACCAAGTTCACAAAGGAGGGTGTGGTTGAAATATACAAGGCGCGGCTGGTGGTGAAGGGTTACGCATAGCGTAAGGGGGAGTACTACGATGAGACGTTTGCTCCCGTCGCCAAGTTCAGAAGCATCCGGGCGATCCTTGCGGTGGCGGCCGCAAAGGACATGGAGCTCCACCAAATGGACGTAAAGACGGCCTTCCTCAACGGCATCGTAGACAAAGAGATATACATGGAGGTGCCAGAGGGGGTGGAGACACCGGAGGGCAAGGTGTGTAAGCTGCGGAAGTCCTTGTACGGGCTAAAACAATCGCCCGGATGCTGGTACAAAGAGATGGACAGCTTCATGGCAGAACTCGGCTTCAAGCGCTGTGAGTCGGATCAGAGCGTGTACGTGCGGCGCGACAAACAGCTCCATTAGATCGTTGCACTCTACGTGGACGACCTGATTGTGTGCTTGACGGATTTGCCGAGCATACAGCAGCTGAAAGAGCAGCTGAGCAGCAGATTCCAGATGTCGGACATGGGGGAGCTGGAGTACTACCTCGAAGTAAGCATTACGCGGAACCGGGGGGCGCGCACGCTTGAGTTGGGAAAGGGCAAAGACGTGGCCGAGGTGCTGAAGCGGTACGGCATGGAGGACTGCAAACCAGTTGGCAGTCCAGTCTCCACGACCTGTGAACTAAGTGTGGCAATGGCGCCGAAAACAAAACAAGAGCGGGAGGATATGGCAAGGGTGCCCTACCAATCGGCGATGGGCAGCCTCATGTACGCCATGGTGGCGACTCGACCAGACTTGGCCTACACGGTGGGCCAAGTGAGCAGGTACGTGGCCGATCCAGGGCCACTACACTGGCAGGCGGTCAAGCGCATCCTCCGCTACCTGCAGGCGACGCCGCATGCGCGCTTGAGGTTCGGCGGCAAGGGGCGGGCGGACCCCTTGCGTCTGGTCTGCTACACGGACGCAGACTACGCTGGCAATGTGGACTAATGGAAGTCCATATCCGGCTACGTGTTCTTCCTCGCCGGTGCAGCGGTCTCGTGGTGCAGCAAAAATCAAGACTGCGTTGCCACCTCCAAAGTGGAAGCAGAGTACATCGTGCTGGCCGAGGCGGTCAAGGAGGCGGTGTGGCTCCGCAGGTTGCTGGGGGAGCTGGGTGTACCGCATCAGGAGCCAACGATGGTGCAAGATGACAACACCGGCACAATCTTGCTGACCAATAACCCGACGCAGCACAGGAGGACAAAGCACATTGACGTGCGTTACCATTACGCACAGGACATGGTTGAAAAGGGGCAGGTGGTGCTGTAGCATTGCAGCACGCACAACATGCTTGCGGATTGCTTGACCAAAGCGCAACGCGTCGACCGGCACGCATTGAGCGTGGCCGGGCTTGGGATGACCACCTATGATGGGCTGGAGGGTGCAGCGGAAGATGGGTGAAAGCAAGCAGGAGCAACAAGCATGGCAGGTACAAGGGGGAGAATGTTGAAGATTTGCCCCTCTGCATGCCCAAGTGCGGCGCCGGGAGGCTCCAACGAGCCGCCAGAGAGAGAAAAATCCTCGTCGACGGATCTGGCGACTTGACGATTGCTCGGAACCTAAAATGGAGGATGGCCCTTCAAAATTGACAAGTTGCTAAATCCGGTGGAAGTTGTTTCACCGGAATCGGACTAGTAACAAGGGAGATATGGGCTTCCAAAGTTGGGGTGTGCGCGACGGGTCTGGGAGCCGGCCACGGTTCGACTTCCGGTGAATAATTGACCGGAGCAAGTAACAAAATGCCATCTGGGGATTTTTCTCCAGAAGGATTGCCGAGGCGTCCGGTGGATGATCCGCAGGATTTCAGGAGTGCAGTTTGTAACATAGGGACAGCCAAAATCCTGGCTCGGAGTCCGAAACTCAGGATTACAGTTTGTTACTCGGGGACTAAGTCCAAATTCCGACTGAAGGTCCGCGAACAGGTATCGACCCACATCAATCCCCATAACCAAACTCGATGATTAACTCATCGAAACAGACCCCAAAGGCGTGCGGGGCGCCGCCACTACGCATAGGGATATCTGCGCCTCCGGAATGGCGTTTTGATGGGTCCTTGATGTGTGGAGGCGCCTTGGCGGGCGACGTGGTGCGCGCCGCCGAGTGAGCGGCTGGTTTGGGGTGCTGCACTTCGACTGACGTAGCGGGAGCTACGGTTATCTGAATCGCGCACGGTTTGGTGCGTTGGAGAGCTCATGACTACCCCTACAAATGTTCAGATAATTTCCATGTTCCAAAAACTAATGCAAAATCACGTTATTCCCTTCGCAAAAGTGACTGTCTCGCAAATGCCTTCGACTCCCAGAAACATAGCGTGAGGCGACCAGAAAGCTCACTCTTAGACTCAGAACCACCCGCAAAACACAGCCGTGAGTACAGTAGACCCGTTGGGCAACGTTGGAACTGCCTCCACCCGAAGGCCGTTTTCTGACATTTCTGACCACTGTGTATCTTACCACTGTGATTCCGACCAGTGTGTTTCTGACCAGTGTGTTTGCGACCACTGTGTTTCTGACTAGTGTGTTTCTGACCACTGTGTTTCTGACCACTGTGTTTTTGACCACTGTGTTTCTGACCACCGTGTTTCTGACCAGTGCGTTTCTGACCGCTGTGTTTCTGACCACTGTGTTTCTGACCAGTGCGTTTCTGACCAGTGTGTTTCTGACCAGTGTGTTTCTGACCAGTGTGTTTCCGACCACTGTGTTTCTGACCACTGTGTTTCTATCCACAGTGTTTCTGACCGCTGTGTTTCTGACCACTGTGTTTCTGACCAATGTTTTGCTGACCAGTGTGTTTCTGATCAGTGTGTTTCTGACCAGTGTGTTTCTGACCACTGCGTTTCTGACCACTGTGTTTATGACCAGTGTGTTTCTAACCACTGTGTTTCTGACCAGCGTGTTTCTGACCAGTGTGTTTCTGACCAATGTGTTTTTGACCAGTGTGTTTCTGACCACTGTGTTTCTGACCATTGTGTTTTTGACCAGTGTGTTTCTGACCACTATGTTTCTCACCAGTGCGTTTATGACCACTGTGTTTATGACCAGTGTGTTTTTGACCACTATGTTTATGACCACTGTGTTTCTGACCACTGTGTTTCTGACCACTGTGTTTCTGACCAGTTTGTTTCTGACCAGTGTGTTGCTGACCACTTTGTTTCTGACTACCATGTTTCTGAGCACTGTGTTTCTGACCACTGTGTTTCTGACCACTGTGTTTCTGACGAGTGTGTTTCTGACCAC
>SZWC01000047.1:654737-681019 GCA_023375785.1 Penium margaritaceum | reverse complement strand
TGTGTTTCTGACCACTGTGTTTCTGACCACTGTGTTTCTGACCACTGTGTTTCTGACCAGTGTGTTTCTGACCAGTGTGTTTCTGACCAGTGTGTTTCTGGCCGTTGTGTTTGTGACCACTGTGTTTCGGACCAGTGTATTTCTGACCACTGTGTTTCTGACCACTGTGTTTCAGACCAGTGTGTTTCTGACCACTGTGTTCCTAACCACTGTGTTTCTAACCAGTGTGTTTCTGACCACTGTGTTTTTGACTCGTGTGTTTCTGACCAGTGTGTTCTGACCAGTGTGTTTCTGACCACTGTATTTCTGACCACTGTGTTTCTGACAATTATGTTTCTGACCAGTGTATTTCTGACCGCCGTGTTTTTCACCTGTGTGTGTCTGACCAGTGTGCTTCTGACCAGTGTGTTTCTGACCACTGTGTTTCTGACCACTGTGTTTCTGACCACTGTGTTTCTGACCACTGTGATTCTGACCAGTTTGTTTCTGACCAGTGTGTTTCTGACTACCATGCTTCTTAAAACTGTATTTGTGACCACTGTGTTTCTGACCACTGTGTTGCTGACCACTGTGTTTCTCACCACTGTGTTTCTAACCAGTGTGTTTCTGACCAGTGTGTTTCTGACCAGTGTGTTTCTGACCACTGTGTTTGATGACTGTGTTTCTGACCAGCGTGTTTCTGGCGAGTGCGTTTCTGACCAGTGTGTTTCTGACCAGTGTGTTTCTGACCACTGTGTTTCTTAACACTGTGTTTGTGACCACTGTGTTTCTGACCAATGTGTTTATCACCACTGTGGTTCTGACCAATGTGTTTCTGACCAGTGTGTTGGTGACCATTGTGTTTCTGACCAGTGCGTTTCAAACCATTGTGTGTCTGACCACTGTGTTTCTGACCACTGTGTTTCTGACCAATGTGTTCCTGACCAGTGTGTTTTTGACCAGTGTTTTTCTGACCAGTGTGTCTCTGACCACTGTGCTTCTGACTACTGTGTTTCTGACCACTGTGTTTCTGTCCACTGTGTTTCTGACCACTGTGCTTCTGACCACTGTGTTTCTGACCAGTGTGTTTCTGTGCAGTGTGTTTCTGACCAGTGTGTTTCTGACCAGTGTGTTTCTGACCCCTGTGTTTCTGACCACTGTGTTCCAACCACTGTGTTTCTGACCACTGTGTTTTTGACCACTGTGTTTCTGACCCCTGTGTTTCTGACCACTGTGTTCCAACCACTGTGTTTCTGACCACTGTATTTCTAAACACTGTGTTTCTGACCACTGTATTTCTAAACACTGTGTTTCTGACCACTGTATTTCTAAACACTGTGTTTCTGACCACTGTATTTCTAAACACTGTGTTTCTGACCACTGTATTTCTAAACACTGTGTTTCTGACCACTGTATTTCTAAACACTGTGTTTCTGACCACTGTATTTCTAAACACTGTGTTTCTGACCACTGTATTTCTAAACACTGTGTTTCTGACCACTGTATTTCTAAACACTGTGTTTCTGACCACTGTATTTCTAAACACTGTGTTTCTGACCACTGTATTTCTAAACACTGTGTTTCTGACCACTGTATTTCTAAACACTGTGTTTCTGACCACTGTATTTCTAAACACTGTGTTTCTGACCACTGTATTTCTAAACACTGTGTTTCTGACCACTGTATTTCTAAACACTGTGTTTCTGACCACTGTATTTCTAAACACTGTGTTTCTGACCACTGTATTTCTAAACACTGTGTTTCTGACCACTGTATTTCTAAACACTGTGTTTCTGACCACTGTATTTCTAAACACTGTGTTTCTGACCACTGTATTTCTAAACACTGTGTTTCTGACCACTGTATTTCTAAACACTGTGTTTCTGACCACTGTATTTCTAAACACTGTGTTTCTGACCACTGTATTTCTAAACACTGTGTTTCTGACCACTGTATTTCTAAACACTGTGTTTCTGACCACTGTATTTCTAAACACTGTGTTTCTGACCACTGTATTTCTAAACACTGTGTTTCTGACCACTGTATTTCTAAACACTGTGTTTCTGACCACTGTATTTCTAAACACTGTGTTTCTGACCACTGTATTTCTAAACACTGTGTTTCTGACCACTGTATTTCTAAACACTGTGTTTCTGACCACTGTATTTCTAAACACTGTGTTTCTGACCACTGTATTTCTAAACACTGTGTTTCTGACCACTGTATTTCTAAACACTGTGTTTCTGACCACTGTATTTCTAAACACTGTGTTTCTGACCACTGTATTTCTAAACACTGTGTTTCTGACCACTGTATTTCTAAACACTGTGTTTCTGACCACTGTATTTCTAAACACTGTGTTTCTGACCACTGTATTTCTAAACACTGTGTTTCTGACCACTGTATTTCTAAACACTGTGTTTCTGACCACTGTATTTCTAAACACTGTGTTTCTGACCACTGTATTTCTAAACACTGTGTTTCTGACCACTGTATTTCTAAACACTGTGTTTCTGACCACTGTATTTCTAAACACTGTGTTTCTGACCACTGTATTTCTAAACACTGTGTTTCTGACCACTGTATTTCTAAACACTGTGTTTCTGACCACTGTATTTCTAAACACTGTGTTTCTGACCACTGTATTTCTAAACACTGTGTTTCTGACCACTGTATTTCTAAACACTGTGTTTCTGACCACTGTATTTCTAAACACTGTGTTTCTGACCACTGTATTTCTAAACACTGTGTTTCTGACCACTGTATTTCTAAACACTGTGTTTCTGACCACTGTATTTCTAAACACTGTGTTTCTGACCACTGTATTTCTAAACACTGTGTTTCTGACCACTGTATTTCTAAACACTGTGTTTCTGACCACTGTATTTCTAAACACTGTGTTTCTGACCACTGTATTTCTAAACACTGTGTTTCTGACCACTGTATTTCTAAACACTGTGTTTCTGACCACTGTATTTCTAAACACTGTGTTTCTGACCACTGTATTTCTAAACACTGTGTTTCTGACCACTGTATTTCTAAACACTGTGTTTCTGACCACTGTATTTCTAAACACTGTGTTTCTGACCACTGTATTTCTAAACACTGTGTTTCTGACCACTGTATTTCTAAACACTGTGTTTCTGACCACTGTATTTCTAAACACTGTGTTTCTGACCACTGTATTTCTAAACACTGTGTTTCTGACCACTGTATTTCTAAACACTGTGTTTCTGACCACTGTATTTCTAAACACTGTGTTTCTGACCACTGTATTTCTAAACACTGTGTTTCTGACCACTGTATTTCTAAACACTGTGTTTCTGACCACTGTATTTCTAAACACTGTGTTTCTGACCACTGTATTTCTAAACACTGTGTTTCTGACCACTGTATTTCTAAACACTGTGTTTCTGACCACTGTATTTCTAAACACTGTGTTTCTGACCACTGTATTTCTAAACACTGTGTTTCTGACCACTGTATTTCTAAACACTGTGTTTCTGACCACTGTATTTCTAAACACTGTGTTTCTGACCACTGTATTTCTAAACACTGTGTTTCTGACCACTGTATTTCTAAACACTGTGTTTCTGACCACTGTATTTCTAAACACTGTGTTTCTGACCACTGTATTTCTAAACACTGTGTTTCTGACCACTGTATTTCTAAACACTGTGTTTCTGACCACTGTATTTCTAAACACTGTGTTTCTGACCACTGTATTTCTAAACACTGTGTTTCTGACCACTGTATTTCTAAACACTGTGTTTCTGACCACTGTATTTCTAAACACTGTGTTTCTGACCACTGTATTTCTAAACACTGTGTTTCTGACCACTGTATTTCTAAACACTGTGTTTCTGACCACTGTATTTCTAAACACTGTGTTTCTGACCACTGTATTTCTAAACACTGTGTTTCTGACCACTGTATTTCTAAACACTGTGTTTCTGACCACTGTATTTCTAAACACTGTGTTTCTGACCACTGTATTTCTAAACACTGTGTTTCTGACCACTGTATTTCTAAACACTGTGTTTCTGACCACTGTATTTCTAAACACTGTGTTTCTGACCACTGTATTTCTAAACACTGTGTTTCTGACCACTGTATTTCTAAACACTGTGTTTCTGACCACTGTATTTCTAAACACTGTGTTTCTGACCACTGTATTTCTAAACACTGTGTTTCTGACCACTGTATTTCTAAACACTGTGTTTCTGACCACTGTATTTCTAAACACTGTGTTTCTGACCACTGTATTTCTAAACACTGTGTTTCTGACCACTGTATTTCTAAACACTGTGTTTCTGACCACTGTATTTCTAAACACTGTGTTTCTGACCACTGTATTTCTAAACACTGTGTTTCTGACCACTGTATTTCTAAACACTGTGTTTCTGACCACTGTATTTCTAAACACTGTGTTTCTGACCACTGTATTTCTAAACACTGTGTTTCTGACCACTGTATTTCTAAACACTGTGTTTCTGACCACTGTATTTCTAAACACTGTGTTTCTGACCACTGTATTTCTAAACACTGTGTTTCTGACCACTGTATTTCTAAACACTGTGTTTCTGACCACTGTATTTCTAAACACTGTGTTTCTGACCACTGTATTTCTAAACACTGTGTTTCTGACCACTGTATTTCTAAACACTGTGTTTCTGACCACTGTATTTCTAAACACTGTGTTTCTGACCACTGTATTTCTAAACACTGTGTTTCTGACCACTGTATTTCTAAACACTGTGTTTCTGACCACTGTATTTCTAAACACTGTGTTTCTGACCACTGTATTTCTAAACACTGTGTTTCTGACCACTGTATTTCTAAACACTGTGTTTCTGACCACTGTATTTCTAAACACTGTGTTTCTGACCACTGTATTTCTAAACACTGTGTTTCTGACCACTGTATTTCTAAACACTGTGTTTCTGACCACTGTATTTCTAAACACTGTGTTTCTGACCACTGTATTTCTAAACACTGTGTTTCTGACCACTGTATTTCTAAACACTGTGTTTCTGACCACTGTATTTCTAAACACTGTGTTTCTGACCACTGTATTTCTAAACACTGTGTTTCTGACCACTGTATTTCTAAACACTGTGTTTCTGACCACTGTATTTCTAAACACTGTGTTTCTGACCACTGTATTTCTAAACACTGTGTTTCTGACCACTGTATTTCTAAACACTGTGTTTCTGACCACTGTATTTCTAAACACTGTGTTTCTGACCACTGTATTTCTAAACACTGTGTTTCTGACCACTGTATTTCTAAACACTGTGTTTCTGACCACTGTATTTCTAAACACTGTGTTTCTGACCACTGTATTTCTAAACACTGTGTTTCTGACCACTGTATTTCTAAACACTGTGTTTCTGACCACTGTATTTCTAAACACTGTGTTTCTGACCACTGTATTTCTAAACACTGTGTTTCTGACCACTGTATTTCTAAACACTGTGTTTCTGACCACTGTATTTCTAAACACTGTGTTTCTGACCACTGTATTTCTAAACACTGTGTTTCTGACCACTGTGTTTCTGTCCACTGTGTTTCTGACCACTGTGCTTCTGACCACTGTGTTTCTGACCACTGTGTTTCTGACCACTGTGTTTCTGACCACTGTGTTTTTGACCAGTGTGTTTCTGACCAGTGTGCTTGTGACCAGTGTGTTTCTGACCACTGTGTTTCTGACCGCTGTGTTTCTGGCCAGTGTGTTTCTGACCACTGTGTTTCTGACAAGTGTTTTTCTTACCAGTGTGTTTCTGACCAGTTTGTTTCTGACCAAGGTGTTTCTGACCACTGTGTTTCTGACCACTGTGTTTCTGACCACTGTGTTTGTGACCAGTGTGGTTCTGACCACTGTGTTTCAGACCAGTCTGTTTCTGGTCACTGTGTTTTTGACCACTGTGTTTCTGACCACTGTGTTTCTGACAAGCGTGTCTCTGACCACTGTGTTTCTGACCACTGTGTTTGTGACCACTGTGTTCCCGACCACTGTGTTTCTGTCCCGTGTGTTTCTAACCACTGTATTTCTGACCACTGTGTTTCTAACCAGTGTGTTTCTGACAACTGTGTTTCCGACCACTGTGTTTCTGTCCACTATGTTTCTGGCCAGTGTGCTTCTGACCACTGTGTTTCGGACCAGTGTGTTTCTGACCACTCTTTTTCTGACCACTGTGTTTCTGACCAGTGTGTTTCTGACTACTGTGTTCCTGACCACTGTGTTTCTAACCAGTGTGTTTCTGACCACTGTGTTTTTGACCAATGTGTTTTGGACCACTGTGTTTCTGACCACTGTGTTTCTGACCATTGTTTTTCTGACCACTGTGTTTCTGACCACTGCGTTTTTGACCAGTGTGTTTCTGACCAGTGTGTTTCTGACCAGTGTGTTTCTGACCACTGAGTTTCTGACCAGCGTGTTTCCGACCACTGTGTTTCTGACCACTGTGTTTCTGACCGGTGTGTTTGTGTGCCCCGTGTTTCTGACCACTGTGTTTTTGACCACTGTGTTTCTGACCACTGTGTTTCTCACCACTGTGTTTCTGACGTGTGTGTTTCTGACCAGTGTGTTTCTGACCGGTGTGTTTCTGAGCACTTTGTTTCTGCCCGCTGTGTTTCTGACCAGTGTGTTTCTGACCACCGTGTTTGTGACAAGCGTTTTTCTGACCAGTGTGTTCCTGACCAGTGTGTTTCTCACCACGGTGTTTCTGACCACTGTGTTTCTGACCACTGTGTTTCTGACCACTGTGTTTGTGACCAGTGTGTTTCTGACCACTGTGTCTCTGACCACTGTGTTTCTGGTCACTCTGTTTTTGACCACTGTGTTTCTGACCAGTGTGTTTCTGACCAGTGTGTTTCTGACCAGTGTGTTTCTGACCACAGTGTTTCTGACCACTGTGTTTCTGACCAGTGTGTTTCTAACCAGTGTGTTTCTGACCACTGTGTTTCTGACCACTGTGTTTCTGACCAGTGTGTTTCTAACCACTGTGTTTCTGACCATTGTGATTCTGACCACTGTGTTTCTGACAACTGTGCTTCTGACCAGTGTATTTCTGAACAGTGTGTTTCTGACCAGTGTGTTTCTGACAAGTGTGTTTCTGACCGTTGTGTTTGTGACCACTGTGTTTCGGACCAGTGTGTTTCTGACCACTGTGTTTCTGACCACTGTGTTTCTGACCAGTGTGTTTCTGACCACCGTGTTCCTGACCACTGTGTTTCTAACCAGTGTGTTTCTGACCACTGTGTTTTTGACCAGTGTGTTTCTGACTAGTGTGTTCTGACCAGTGTGTTTCTGACCAGTGTGTTTCTGACCACTATGTTTCTGACCACTGTGTTTCTGACCAGTTTGTTTTTGACCAGTGTGTTTCTGACTAGTGTGTTCTGACCAGTGTGTTTCTGACCGCCGTGTTTTTCACCTGTGTGTGTCTGACCAGTGTGCTTCTGACCAGTGTGTTTCTGACCGCCGTGTTTTTCACCTGTGTGTGTCTGACCAGTGTGCTTCTGACCAGTGTGTTTCTGACCGCCGTGTTTTTCACCTGTGTGTGTCTGACCAGTGTGCTTCTGACCAGTGTGTTTCTGACCGCCGTGTTTTTCACCTGTGTGTGTCTGACCAGTGTGCTTCTGACCAGTGTGTTTCTGACCGCCGTGTTTTTCACCTGTGTGTGTCTGACCAGTGTGCTTCTGACCAGTGTGTTTCTGACCGCCGTGTTTTTCACCTGTGTGTGTCTGACCAGTGTGCTTCTGACCAGTGTGTTTCTGACCGCCGTGTTTTTCACCTGTGTGTGTCTGACCAGTGTGCTTCTGACCAGTGTGTTTCTGACCGCCGTGTTTTTCACCTGTGTGTGTCTGACCAGTGTGCTTCTGACCAGTGTGTTTCTGACCGCCGTGTTTTTCACCTGTGTGTGTCTGACCAGTGTGCTTCTGACCAGTGTGTTTCTGACCGCCGTGTTTTTCACCTGTGTGTGTCTGACCAGTGTGCTTCTGACCAGTGTGTTTCTGACCGCCGTGTTTTTCACCTGTGTGTGTCTGACCAGTGTGCTTCTGACCAGTGTGTTTCTGACCGCCGTGTTTTTCACCTGTGTGTGTCTGACCAGTGTGCTTCTGACCAGTGTGTTTCTGACCGCCGTGTTTTTCACCTGTGTGTGTCTGACCAGTGTGCTTCTGACCAGTGTGTTTCTGACCGCCGTGTTTTTCACCTGTGTGTGTCTGACCAGTGTGCTTCTGACCAGTGTGTTTCTGACCGCCGTGTTTTTCACCTGTGTGTGTCTGACCAGTGTGCTTCTGACCAGTGTGTTTCTGACCGCCGTGTTTTTCACCTGTGTGTGTCTGACCAGTGTGCTTCTGACCAGTGTGTTTCTGACCGCCGTGTTTTTCACCTGTGTGTGTCTGACCAGTGTGCTTCTGACCAGTGTGTTTCTGACCGCCGTGTTTTTCACCTGTGTGTGTCTGACCAGTGTGCTTCTGACCAGTGTGTTTCTGACCGCCGTGTTTTTCACCTGTGTGTGTCTGACCAGTGTGCTTCTGACCAGTGTGTTTCTGACCGCCGTGTTTTTCACCTGTGTGTGTCTGACCAGTGTGCTTCTGACCAGTGTGTTTCTGACCGCCGTGTTTTTCACCTGTGTGTGTCTGACCAGTGTGCTTCTGACCAGTGTGTTTCTGACCGCCGTGTTTTTCACCTGTGTGTGTCTGACCAGTGTGCTTCTGACCAGTGTGTTTCTGACCGCCGTGTTTTTCACCTGTGTGTGTCTGACCAGTGTGCTTCTGACCAGTGTGTTTCTGACCGCCGTGTTTTTCACCTGTGTGTGTCTGACCAGTGTGCTTCTGACCAGTGTGTTTCTGACCGCCGTGTTTTTCACCTGTGTGTGTCTGACCAGTGTGCTTCTGACCAGTGTGTTTCTGACCGCCGTGTTTTTCACCTGTGTGTGTCTGACCAGTGTGCTTCTGACCAGTGTGTTTCTGACCGCCGTGTTTTTCACCTGTGTGTGTCTGACCAGTGTGCTTCTGACCAGTGTGTTTCTGACCGCCGTGTTTTTCACCTGTGTGTGTCTGACCAGTGTGCTTCTGACCAGTGTGTTTCTGACCGCCGTGTTTTTCACCTGTGTGTGTCTGACCAGTGTGCTTCTGACCAGTGTGTTTCTGACCGCCGTGTTTTTCACCTGTGTGTGTCTGACCAGTGTGCTTCTGACCAGTGTGTTTCTGACCGCCGTGTTTTTCACCTGTGTGTGTCTGACCAGTGTGCTTCTGACCAGTGTGTTTCTGACCGCCGTGTTTTTCACCTGTGTGTGTCTGACCAGTGTGCTTCTGACCAGTGTGTTTCTGACCGCCGTGTTTTTCACCTGTGTGTGTCTGACCAGTGTGCTTCTGACCAGTGTGTTTCTGACCGCCGTGTTTTTCACCTGTGTGTGTCTGACCAGTGTGCTTCTGACCAGTGTGTTTCTGACCGCCGTGTTTTTCACCTGTGTGTGTCTGACCAGTGTGCTTCTGACCAGTGTGTTTCTGACCGCCGTGTTTTTCACCTGTGTGTGTCTGACCAGTGTGCTTCTGACCAGTGTGTTTCTGACCGCCGTGTTTTTCACCTGTGTGTGTCTGACCAGTGTGCTTCTGACCAGTGTGTTTCTGACCGCCGTGTTTTTCACCTGTGTGTGTCTGACCAGTGTGCTTCTGACCAGTGTGTTTCTGACCGCCGTGTTTTTCACCTGTGTGTGTCTGACCAGTGTGCTTCTGACCAGTGTGTTTCTGACCGCCGTGTTTTTCACCTGTGTGTGTCTGACCAGTGTGCTTCTGACCAGTGTGTTTCTGACCGCCGTGTTTTTCACCTGTGTGTGTCTGACCAGTGTGCTTCTGACCAGTGTGTTTCTGACCGCCGTGTTTTTCACCTGTGTGTGTCTGACCAGTGTGCTTCTGACCAGTGTGTTTCTGACCGCCGTGTTTTTCACCTGTGTGTGTCTGACCAGTGTGCTTCTGACCAGTGTGTTTCTGACCGCCGTGTTTTTCACCTGTGTGTGTCTGACCAGTGTGCTTCTGACCAGTGTGTTTCTGACCGCCGTGTTTTTCACCTGTGTGTGTCTGACCAGTGTGCTTCTGACCAGTGTGTTTCTGACCGCCGTGTTTTTCACCTGTGTGTGTCTGACCAGTGTGCTTCTGACCAGTGTGTTTCTGACCGCCGTGTTTTTCACCTGTGTGTGTCTGACCAGTGTGCTTCTGACCAGTGTGTTTCTGACCGCCGTGTTTTTCACCTGTGTGTGTCTGACCAGTGTGCTTCTGACCAGTGTGTTTCTGACCGCCGTGTTTTTCACCTGTGTGTGTCTGACCAGTGTGCTTCTGACCAGTGTGTTTCTGACCGCCGTGTTTTTCACCTGTGTGTGTCTGACCAGTGTGCTTCTGACCAGTGTGTTTCTGACCGCCGTGTTTTTCACCTGTGTGTGTCTGACCAGTGTGCTTCTGACCAGTGTGTTTCTGACCGCCGTGTTTTTCACCTGTGTGTGTCTGACCAGTGTGCTTCTGACCAGTGTGTTTCTGACCGCCGTGTTTTTCACCTGTGTGTGTCTGACCAGTGTGCTTCTGACCAGTGTGTTTCTGACCGGTGTGTTTCTGACCAGTGTGTTTCTGACCACTGTGTTTCAGACCAGTCTGTTTCTGGTCACTGTGTTTTTGACCACTGTGTTTCTGACCAGTGTGTTTCTGACCAGTGTCTTTCTGACCAGTGTGTTTCTGACCACAGTGTTTCTGACCACTGTCTTTCTGACCAGTGTGTTTCTGACTACTGTGTTTCTCACCAGTGTGTTTCTGACCACTGTGTTTATGACCAGTGTGTTTTTTACCACTATGTTTATGACCACTGTGTTTGTGACCACTGTGTTTCTGACCACTGTGTTTCTGACCAGTTTGTTTCTGACCAGTGTGTTGCTGACCACTTTGTTTCTGACTACCATGTTTCTGACCACTGTGTTTCTAACCACTGTGTTTGTGACCACTGTGTTTGTGACCACTGTGTTTCTGACCAGTGTGTTTCAGACCACAGTGTCTGACGACTGTGTGTCTGACGAGTGTGTTTCTGGCGAGTGCGTTTCTGACCAGTGTGTTTCTGACCACTGTGTTTCTTAACACTGTTTTTGTGACCACTGTTTCTGACCACTATGTTTCTGACCACTGTGTTTCTGACCAGTGTGTTTCTGACCAGTGTGTTTCTGACCATTGTGTTTCTGACCAGTGTGTTCCTGACCAGTGCCTTTCAAACCACTGTGTTTCTCACCACTGTATTTCTGACCACTGTGTTTCTGACCAATGTGTTCCCCACCAGTGTGTTTTCGACGAGTGTCTTTCTGACCAGTGTGTTCCTGACCACTGTGTTTCTGACAACTGTGTTTCTGACTACTATGTTTCTGACCACTGTGTTTCTGTCCACTGTGGTTCTAACCACTGTCATTGTGACCCCTGTGTTTCTGACCACTGTGTTTCTGACCAGTGTGTTTTTGACCAGTGTGTTTCTGACCAGTGTGTTTGTGACCAGTGTGTTTCGGACCACTGTGTTTCTGACCGCTGTGTTTCTGACCAGTGTGTTTCTGACCACTGTGTTTCTGACAAGTGTTTTCCTGACCAGTGTGTTTCTGACCAGTGTGTTTCTGACCACTGTGTTTCTGACCGCTGTGTTTCTGACCAGTGTGTTTCTGACCACTGTGTTTCTGACAAGTGTTTTCCTGACCAGTGTGTTTCTGACCAGTGTGTTTCTGACCAAGGTGTTTCTGACCACTGTGTTTCTGAACACTCTGTTTCTGACTACTGTGTTTCTGACCACTGTGTTTGTGACCAGTGTGGTTCTGACCACTGTGTTTCAGACCAGTCTGTTTCTTGTCACTGTGTTTTTTACCACTGTGTTTCTGACCAGTGTGTTTCTGACCAGTGTCTTTCTGACCAGTGTGTTTTTGACCACAGTGTTTCTGACCACTATCTTTCTGACCAGTGTGTTTCTGACTACTGTGTTTCTCACCAGTGTGTTTCTAACCACAGTGTCTATGACCAGTGTGTTTTTGACCACTATGTTTATGACCACTGTGTTTCTGACCACTGTGTTTCTGACCACTGTGTTTCTGACCAGTTTGTTTCTGACTAGTGTGTTGCTGACCACTTTGTTTCTGACTACCATGTTTCTGACCACTGTGTTTCTAACCACTGTGTTTCTGACCACTGTGTCTCTGACCACTGTGTTTCTGACCAGTGTGTTTCTGACCAGTGTGTTTCTGACCACTGTGTCTGACGACTGTGTGTCTGACGAGTGTGTTTCTGGCGAGTGCATTTCTGACCAGTGTGTTTCTGACCACACTGTTTCTGACCACTGTGTTTCTGACCAGTGTGTTTCTGACCAGTGTCTTTCTGACCATTGTGTTTCTGACCAGTGTGTTTCTGACCAGTGCCTTTCAAACCACTGTGTTTCTGACCACTGTGTTTTTGACCAGTGTGTTTCTGACTAGTGTGTTCTGACCAGTGTGTTTCTGACCAGTGTGTTTCTGACCACTATGTTTCTGACCACTGTGTTTCTGACCAGTTTGTTTTTGACCAGTGTGTTTCTGACCACTTTGTTTCTGACTACCATGTTTCTGACCACTGTGTTTCTGACCACTGTGTTTCTGACCACTGTGTTTCTGACCACGGTGTTTCTGACCAGTGTGTTTCTGACCACTGTGTTTCTGACCACTGTGTCTGACCACTGTGTTTCTGACCAGTGTGTTTCTGGCGAGTGCGTTTCTGACCAGTGTGTTTCTGACCAGTGTGTTTCTGAACACTGTGTTCCTTAACACTGTGTTTGTGACCACTGTGTTTCTGACCAATGTGTTTATGACCACTGTGTTTCTGACCAATGTGTATCTGACCAGTGTGTTGGTGACCATTGTGTTTCTGACCACTGTGTTTCTGACAAGTGTGTCTCTGACCACTGTGTTTCTGACCACTGTGGTTGTGACCACTGTGTTTCTGACCACTGTGTTTCTGACCCGTGTGTTTCTAACCACTGTGTTTCTGACCACTGTGTTTCTAACCAGTGTGTTTCTGACAACTGTGTTTTTGACCACTGTATTTCTGACCAGTGTGTGTTTGACCGATGTGTTTGTGACCACTGTGTTTCTCACCAGTGTGTTTCTGACTAGTGTGTTTCTGACCACTGTCTTTCCGACCACTGTGTTTCTGACCACTATGTTTCTGGCCAGTGTGCATCTGACCACTGTGTTTCTGACCAGTGTGTTTCTGACCATTGTGTTTCTGATGAGTGTGTTTCTGGCCACTGTGTTTCTGACCACTTTGTTTCTTTCCACGGAGTTTCTGACCACGGTGTTTCTGACCACTGTGTTTCTGACCAGTGTGTTTCTGACCAGTGTGTTTCTGACCCCTGTGTTTCTGACCACTGTGTTCCAACCACTGTGTTTCTGACCACTGTGTTTTTGACCAGTGTGTTTCTGACTAGAGTGTTTGTGACGAGTGTGTTTATGACCACTGTGTTTCTGACCGCTGTGTTTCTGACCAGTGTGTTTCTGACCAGGGCCTTTCAAACCAATGTGTTTCTGACCACTGTATTTCTGAACACTGTGTTTCTGACCAATGTGTTCCTCACCAGTGTGTTTTCGACCAGTGTCTTTCTGACCAGTGTGTTCCTGACGACTGTGTTTCTGACCACTGTGTTTCTGACTACTATGTTTCTGACCACTGTGTTTCTGTCCACTGTGTTTCTGATCACTGTGATTCTGACCACTGTGTTTCTGACCACTGTGATTCTGACCACTGTGTTTCTGACCACTGTGATTCTGACCACTGTGTTTCTGACCACTGTGATTCTGACCACTGTGTTTCTGACCACTGTGATTCTGACCACTGTGTTTCTGACCACTGTGATTCTGACCACTGTGTTTCTGACCACTGTGATTCTGACCACTGTGTTTCTGACCACTGTGATTCTGACCACTGTGTTTCTGACCACTGTGATTCTGACCACTGTGTTTCTGACCACTGTGATTCTGACCACTGTGTTTCTGACCACTGTGATTCTGACCACTGTGTTTCTGACCACTGTGATTCTGACCACTGTGTTTCTGACCACTGTGATTCTGACCACTGTGTTTCTGACCACTGTGATTCTGACCACTGTGTTTCTGACCACTGTGATTCTGACCACTGTGTTTCTGACCACTGTGATTCTGACCACTGTGTTTCTGACCACTGTGATTCTGACCACTGTGTTTCTGACCACTGTGATTCTGACCACTGTGTTTCTGACCACTGTGATTCTGACCACTGTGTTTCTGACCACTGTGATTCTGACCACTGTGTTTCTGACCACTGTGATTCTGACCACTGTGTTTCTGACCACTGTGATTCTGACCACTGTGTTTCTGACCACTGTGATTCTGACCACTGTGTTTCTGACCACTGTGATTCTGACCACTGTGTTTCTGACCACTGTGATTCTGACCACTGTGTTTCTGACCACTGTGATTCTGACCACTGTGTTTCTGACCACTGTGATTCTGACCACTGTGTTTCTGACCACTGTGATTCTGACCACTGTGTTTCTGACCACTGTGATTCTGACCACTGTGTTTCTGACCACTGTGATTCTGACCACTGTGTTTCTGACCACTGTGATTCTGACCACTGTGTTTCTGACCACTGTGATTCTGACCACTGTGTTTCTGACCACTGTGATTCTGACCACTGTGTTTCTGACCACTGTGATTCTGACCACTGTGTTTCTGACCACTGTGATTCTGACCACTGTGTTTCTGACCACTGTGATTCTGACCACTGTGTTTCTGACCACTGTGATTCTGACCACTGTGTTTCTGACCACTGTGATTCTGACCACTGTGTTTCTGACCACTGTGATTCTGACCACTGTGTTTCTGACCACTGTGATTCTGACCACTGTGTTTCTGACCACTGTGATTCTGACCACTGTGTTTCTGACCACTGTGATTCTGACCACTGTGTTTCTGACCACTGTGATTCTGACCACTGTGTTTCTGACCACTGTGATTCTGACCACTGTGTTTCTGACCACTGTGATTCTGACCACTGTGTTTCTGACCACTGTGATTCTGACCACTGTGTTTCTGACCACTGTGATTCTGACCACTGTGTTTCTGACCACTGTGATTCTGACCACTGTGTTTCTGACCACTGTGATTCTGACCACTGTGTTTCTGACCACTGTGATTCTGACCACTGTGTTTCTGACCACTGTGATTCTGACCACTGTGTTTCTGACCACTGTGATTCTGACCACTGTGTTTCTGACCACTGTGATTCTGACCACTGTGTTTCTGACCACTGTGATTCTGACCACTGTGTTTCTGACCACTGTGATTCTGACCACTGTGTTTCTGACCACTGTGATTCTGACCACTGTGTTTCTGACCACTGTGATTCTGACCACTGTGTTTCTGACCACTGTGATTCTGACCACTGTGTTTCTGACCACTGTGATTCTGACCACTGTGTTTCTGACCACTGTGATTCTGACCACTGTGTTTCTGACCACTGTGATTCTGACCACTGTGTTTCTGACCACTGTGATTCTGACCACTGTGTTTCTGACCACTGTGATTCTGACCACTGTGTTTCTGACCACTGTGTGTCTGACCAGTGTGTTTCTGACCAGTGTGTTTCTGACCAGTGCCTTTCAAACCACTGTGTTTCTGACCACTGTATTTCTGACCACTGTGTTTCTGACCAATGTGTTCCCCACCAGTGTGTTTTTGACCAGTGTCTTTCTGACCAGTGTGTTCCTGACCACTGTGTTTCTGACCACTGTGTTTCTGACTACTATGTTTCTGACCACTGTGTTTCTGTCCACTGTGTTTGTGATCACGGTGATTCTGACCACTGTGTTTCTGACCACTGTGTTTCTGACCACTGTGTTTTTGACCAGTGTGTTTCTGACTAGAGTGTTTGTGACGAGTGTGTTTATGACCACTGTGTTTCTGACCGCTGTGTTTCTGACCAGTGTGTTTCTGACCACTGTGTTTCTGACAATTGTTTTTCTGACCAGTGTGTTTCTGACCAGTGTGTTTCTGACCAAGGTGTTTCTGACCACTGTGTTTCTGACCACTGTGTTTCTGACCACTGTGTTTCTGACCACTGTGTTTGTGACCAGTGTGTTTCTGACCACTGTGTTTCTGACCACTGTGTTTGTGACCAGTGTGGTTCTGACCACTGTGTTTCAGACCAGTCTGTTTCTGGTCACTGTGTTTTTGACCACTGTGTTTCTGACCAGTGTGTTTCTGACGACAGTGTCTCTGACCACTATCTTTCTGACCAGTGTGTTTCTGACCACGGTGTTTCTGTCAACTGTGTTTCTGACCACTGTGTTTCTGACCAGTGTGTTTCTGACCACTGTGTTTCTGACCATTGTGTTTCTGACCACTGTGTTTCTGACCACTGTGTTTCTGACCAGTGTGTTTCTGACCAGTGTGTTTCTGACTGTTGTGTTTGTGACCACTGTCATTCGGACCAGTGTATTTCTGACCACTGTGTTTCTGACCACTGTGTTTTGGACCAGTGTGTTTCTGACCACTGTGTTCCTAACCACTGTGTTTCTAACCAGTGTGTTTCTGACCACTGTGTTTTTGACTCGTGGGTTTCTGACCAGTGTGTTCTGACCAGTGTGTTTCTGACCACTGTGTTTCTGACCACTGTGTTTCTGACAACTATGTTTCTGACCAGTGTATTTCTGACCGCTGTGTTTCTCACCTGTGTGTGTCTGACCAGTGTGCTTCTGACCAGTATGTTTCTGACCACTGTGTTTCTGACCACTGTGTTTCTGACCACTGTGTTTCTGACCACTGTGATTCTGACCGGTTTGTTTCTGACCAGTGTGTTTCTTTCTACCATGTTTCTTAACACTGTATTTGTGACCACTGTGTTTCTGACCACTGTGTTGCTGACCACTGTGTTTCTCATCACTGCATTTCTCACCAGTGTGTTTCTGACCAGTGTGTTTCTGACCAGTGTGTTTCTGACCACTGTGTTTGACGACTGTGTTTCTGACCAGTGTGTTTCTGGCGAGTGCGTTTCTGACCAGTGTGTTTCTGACCAGTGTGTTTCGGACCACTGTGTTTCTTAACACTGTGTTTGTGACCACTGTGTTTCTGACCAATGTGTTTATGACCACTGTGGTTCTGAACAATGTGTTTCTGACCAGTGTGTTGGTGACCATTGTGTTTCTGACCAGTGCGTTTCAAACCACTGTGTGTCTGACCACTGTGTTTCTGACCACTGTGTTTCTGACCAATGTGTTCTTGACCAGTGTGTTTTTGACCAGTGTCTTTCTGACCAGTGTGTCTCTGACCACTGTGTTTCTGACTACTGTGTTTCTGACCACTGTGTTTCTGTCCACTGTGTTTCTGACCACTGTGCTTCTGACCACTGTGTTTCTGACCAGTGTGTTTCTGACCAGTGTGTTTCTGACCAGTGTGTTTCTGACCAGTGTGTTTCTGACCCCTGTGTTTCTGACCACTGTGTTCCAACCACTGTGTTTCTGACCACTGTGTTTTTGACCACTGTGTTTCTGACCCCTGAGTTTCTGACCACTGTGTTTCAACCACTGTGTTTCTGACCACTGTGTTTCTGACCACTGTGTTTCTGACAAGCGTGTCTCTGACCACTATGTTTCTGACCACTGTGTTTGTGACCACTGTGTTCCCGACCACTGTGTTTCTGTCCCGTGTGTTTCTAACCACTGTTTTTCTGACCACTGTGTTTCTAACCAGTGTGTTTCTGACAACTGTGTTTCCGACCACTGTGTTTCTGACCACTATGTTTCTGGCCAGTGTGCTTCTGACCACTGTGTTTCGGACCAGTGTGTTTCTGACCACTCTGTTTCTGACCACTGTGTTTCTGACCAGTATGTTTCTGACTACTGTGTTCCTGACCACTGTGTTTCTAACCAGTGTGTTTCTGACCACTGTGTTTTTGACCAATGTGTTTCGGACCACTGTGTTTCTGACCACTGTGTTTCTGACCATTGTTTTTCTGACCACTGTGTTTCTGACCACTGTGTTTTTGACCATTGTGTTTCTGACCAGTGTGTTTCTGACCAGTGTGTTTCTGACCACTGAGTTTCTGACCAGCGTGTTTCCGACCACTGTGTTTCTGACCACCGTGTTTCTGACCGGTGTGTTTGTGTGCCCTGTGTTTCTGACCACTGTGTTTTTGACCACTGTGTTTCTGACCACTGTGTTTCTGACCACTGTGTTTCTGACGAGTGTGTTTCTGACCAGTGTGTTTCTGACCGGTGTGTTTCTGAGCACTTTGTTTCTGCCCGCTGTGTTTCTGACCAGTGTGTTTCTGACCACCGTGTTTGTGACAAGCGTTTTTCTGACCAGTGTGTTCCTGACCAGTGTGTTTCTGACCACGGTGTTTCTGACCATTGTGTTTCTGACCACTGTGTTTCTGACCACTGTGTTTCTGACCACTGTGTTTGTGACCAGTGTGTTTCTGACCACTGTGTATCTGACCACTGTGTTACTGGTCACTCTGTTTTTGACCACTGTGTTTCTGATGAGGGTGTTTCTGACCAGTGTGTTTCTGATGAGTGTGTTTCTGGCCACTGTGTTTCTGACCACTTTGTTTCTTTCCACGGAGTTTCTGACCACGGTGTTTCTGACCACTGTGTTTCTGACCAGTGTGTTTCTGACCACTTTGTTTCTTTCCACGGAGTTTCTGACCACGGTGTTTCTGACCACTGTGTTTCTGACCAGTGTGTTTCTGACCAGTGTGTTTCTGACCAGTGTGTTTCTAACCAGTGTGTTTCTGACCAGTGTGTTTCTGACCAGTGTGTTTCTGACCAGTGAGTTTCTAACCAGTGTGTTTCTGACCAGTGTGTTTCTGACCACTGCATTTTTTACCAATGTGTTCCTGACCAATGTGTTTCTAACCACTGTGTTTTTTACCACTGTGTTTCGGACCAATGTCTTTCTGACCACTGTGTTTGTGACCACTGTGTTTCTGACCACTGTGTTTCTGACCACTGTGTTTCTGACCACTGTGTTTCTGACCAGTGTGTTTCTGACTAGTGTGTTTCTGACCACTGTGTTTCTGACCAGCGGGTTTTGCAACCACTGTGTTTCTGACCACTGTGTTTTTGACCAGTGTGTTTCTGAACCCTGTGTTTCTGACCACTGTTTTTGATCACAGTGTTTCTGACCACTGTGTTTCTGACCAGTGTGTTTCTGACCAGTGTGTTTCTGACCTGTGTGTTTCTGAGCACTGTGTTTCTGACCGCTGGGTTTCTGACCAGTGTGTTTCTGACCCCTGTGTTTCTGACAAGTGTTTTTCTGACCAGTGTGTTTCTGACCAGTGTGTTTCTGACCAAGGTGTTTCTGACCACTGTGTTTCTGACAACTGTGTTTCTGACCACTGTGTTTCTGACCACTGTGTTTGTGACCAGTGTGTTTCTGACCACTGTAATTTTGACCACTGTGTTTCTGGTGAAGGTGTTTTTGACCACTGTGTTTTTGTCCAGTGTGTTTGTGACCAGTGTCTTTCTGACTCGTGTGTTTCTGACAACAGTGTTTCTAACCACTGTGTTTCTGACCAGTGTGTTTCTAACCACTGTGTTTCTGACCACTGTGCTTCTGACGACTGTGTTTCTCACCACTGTGTTTCTGACCACTGTGTTTCTGACCATTGTGTTTCTGACCACTGTGTTTCTGACCACTGTGTTTCTGACCAGCATGTTTTTGACCAGTGTGTTTCTGACCAATGTGTTTCTGACCAGGGTGTTTCTGACAGTTGTGTTTGTGACCACTGTGTTTCAGACCAGTGTGTTTCTGACCACTGTGTCTCTGACGACTGTGTTTCTGACCAGTGTGTTTCTGACCACTGTGTCTGACGACTGTGTGTCTGACAAGTCTGTTTCTGGCGAGTGCATTTCTAACCAGTATGTTTCTGACCAGTGTGTTTCTGACCACTGTGTTTCTTAGCACTGTGTTTGTGACCACTGTGTTTCTGACCACTGTGTTTAAGACCATTGTGTTTCTGACCAGTGTATTTCTGACCAGTGTGTTTCTGACCATTGTGTTTCTGACCAGTGTGTTTCTGACCAGGGCCTTTCAAACCAATGTGTTTCTGACCACTGTATTTCTGAACACTGTGTTTCTGACCAATGTGTTCCTCACCAGTGTGTTTTCGACCAGTGTCTTTCTGACCAGTGTGTTCCTGACGACTGTGTTTCTGACCACTGTGTTTCTGACTACTATGTTTCTGACCACTGTGTTTCTGTCCACTGTGTTTCTGACCACTGTGCTTCTGACCACTGTGTTTCTGACCACTGTGTTTCTGACCACTGTGTTTCTGACCACTGTGTTTTTGACCAGTGTGTTTCTGACCAGTGCGTTTCTAACCAGTGTGTTTCTGACCAGTGCGTTTCTAACCAGTGTGTTTCTGACCAGTGCGTTTCTAACCAGTGTGTTTCTGACCAGTGCGTTTCTAACCAGTGTGTTTCTGACCAGTGCGTTTCTAACCAGTGTGTTTCTGACCAGTGCGTTTCTAACCAGTGTGTTTCTGACCAGTGCGTTTCTAACCAGTGTGTTTCTGACCAGTGCGTTTCTAACCAGTGTGTTTCTGACCAGTGCGTTTCTAACCAGTGTGTTTCTGACCAGTGCGTTTCTAACCAGTGTGTTTCTGACCAGTGCGTTTCTAACCAGTGTGTTTCTGACCAGTGCGTTTCTAACCAGTGTGTTTCTGACCAGTGCGTTTCTAACCAGTGTGTTTCTGACCAGTGCGTTTCTAACCAGTGTGTTTCTGACCAGTGCGTTTCTAACCAGTGTGTTTCTGACCAGTGCGTTTCTAACCAGTGTGTTTCTGACCAGTGCGTTTCTAACCAGTGTGTTTCTGACCAGTGCGTTTCTAACCAGTGTGTTTCTGACCAGTGCGTTTCTAACCAGTGTGTTTCTGACCAGTGCGTTTCTAACCAGTGTGTTTCTGACCAGTGCGTTTCTAACCAGTGTGTTTCTGACCAGTGCGTTTCTAACCAGTGTGTTTCTGACCAGTGCGTTTCTAACCAGTGTGTTTCTGACCAGTGCGTTTCTAACCAGTGTGTTTCTGACCAGTGCGTTTCTAACCAGTGTGTTTCTGACCAGTGCGTTTCTAACCAGTGTGTTTCTGACCAGTGCGTTTCTAACCAGTGTGTTTCTGACCAGTGCGTTTCTAACCAGTGTGTTTCTGACCAGTGCGTTTCTAACCAGTGTGTTTCTGACCAGTGCGTTTCTAACCAGTGTGTTTCTGACCAGTGCGTTTCTAACCAGTGTGTTTCTGACCAGTGCGTTTCTAACCAGTGTGTTTCTGACCAGTGCGTTTCTAACCAGTGTGTTTCTGACCAGTGCGTTTCTAACCAGTGTGTTTCTGACCAGTGCGTTTCTAACCAGTGTGTTTCTGACCAGTGCGTTTCTAACCAGTGTGTTTCTGACCAGTGCGTTTCTAACCAGTGTGTTTCTGACCAGTGCGTTTCTAACCAGTGTGTTTCTGACCAGTGCGTTTCTAACCAGTGTGTTTCTGACCAGTGCGTTTCTAACCAGTGTGTTTCTGACCAGTGCGTTTCTAACCAGTGTGTTTCTGACCAGTGCGTTTCTAACCAGTGTGTTTCTGACCAGTGCGTTTCTAACCAGTGTGTTTCTGACCAGTGCGTTTCTAACCAGTGTGTTTCTGACCAGTGCGTTTCTAACCAGTGTGTTTCTGACCAGTGCGTTTCTAACCAGTGTGTTTCTGACCAGTGCGTTTCTAACCAGTGTGTTTCTGACCAGTGCGTTTCTAACCAGTGTGTTTCTGACCAGTGCGTTTCTAACCAGTGTGTTTCTGACCAGTGCGTTTCTAACCAGTGTGTTTCTGACCAGTGCGTTTCTAACCAGTGTGTTTCTGACCAGTGCGTTTCTAACCAGTGTGTTTCTGACCAGTGCGTTTCTAACCAGTGTGTTTCTGACCAGTGCGTTTCTAACCAGTGTGTTTCTGACCAGTGCGTTTCTAACCAGTGTGTTTCTGACCAGTGCGTTTCTAACCAGTGTGTTTCTGACCAGTGCGTTTCTAACCAGTGTGTTTCTGACCAGTGCGTTTCTAACCAGTGTGTTTCTGACCAGTGCGTTTCTAACCAGTGTGTTTCTGACCAGTGCGTTTCTAACCAGTGTGTTTCTGACCAGTGCGTTTCTAACCAGTGTGTTTCTGACCAGTGCGTTTCTAACCAGTGTGTTTCTGACCAGTGCGTTTCTAACCAGTGTGTTTCTGACCAGTGCGTTTCTAACCAGTGTGTTTCTGACCAGTGCGTTTCTAACCAGTGTGTTTCTGACCAGTGCGTTTCTAACCAGTGTGTTTCTGACCAGTGCGTTTCTAACCAGTGTGTTTCTGACCAGTGCGTTTCTAACCAGTGTGTTTCTGACCAGTGCGTTTCTAACCAGTGTGTTTCTGACCAGTGCGTTTCTAACCAGTGTGTTTCTGACCAGTGCGTTTCTAACCAGTGTGTTTCTGACCAGTGCGTTTCTAACCAGTGTGTTTCTGACCAGTGCGTTTCTAACCAGTGTGTTTCTGACCAGTGCGTTTCTAACCAGTGTGTTTCTGACCAGTGCGTTTCTAACCAGTGTGTTTCTGACCAGTGCGTTTCTAACCAGTGTGTTTCTGACCAGTGCGTTTCTAACCAGTGTGTTTCTGACCAGTGCGTTTCTAACCAGTGTGTTTCTGACCAGTGCGTTTCTAACCAGTGTGTTTCTGACCAGTGCGTTTCTAACCAGTGTGTTTCTGACCAGTGCGTTTCTAACCAGTGTGTTTCTGACCAGTGCGTTTCTAACCAGTGTGTTTCTGACCAGTGCGTTTCTAACCAGTGTGTTTCTGACCAGTGCGTTTCTAACCAGTGTGTTTCTGACCAGTGCGTTTCTAACCAGTGTGTTTCTGACCAGTGCGTTTCTAACCAGTGTGTTTCTGACCAGTGCGTTTCTAACCAGTGTGTTTCTGACCAGTGCGTTTCTAACCAGTGTGTTTCTGACCAGTGCGTTTCTAACCAGTGTGTTTCTGACCAGTGCGTTTCTAACCAGTGTGTTTCTGACCAGTGCGTTTCTAACCAGTGTGTTTCTGACCAGTGCGTTTCTAACCAGTGTGTTTCTGACCAGTGCGTTTCTAACCAGTGTGTTTCTGACCAGTGCGTTTCTAACCAGTGTGTTTCTGACCAGTGCGTTTCTAACCAGTGTGTTTCTGACCAGTGCGTTTCTAACCAGTGTGTTTCTGACCAGTGCGTTTCTAACCAGTGTGTTTCTGACCAGTGCGTTTCTAACCAGTGTGTTTCTGACCAGTGCGTTTCTAACCAGTGTGTTTCTGACCAGTGCGTTTCTAACCAGTGTGTTTCTGACCAGTGCGTTTCTAACCAGTGTGTTTCTGACCAGTGCGTTTCTAACCAGTGTGTTTCTGACCAGTGCGTTTCTAACCAGTGTGTTTCTGACCAGTGCGTTTCTAACCAGTGTGTTTCTGACCAGTGCGTTTCTAACCAGTGTGTTTCTGACCAGTGCGTTTCTAACCAGTGTGTTTCTGACCAGTGCGTTTCTAACCAGTGTGTTTCTGACCAGTGCGTTTCTAACCAGTGTGTTTCTGACCAGTGCGTTTCTAACCAGTGTGTTTCTGACCAGTGCGTTTCTAACCAGTGTGTTTCTGACCAGTGCGTTTCTAACCAGTGTGTTTCTGACCAGTGCGTTTCTAACCAGTGTGTTTCTGACCAGTGCGTTTCTAACCAGTGTGTTTCTGACCAGTGCGTTTCTAACCAGTGTGTTTCTGACCAGTGCGTTTCTAACCAGTGTGTTTCTGACCAGTGCGTTTCTAACCAGTGTGTTTCTGACCAGTGCGTTTCTAACCAGTGTGTTTCTGACCAGTGCGTTTCTAACCAGTGTGTTTCTGACCAGTGCGTTTCTAACCAGTGTGTTTCTGACCAGTGCGTTTCTAACCAGTGTGTTTCTGACCAGTGCGTTTCTAACCAGTGTGTTTCTGACCAGTGCGTTTCTAACCAGTGTGTTTCTGACCAGTGCGTTTCTAACCAGTGTGTTTCTGACCAGTGCGTTTCTAACCAGTGTGTTTCTGACCAGTGCGTTTCTAACCAGTGTGTTTCTGACCAGTGCGTTTCTAACCAGTGTGTTTCTGACCAGTGCGTTTCTAACCAGTGTGTTTCTGACCAGTGCGTTTCTAACCAGTGTGTTTCTGACCAGTGCGTTTCTAACCAGTGTGTTTCTGACCAGTGCGTTTCTAACCAGTGTGTTTCTGACCAGTGCGTTTCTAACCAGTGTGTTTCTGACCAGTGCGTTTCTAACCAGTGTGTTTCTGACCAGTGCGTTTCTAACCAGTGTGTTTCTGACCAGTGCGTTTCTAACCAGTGTGTTTCTGACCAGTGCGTTTCTAACCAGTGTGTTTCTGACCAGTGCGTTTCTAACCAGTGTGTTTCTGACCAGTGCGTTTCTAACCAGTGTGTTTCTGACCAGTGCGTTTCTAACCAGTGTGTTTCTGACCAGTGCGTTTCTAACCAGTGTGTTTCTGACCAGTGCGTTTCTAACCAGTGTGTTTCTGACCAGTGCGTTTCTAACCAGTGTGTTTCTGACCAGTGCGTTTCTAACCAGTGTGTTTCTGACCAGTGCGTTTCTAACCAGTGTGTTTCTGACCAGTGCGTTTCTAACCAGTGTGTTTCTGACCACTTTGTTTCTTTCCACGGAGTTTCTGACCACGGTGTTTCTGACCACTGTGTTTCTGACCAGTGTGTTTCTGACCAGTGTGTTTCTGACCAGTGTGTTTCTAACCAGTGTGTTTCTGACCAGTTTGTTTCTGACCAGTGTGTTTCTGACCAGTGAGTTTCTAACCAGTGTGTTTCTGACCAGTGTGTTTCTGACCACTGTGTTTCTGACCAGCGTGTTTCCGACCACTGTGTTTCTGACCACTGTGTTTTTGACCAGTGTGTTTCTAAACCCTGTGTTTCTGACCACTGTTTTTGATCACAGTGTTTCTGACCACTGTGTTTCTGACCAGTGTGTTTCTGACCAGTGTGTTTCTGACCTGTGTGTCTCTGAGCACTGTGTTTCTGACCGCTGGGTTTCTGACCAGTGTGTTTCTGACCCCTGTGTTTCTGACAAGAGTTTTTCTGACCAGTGTCTTTCTGACTAGTGTGTTTCTGACCAAGGTGTTTCTGACCACTGTGTTTCTGACAACTGTGTTTCTGACCACTGTGTTTCTGACCACTGTGTTTGTGACCAGTGTGTTTCTGACCACTATGTTTCAGACCAGTGTGTTTCTGACCACTGTGTCTCTGACCACTGTGTTTCTGACCAGTGTGTTTCTGACCACTGTGTTCCTGACCACTGTGTTTCTAACCAGTGTGTTTCTGACCACTGTGTTTTTGACCACTGTGTTTCTGACCACTGTGTCTCTGACCACTGTGTTTCTGACCAGTGTGTTTCTGACCACTGTGTTCCTGACCACTGTGTTTCTAACCAGTGTGTTTCTGACCACTGTGTTTTTGACCACTGTGTTTCGGACCACTGTGTTTCTGACCACTGTGTTTCTGACCACTGTTTTTCTGACCACTGTGTTTCTGACCACTGTGTTTTTGACCAGTGAATTTCTGACCAGTGTGTGTCTGACCAGTGTGTTTCTGACAACTGAGTTTCTGACCAGCGTGTTTCCAACCACTGTGCTTCTGACCACTGTGTTTCTGACCGGTGTGTTTGTGAGCCCTGTGTTTCTGACCACTGTGTTTTTGACCACTATGTTTCTGACCACTGTGTTTCTGACCACTGTGTTTCTGACCAGTGTGTTTCTGACCAGTGTGTTTCTGACCAGTGTGTTTCTTAGCACTGTGTTTCTGACCGCTGTGTTTCTGACCAGTGTGTTTCTGACCACCGTGTTTCTGACAAGCGTTTTTCTGACCAGTGTGTTCCTGACCAGTGTGTTTCTGACCAAGGTGTTTGTGACCACTGTGTTTCTTACCACTGTGTTTCTGACCACTGTGTTTCTGACCACTGTGTTTGTGACCAGTGTGTTTCTGACCACTGTGTATCTGACCACTGTGTTTCTGGTCACTCTGTTTTTGAACACTGTGTTTCTGACCAGTGTGTTTCTGACCGGTGTGTTTCTGACCAGTGTGTTTCTGACCACGGTGTTTCTGACCACTGTGTTTCTGACCAGTGTGTTTCTGACCAGTGTGTTTCTGACCACTGTGTTTCTGATCACTGTGTTTCTGACCAGTGTGTTTCTGACCACTGTGTTTCTGACCACTGTGTTTCTGACCA
>SZWC01000047.1:634945-654622 GCA_023375785.1 Penium margaritaceum | reverse complement strand
TGTGTTTCTGACCAGTGTGTTTCTGACCACTGTGTTCCTGACCACTGTGTTTCTAACCAGTGTGTTTCTGACCAATATGTTTTTGACCAGTGTGTTTCTGACCAGTGTGTTCTGACCAGTGTGTTTCTGACCACTGTGTTTCTGACCACTATGTTTTTATCCACTGTGTTTCTTAGCAGTGTGTTTCTGACCACTGTGTTTCTCACCAGTGTGTTTCTGACCAGTGTGTTTCTGACCAGTGTGTTTCTGACCACTGTGTTTCTGACCACTGTGTTTCTGACCACGATGTTTCTGACCATTGTGTTTCTGACCAGTTTGTTTCTGACCACTGTGTTTCTGACCACTTTGTTTCTGACTACCATGTTTCTGACCACTGTGTTTCTGACCACTGTGTTTTTGACCACTGTGTTTCTGACCACTGTCTTTCTGACCACTGTGTTTCTGACCAGTGTGTTTCTGACCAGTGTGTTTCTGTCAACTATGTTTCTGACAACTGTGTCTGACGACTGTGTTTCTGACCAGTGTGTTTCTGACCACTGTGTTTCTGACCATTGTGTTTCTGACCAGTGTGTTTCTGACAAGTGTGTTTCAAACCACTGTGTTTCTGACTAGTGTGTTTCTGACCACTGTGTTTCTGAGCACTGTGTTTCTGACCACTGTGTTTCTGACCACTATGTTTTTAACCACTGAGTTTCTGACCAGTGTGTTTCTGACCACTGTGTTTATCACCAGTGTGTTTCTGACCAGTGTGTTTCTGACCAGTGTGTTTCTGACCACTGTGTTTCTGACCGCTATGTTTCTGACCACTGTGTTTCTGACCAATTTGTTTCTGGCCAGTGTGTTTCTGACCACTTTGTTTCTGACTACCATGTTTCTGACCACTGTGTTTCAGACCACTGTGTTTCTGACCACTGCGTTTCTGACCACTGTCTTTCTGACCACTGTGTTACTCACCAGTGTGTTTCTGACCAGTGTGTTTCTGACAACTATGTTTCTGACCACTGTGTCTGATGGCTGTGTTTCTGACCAGTGTGTTTCTGACCACTGTGTTTCTGACCATTGTGTTTCTGACCAGTGTGTTTCTGACCACTGTGTTTCTGACCAGTGCGTTTCAAACCACTGTGTTTCTGATCACTCTGTTTCTGACCACTGTGTTTCTGACCAATGTGTTCCTGACCAGTGTGTTTTCGACCAGAGTGTTTCTGACCACTGTGTTTCTGACCACTGTGTTTCTGACTACTGTGTTTCTGACCACTGTGTTTCTGTCCACTGTGTTTCTGACCACTGTGCTTCTGACCACTGTGTTTCTGACCAGTGTGTTTCTGACCAGTGTGTTTCTGACCAATGTGTTTCTGACCAGTGTGTTTCTGACCAGTGTGTTTCTGACCCCTGTGTTTCTGACCACTGTGTTTCTGACCACTGTGTTTCTGACCACTGTGTTTCTGACCAGTGTGTTTCTGACCAGTGTGTTTCTGACCAGTGTGTTTCTGACCAGTGTGTTTCTGACCGCTGTGTTTGTGACCACTGTGTTTCGGACCAGTGTGTTTCTGACCAGTGTTTTTCTTACCACTTTGTTTCTGACCAGTGTGTTTCTGACCACTGTGTTCCTGACCACTGTGTTTCTAACCAGTGTTTTTCTGACAACTGTGTTTTTGGCCAGTGTGTTTCTGACCAGTGTCTTCTGACCAGTGTGTTTCTGACCACTGTGTTCCTGACCACTGTGTTTCTGACCACTGTGTTTCTGACCACTGTGTTTCTGACCAGTGTGTTTCTGACCACTGTGTTTCTGACCAGTGTGTTTTTGACCACTGTGTTTCTGACCACTGTGTTTCTGACCACTGTGTTTCTGACCAGTGTGTTTCTGACCACTGTGTTTCTGACCAGTGTGTTTTTGACCACTGTGTTTCTGACAAGTGTGTCCCTGACCAGTGTGTTTCTGACCACTGTGTTTTTGACCTGAGTTTTCCTGACCCCTGTGTTTCTAACCACTGTGTTTCTAACCACTGTGTTTGAGACCACTGTGTTTATGACCAGTGTGTTTCTGACCTGTGTGTTTTAAACCAGCGTGTTTCTGAGTACTGTGTTTCTGACCAATGGGTTTCTGACCAGTGTGTTTCTGACCACTGTGTTTCTCACCAGTGTGTTTCAGACTAGTGTTTTTCTGACCAGTTTGTTTCTGACTAGTGTGTTTCTGACAAGTGTGTTTCTGACCACTGTGTTTCTGACCACTGTGTTTCTGACCACTGTGTTTTTTACCACTGTGTCTCTGACCACTGTGTTTCTGGCCAGTGTGTTTCGGACCAGTGTGTTTCTGACCACTGTGTTTCTGACCACTGTGTCTATGTCCAGTGTGTTTCTGACTTCTGTGGTTTTGACCACTGTATTTCTGACCACTGTGTTTCTGACCAGTGCGTTTCTGACCAGTGTGTTTCTGACCAGTGTGTTTCTGACCAGTGTGTTTCTGACCACTGTGTTTCTGACCAGTGTTTTTCTGACCATTGTGTTTCTGACCAGCGTGTTTCTGACCAATGTGTTTCTGACCACTGCGTTTCTGACCACTGTGTTTCTGACCGTTGTGTTTCTGACCACTGTGTTTGTGACCAGTGGGTTTCGGACCACTGTGTTTCTGACCACAGTGTTTCTGACCACTGTGTTTCTGGTCGGTGTGTTTTTGACCACTGTGTTTCTGACCAGTGTGTTTCTGACCAGTGTCTTTCTGATCAGTGTGTTTCTGACCGCAGTGTTTCTGACCACTGTGTTTCTGACCAGTGTTTTTCTGACCACTGTGTTTCTGACCACTGTGTTTCTGACCGCTGTGTTTCTGACCAGTGTGTTTCTGACCACTGTGTTTCTGACCATTGTGTTTCTGACCACTGTGTCTCTGACCACTGTATTTCTGACCAGCGTGTTTCTGACCAGTGTGTTTCTGACCAGTGTTTTTCTGACCAGTGTGTTTCTAACCGTTGTGTTTGTGACCACTGTGTTTCGGACCAGTGTGTTTCTGACCACTGTGTTCCTGACCACTGTGTTTCTAACCAGTGTTCTTCTGACCACTGTGTTTTTGACCAGTATGTTTCTGACCAGTGTGTTTCTGACCAGTGTGTTTTTGACCACTGTGTTTCTGACTAGTGTGTCCCTTACCAGTGTGTTTCTGACCACTGTGTTTTTGACCAGTGTTTTCCTGACCCCTGTGTTTATGACCAGTGTGTTTCTGACCAGAGTGTTTCTTAGCACTGTGTTTCTGACCACTGTGTTTCTGACCAGTGTGTTTCTGACCACAGTAATTATAACCAGTGTGTTTCAGACCACTGTGTTTCTGACCTGTGTGTTTCTGACTAGTGTGTTTCTGACCAGTGTGTTTTTGAGCACTGTGTTTCTGACCACAGTGTTTCTGATCAGTGTGTTTCTGACCACTGTGTTTCTGACCACTGTGTTTCTGACCACTGTGTTTATGGCCAGTGTGTTTCTGACAAGTGTGTTTCTGACCACTGTATTTCTGACCACTGTGTTTCTGACCACTGTTTTTATGACTAGTGTGTTTCTGACCACCGTGTTTTTGACCAGTGTGTTTCTGACCACTGTGTTTCTGACCAGTGCGTTTCTGACCAGTGTGTTTCTGACCAGTGTGTTTCTGACCAGTGTGTTTCTGACCAGTGTCCCTATGACCACTGTGTTTCTGACCACTGTGTTTCTGACCACAGTATTTCTCCCCACGGTGTTTCTGACCACTGTGTTTCGGACCAGCGTGTTTCTGAGCACCGTGTTTCTGACCAGTGTGTTTCTGACCACTGTGTTTCTGACCACTGTGTTTCTCGCCAGTGGGTTTCTGACCAGTGTGTTTCTGACCAGTGTTTTTCTGACCACTCTGTTTCTGACCACTGTGTTTCTGACCACTGTGTTTCTGACCAGTGTGTTTCTCACCACTGTGTTTCTGACCACTGTGTTTATGAACAGTGTTTCTGACCACTGTGTTTCTGACCAGTTTGTTTCTGACCAGTGTGTCTCTGACCAGTATGTTAATGACCATCGTGTTTCTGTCCACAGTATTTCTGACCACTGTGCTTCTGACCACTGTGTTTCTGACCAGTGTGTTTCTGACCATATGTTTCTGACTTGTGTGTTTCTTACCAGTGTGTTTATGACCACTGTGTTTTTGACCACTGTGTTTCTGACCACTGTGTTTCTGACCACAGTGTTTCTGACCACTGTGTTTCTGACCAGTGTGTTTCTGACCAGTGTGTTTCTAACCAGTGTGTTTCTGACTTGTGTGTTTCTTACCAGTGTGTTTATGACCACTGTGTTTTTGACCACTGTGTTTCTGACCACTGTGTTTCTGATCACAGTGTTTCTGACCACTGTGTTTCTGACCAGTGTGTCCCTGACTAGAGTGTTTCTGACCACTGTGTTTTTGACCAGTGTTTTTCTGACCCCTGTTTTTCTGACCACTGTGTTTCCGACCACTGTGTTTCTGACCACTGTGTTTCAGACCACTGTGTTCATGACCAGTGTGTTTCTGACCAGTGTGGTTGAAACCAGCGTGTTTGTGAGCACTGTGTTTCTGACCACTGTGTTTCTGACCAGTGTGTTTCTGACCACGATGTTTCTCACCAGCGTGTTTCAGACCAGTGTGTTTCTCACAAGTGTGTTTCTGACAAGTGTGTTTCTGACCAGTGTGTTTCTGACCGCTGTGTTTCTGAACACTGTGTTTCTGACCACTGTGTTTCTGACCAGTGTGTTTTTGACCACTGTGTTTCTGACCACTGTGTTTCTGACCAATGTGTTTCTGACCAATGTGTTCCTGACCACTGTGTTTCTGACCACTGTGTTTCTGACCACTGTGTTTATGACCAGTGTGTTTCTGACATCTGTGTTTCTGACCAATGTTTTTCCTACCAGTGTGTTTCTGACCAGTGTACTTCTGACCAGTGTGTTTCTGACCACTGTGTTTCTGACCACCGTGTTTCTGACCACTGTGTTCTGACCACTGTGTTTGTGACCTGTGTTTCTGACCACTGTGTTTCTGACCACTGTGCTTCTGACCACCGTGTTTCTGACCACTGTGCTTCTGACCAGTGTGTTTCTGACCACTGTGTTTCTGACCGCTGTGTTTCTGACCACTGTGTTTCTGACCGCTGTGTTTCTGACCACTGTGTTTCTGACCGCTGTGTTTCTGACCACTGTGTTTCTGACCGCTGTGTTTCTGACCACTGTGTTTCTGACCGCTGTGTTTCTGACCACTGTGTTTCTGACCGCTGTGTTTCTGACAAGTGTGTTTCTGACCAGTGTACTTCTGACCAGTGTGTTTCTGACCACTGTGTTTCTGACCACCGTGTTTCTGACCACTGTGTTCTGACCACTGTGTTTGTGACCTGTGTTTCTGACCACTGTGTTTCTGACCACTGTGTTTCTGGCGACTGTGATTTTGACCACTGTGTTTCTGACCAGTGTGTTCCTGACCAGTGTGTTTCTGACCACTGTGTTTCTGACCACTGTGTTCTTGACCTGTGTGTTTCTGACCTGTGTGTTTCTGACCACTGTGGTTCTGTCCGTTGTGTTTCTGACCACTATGTTTCTCACCACTGTGTTTCTGACCGGTGTGTTTGTGACCAGTGTGTTTCTGACTAGTGTGTTCCTGACCAGTGTGTTTCTGACAGTCGTGTTTGTGACCACTGTGTTTCTGACCAGTGTGTTCCTGACCACTGTGTTTCTGACCAGTGTGTTTTCTGACCAGTGTGTTTCTGACCACTGTGTTTCTGACCACTGTGTTTCTGACCACTGTGTTTCTGACCACAACGTTTCTGACCAGTGTGTTTCTGACCAGTGTGTTTCTGACCAGTGTGTTCCTGACCAGTGTGTTTCTGACCACTGTGTTTCTGACCACAATGTTTCTGACCAGTGTGTTTCTGACCAGTGTGTTTCTGACCAGTGTGTTCCTGACCAGTGTGTTTCTGACCACAGTGTTTCTGACCACTGTCTTTATGACCAGTGTGTTGCTGACCACTTTGTTTCGACCACTGTGCTTCTGACCACTGTGTTTCTGACCAGTGCAATTCTGACCAGTGTGTTTCTGACCAGTGTGTTTCTGAGCAGGGTGTTTCTGACCACTGTGTTTCTGACCACTTTGTCCCGAATACTGTGTTTCTGACCACTGTGTTTTCGACCAGTGTGTTTCTGACCACTGTGTTTCTGACCAGGGTGTTTCTGACCAGTGTGTTTCTGACCAGTGTGTTTTGACCATTGTGTTTCTGAACACTGTATTTCTGACCAGTGTGTTTCTGACCACTGTGTTCCTCACCAGTGTGTTTCTGACAAGTGTGTTTCTGACCACTGTGTTTCTGACCACTGTGTTTCTGACCACTGTGTTTCTGACCACTGTGTATTTGACCACTGTGTTTCTGACCGCTGTGTTTTTGTCCACTGTGTTTCTGACCACTGTGTTTCTGACCACTGTGTTTCTGACCAGTGTGCTTCTGACCACTGTGTTTCTGACCACTGTGTTTCTGACCAGTGCGTTTCTGACCACTGCGTTTTTTAGTAGTGTGTTTCTGACAAGTGTGTTTCTGACTAGTGTGTTTCTGACCAGTGTGTTTCTGACGACTGTGTTTCTGACCACTGTATTTCTGACCACTGTGTTTCTGTCCACTGTGTTTAGGACCAGTGTGTTTCTGACCAGTGTGTTTCTGACCACTGTGTTTAGAACCACTGTATTTCTGACCACTGTGTTTCTGACCACTGTGTTTATGACCAGTGTGTTTCTGGCCAGTGTCTTTCTGACCAGTGTGTTTCAGACCAGTGTGTTTCTGACCAGTGTGTTTCTGACCAGTGTGTTTCTGACCAGCGTGTTTTCGACTACTGTGTTTCTGACCACTGTGTTTCTGACAAGTGTGTTTCTGACCACTGTGTTTCTCACCAGTGTGTTTCTGACCAGTGTGTTTTTGATCAGTGTTTTCCTGACCACTGTGTTTCTGACCACTGTGTTTCTGACCACTGTGTTTCTGACCAGTGTGTTCCTCACCACTGTGTGTTTCTGACCACTGTGTTTATGACCAGTGTGTTTCTGACCAGTGTGTTTCTGACCAGTGTGTTTCTGACCACTGTGTTTCTCACCAGTGTGTTTCTGACCCGTGTGTTTCTGACCAGTGTGTTTCTGACCACTGTGTTTCTGACCAGTGTGTTCCTGACCAGTGTGTTTCTGACAAGTGTTTTTCTGACCACTGTGTTTATGACAAGTGTGTTTCTGACCACTGTGTTTCTGACCACTGTGCTTCTGACCACTGTGTTTCTGACCAGTGCAATTCTGACCAGTGTGTTTCTGACCATTGTGTTTCTGAGCATTGTGTTTATGACCACTGTGTTTCTGACCACTGTGTTTCTGACCACTGTGTTTCTGACCACTGTCTTTATGACCAGTGTGTTTCTGACCACTGCGTTTCTGACCAGTGTGTTTCTGACAAGTTTGTTTCTCACCAGTGTGTTTTGATCAGTGTGTTTCTGACCACTTTGTTTCCGACCAGTATGTTTCTGACCACTGTGTTTCTCACCAGTGTGTTTCTGACCACTGTGTTTCTGACCACTGTGTTTCTGACCACTGTGTTTCTGACCACTGTGTTTCTGACCACTGTGTTTCTCACCAGTGTGTTTCTGACCACTGTGTTTCTGACCACTGTGTTTCTGACCACTGTGTTTCTGACCACTGTGTTTCTGACCACTGTGTTTCTGACCAGGGTGTCTCTGAACAGTGTGTTTCTGACCAGTGTGTTCCTGACCACTGTGTTTCTGACAACTGTGTTTCTGACCACGGTGTTTCTGACCATTGTGTTTCTGACCACTGTGTTTCTGACCAGTGTGTTTCTGACCACTGTGTTTCTGACCAGTGCATTTATGACCAGTGCGTTTTTCACCAGTGTGTTTCCGACCAGTGTGTTTCTGACGAGTGTGTTTCTGACCAGTGTGTTTCCGACCAGTGTGTTTCTGAGGACTGTGTTTCTGAGGACTGTGTTTCTGACCACTGTGTTTATGACCATTGTGTTTCTGGCCAGTGTGTTTCTGACCAGTGTGTTTCTGACCAGTGTGTTTCTGACCAGTGTGTTTCTGACCAGTGTGTTTCTGACCACTGTGTTTTTCACCACTGTGTTTCTGACCAGTGTGTTTCTGATTACTGTGTTTCTCACCAGTGTGTTTCAGACCAGTGTGTTTCTGACCAGTGTGTTTCTGACCAGTGTGTTTCTGACCAGTGTGTTTCTGACCAGTGTGTTTCTGACCAGTGTGTTTCTCACCAGTGTGTTTCAGACCAGTGTGTTTCTGACCAGTGTGTTTCTGACCAGTGTGTTTCTGACCAGTGTGTTTCTGACCAGTGTGTTTCTGACCAGTGTGTTTCTGACTAGTGTGGTTCTGACCAGTGTGTTTCTCACCAGTGTGTTTCTGACCAGTGTGTTTCTGACAACTGTTTTTCTGACCAGTGTGGTTCTGACCAGTGTGTTTCTGACTACTGAGTCTCTGAGCAGTGTGTTTCTGACCAGTGTGTTTCTGAGCAGTGTGTTACTGACCACTGTGTTTCTGACCACTGTGTTTCTGTCCACAGTATTTCTGACCACAGTGTTTCTGACCACTGTGTTTATGACCACTGTGTTTCTGACCAGTGTGTTTCTCACCAGTGTGTTCCTGACCAGTGTGTTTCTGACCACAGTGTTTCTGACCAGTGTGTTTCTGACCAGTGTGTTTCTGACCAGTGTGTTTCTGACCACTGTGTTCCTGACCAGTGTGTTTCTGACCACTATGTTTTTGACCAGTGTTTTTCTGAACCCTGTGTTTCCCACCACTGTGTTTCTGACCACTGTGTTTCTGACCACTGTGTTTCAGACCACTATGTTTCTGATCACTGTGTTTCTGACCGCTGTGTTTCAGACCAGTGTGTTTCTGACCACTGTGTTTCTGACCAGTGTGTTTCTGACCAGTGTGTTTCTGACCACTCTGTTTCTAACCACTGTGTTTCTGACCACTGTGTTTCTGACCACTGTGTTTCTGACCACTGTGTTTCTGACCACAGTGTTTCTGACCACTGTGTTTATGACCAGTGTGTTTCTGACCAGTGTGTTTCTGACCAGTGTGTTTCTGACCACTGTGTTTCTGACCACTGTGTTTCTGACCACTGTGTTTCTGACCATTGTGTTTCTGTCCACAGTGTTTCTGACCACTGTGTTTCTGACCAGTGTGTTTCTGACCAGTGTGTTTCTGACCAGTGTGTTTCTGACCAGTGTGTTTCTGACTAGTGTGTATCTGACCAGTGTGTTTCTGACCACTGTGTTAGTGACCACTGTGTTTCTGACCAGTGTGTTTCTGACCACTGTGCTTTTCACCAGTGTGTTTCTGACCAGTGTGTTTCTGACCAGTGTGTTTCTGAACACTTTGTTTCTGACCACTGTGTTTCTGACCACTGTGTTTCTGACCACTGTGTTTCCGACCAGTGTGTTTCTCACCACTGTGTTTCTGACCAGTGTGTTTCTGAACACTTTGTTTCTGACCACTGTGTTTCTGACCACTGTGTTTCTGACCACTGTGTTTCCGACCAGTGTGTTTCTCACCACTGTGTTTCTGACCATTGTGTTTATGATAAGTGTGTTTCTGACCACTGTGTTTCTGACCAGTGTGTTTCCGACCAGTGTGCTTCTGACCAGTGTGTTTCTGACCACTGTGTTTCTGACCACTGTGTTTCTGTCCACAGTGTTTCTGACCAGTGTGTCTCTGACCTCTGTGTTTCTGACCAGTGTGTTTTTTACCAGTGTGTTTCTGACTAGTGTGTTTCTGACCAGTGTGTTTCTGACCACTGTGTTTCTGACCACTGTGTTTCTGACCAGTGTGTTTTCGACCACTGTGTTTCTAACCATTGAGTTTCTGCCCATTGTGTTTCTGACCACTGTGGTTTTGACCAGTGTGTTTCTGACCATTGTGTTTCTGACCAGTGTGTTTTAGACCACTGTGTTTCTGACCAGCGTGTTTCCGACCACTGTGTTTCTGACCACTGTGTTTCTGACCAGTGTATTTCTGACCCCTGTGTTTCTGACCACAGTGTTTTTGAATACTGTGTTTCTGACCACTGTGTTCCTGACCAGTGTGTTTCTGACCAGTGTCTTTCTGACCAGTGTGTTTCTGAGCACTGTGTTTCTGACCACTGTGTTTCTGACCAGTGTGTTTCTGACCACTGTGTTTCTGAGCAGTGTGTTTTTGACCACTGTGTTTCTGACCACCGTGTTTGTGACGAGTGTGTTTCTGACCACTGTGTTTCTGAGCAGTGTGTTTTTGACCACTGTGTTTCTGACCACCGTGTTTGTGACGAGTGTGTTTCTGACCACTGTGTTTCTGACCACTGTGTTTCTGGCCATTGCGTTTTTGACCACTGTGTTTCTGACCATTGTGTTTCTGACCAGTGTGTTCCTGACCAGTGTGTTTCTGACCAGTGTGTTCCTGACCAGTGTGTTTCTGACCACTGTGTTTCTGATCACTGTGTTTCTGACCAGTGTGTTTCTGACCAGTGTGTTTCTGACCACTGTGTTTTTTACTACTGTGCTTCTGACCAAAGTGTATCTGACCACTGTGTTTCTGTCCATTGTGTTTCTGACCACTGTGTTTCTGACCATCGTGTTTCTGACCAGTGTGTTTCTCACCACTGTAATTCTGACCAGTGTGTTTCTGACCATTGTGTTTGTGACCACTGTGTTTCTGACCAGTGTGTTCCTGACCACTGTGTTTCTGATCACTGTGTTTCTGACCAGTGTGTTTCAGACCACTGTGTTTCTGCTCACTGTGTTTCTGACCAATGTGTTTCTGTCCAATGTGTTTCTGACCACTGTGTTTCTGATCAGTGTGTTCCTGACCAGTGTGGTCTGACCAGTGTGCTTCTGACCACTGCGTTTCTGTCCACTGTGTTTCTGACCACTGTGTTTCTGAACACTGTGTTCCAGACCAGTGTGTTTCTGACCACTGTGTTTTTGTCCAGTGTTTCTCTGATCCCTGTGTTCTGACCAGTGTGTTTCTGACCACTGTGTTTCTGACCACTGTGTTTCAGACCACTGTGTTTATGACCTGTGTGTTTCTGACCAGTGTGTTTCTGACCACTGTGTTTCTGAGCACTGTGTTTCTGACCACTGTGTTTCTGACAACTGTGTTTGTGACCACTGTGTTTCTGACCACTGTGTTTCTTACCACTGTGTTTCAGACCACTCTTTTTCTGACCAGTGTGTTTCGGACCAGTCTGTTTTTGACCAGTGTGTTTCTGACCAGTGTGTTTCTGACCACTTTGTTTCTGACCAGTGTGTTTCTGACCACTATGTTCCTGACCACTGTGTTTCTGACCACTGTGTTTCTGACGACTGTGTTTCTGACCAGTGTGTTTCTGACCACTGTGTTCCTGACCACTGTGTTTCTGACCACTGTATTTCTTACCAGTGTGTTTCTGACCACTGTGTTTCTGACCAGGGTGTTTCTGACCAGTGTGTTTCTGACCAGTGTGCTTCTGACCAGTGTGTTTCTGACCACTGTGTTTCTGACCAGGGTGTTTCTGACCAGTGTGTTTCTGACCAGTGTGCTTCTGACCAGTGTGTTTCTGACCACTGTGTTTCTGACCAGGGTGTTTCTGACCAGTGTGTTTCTGACCAGTGTGCTTCTGACCAGTGTGTTTCTGACCACTGTGTTTCTGACCAGGGTGTTTCTGACCAGTGTGTTTCTGACCAGTGTGCTTCTGACCAGTGTGTTTCTGACCACTGTGTTTCTGACCAGGGTGTTTCTGACCAGTGTGTTTCTGACCAGTGTGCTTCTGACCAGTGTGTTTCTGACCACTGTGTTTCTGACCAGGGTGTTTCTGACCAGTGTGTTTCTGACCAGTGTGCTTCTGACCAGTGTGTTTCTGACCACTGTGTTTCTGACCAGGGTGTTTCTGACCAGTGTGTTTCTGACCAGTGTGCTTCTGACCAGTGTGTTTCTGACCACTGTGTTTCTGACCAGGGTGTTTCTGACCAGTGTGTTTCTGACCAGTGTGCTTCTGACCAGTGTGTTTCTGACCACTGTGTTTCTGACCAGGGTGTTTCTGACCAGTGTGTTTCTGACCAGTGTGCTTCTGACCAGTGTGTTTCTGACCACTGTGTTTCTGACCAGGGTGTTTCTGACCAGTGTGTTTCTGACCAGTGTGCTTCTGACCAGTGTGTTTCTGACCACTGTGTTTCTGACCAGGGTGTTTCTGACCAGTGTGTTTCTGACCAGTGTGCTTCTGACCAGTGTGTTTCTGACCACTGTGTTTCTGACCAGGGTGTTTCTGACCAGTGTGTTTCTGACCAGTGTGCTTCTGACCAGTGTGTTTCTGACCACTGTGTTTCTGACCAGGGTGTTTCTGACCAGTGTGTTTCTGACCAGTGTGCTTCTGACCAGTGTGTTTCTGACCACTGTGTTTCTGACCAGGGTGTTTCTGACCAGTGTGTTTCTGACCAGTGTGCTTCTGACCAGTGTGTTTCTGACCACTGTGTTTCTGACCAGGGTGTTTCTGACCAGTGTGTTTCTGACCAGTGTGCTTCTGACCAGTGTGTTTCTGACCACTGTGTTTCTGACCAGGGTGTTTCTGACCAGTGTGTTTCTGACCAGTGTGCTTCTGACCAGTGTGTTTCTGACCACTGTGTTTCTGACCAGGGTGTTTCTGACCAGTGTGTTTCTGACCAGTGTGTTTCTGACCAGTGTGTTTCTGACCATTGTGTTTCTGACCAGTGTCTTTGTGACCACTGTGTTTCTGACCATTGTGTTTCTGACCAGTGTGTTTCTGACCAATGTGTTTCTGACCAATGTGTTTCGTACCACAGTGTTTCTGACCAGTGTGTTTCTGACCACGGTGTTTTTGACCATTGTGTTTCTGACCAGTGTGTTTTTGACCAATTTGTTTGTGACCACTGTGTTTCTGACCAGTGTGTTTCTGACCACTATGTTTCTTACCAGTATGTTTCTGACCACTGTACTTCTGACCACTGTGTTTCTGACCACTGTATTTCTTACCACTGTGTTTCTGACCAGTGTGTTTGTGACCAGTGTGTTTGTGACCAGTGTGTATCTGACCAGTGTGTTTCTGAACACTTTGTTTCTGACCACTGTGTTTCTGACCACTGTGTTTCTGACCACTGTGTTTCCGACCAGTGTGTTTCTCACCACTGTGTTTCTGACCATTGTGTTTATGATAAGTGTGTTTCTGACTACTGTGTTTCTGACCATTGTGTTTCTGATCAGTGTGTTTCTGACCACTGTGTTTCTGACCTGCGTGTGTCTGACCATTGTGTTTCTGACCACTGTGTTAGTGACCACTGTGTCTCTGACCACTGTGTTTCTGATCACTGTGTTCCTGACCACTGTGTTTCTGACCAGTGTGTATCTGACCAGTGTGTTTCTGACCAGTGTCTTTCTGACCAGTGTGTTTCTGACCACTGCGTTTCTGACCACTGTGTTTCTGGCCACTGTGTTTCTGACCGCTGTGTTTCTGACCACTGTGTTTCTGAGCACTGTGTTTCTGACCACTGTGTTTCTGGCCATTGCGTTTTTGACCACTGAGTTTCTGACCATTGTGTTTCTGACCAGTGTGTTCCTGACCACTGTGTTTCTGACCAGTGTGTATCTGACCAGTGTGTTTCTGACCAGTGTCTTTCTGACCAGTGTGTTTCTGACCACTGCGTTTCTGACCACTGTGTTTCTGGCCACTGTGTTTCTGACCGCTGTGTTTCTGACCACTGTGTTTCTGAGCACTGTGTTTCTGACCACTGTGTTTCTGGCCATTGCGTTTTTGACCACTGAGTTTCTGACCATTGTGTTTCTGACCAGTGTGTTCCTGACCACTGTGTTTCTGACCAGTGTGTATCTGACCAGTGTGTTTCTGACCAGTGTCTTTCTGACCAGTGTGTTTCTGACCACTGCGTTTCTGACCACTGTGTTTCTGGCCACTGTGTTTCTGACCGCTGTGTTTCTGACCACTGTGTTTCTGAGCACTGTGTTTCTGACCACTGTGTTTCTGGCCATTGCGTTTTTGACCACTGAGTTTCTGACCATTGTGTTTCTGACCAGTGTGTTCCTGACCACTGTGTTTCTGACCAGTGTGTATCTGACCAGTGTGTTTCTGACCAGTGTCTTTCTGACCAGTGTGTTTCTGACCACTGCGTTTCTGACCACTGTGTTTCTGGCCACTGTGTTTCTGACCGCTGTGTTTCTGACCACTGTGTTTCTGAGCACTGTGTTTCTGACCACTGTGTTTCTGGCCATTGTGTTTCTGACCACTGTGTTTCTGACCAGTGTGTTTCTGACCACTGTGTTTCTGAGCAGTGTGTTTTTGACCACTGTGTTTCTGACCACCGTGTTTGTGACGAGTGTGTTTCTGACCACTGTGTTTCTGACCACTGTGTTTCTGGCCATTGCGTTTTTGACCACTGAGTTTCTGACCATTGTGTTTCTGACCAGTGTGTTCCTGACCACTGTGTTTCTGACCACTGTGTTTCTGATCACTGTGTTTCTGACCAGTGTGTTTCTGACCAGTGTGTTTCTAACCACTGTGTTTTTTACTACTGTGCTTCTGACCAAAGTGTATCTGACCACTGTGTTTCTGATCACTGTGTTTCTGACCAGTGTGTTTCTGACCAGTGTGTTTCTAACCACTGTGTTTTTTACTACTGTGCTTCTGACCAAAGTGTATCTGACCACTGTGTTTCTGTCCATTGTGTTTCTGACCACTGTGTTTCTGACCATCGTGTTTCTGACCAGTGTGTTTCTCACCACTGTAATTCTGACCAGTGTGTTTCTGACCGTTGTGTTTGTGACCACTGTGTTTCTGACCAGTGTGTTCCGGACCAGTGTGTTTCTGATCACTGTGTTTCTGACCAGTGTGTTTCAGACCACTGTGTTTCTGCTCACTGTGTTTCTGACCAATGTGTTTCTGTCCAATGTGTTTCTGACCACTGTGTTTCTGATCAGTGTGTTTCTGACCAGTGTGGTCTGACCAGTGTGCTTCTGACCACTGTGTTTCTGTCCACTGTGTTTCTGACCACTGTGTTTCTGAACACTGTGTTTCAGACCAGTGTGTTTCTGACCACTGTGTTTTTGTCCAGTGTTTCTCTGATCCCTGTGTTCTGACCAGTGTGTTTCTGACCACTGTGTTTCTGACCACTGTGTTTCAGACCACTGTGTTTATGACCTGTGTGTTTCTGACCAGTGTGTGTCAAAGCAACGTGTTTCTGAGCAATGTGTTTTTGACCACTGTGTTTCTGACCAGAGTGTTTTTGACCACTGTGTTTCTCACCAGTGTGTTTCTGACGAGTGTGTTTCTGACCAGTGTGTTTCTGACCAGTGTGTTTCTGACCAGTGTGTTTCTGACCACTGCGTTTCTGACCACTGTGTTTCTGGCCACTGTGTTTCTGACCAGTGTGTTTCTTACCACTATGTTTCTGACCACTGTGTTTCTGACCACTGTGTTTCTGCCCACTCTCATTCAGACCACTGTGTTTTTCACCACTGTGTTCTGACCAGTGTGTTTCTGACCACTGTGTTTCTGACCACTGTGTTGATGACCAGTATGTTTCAGACCATTGTGTTTCTGACCAGCGTGTTTCTGACCAGTGTGTTTCTGACCAGTGTGTTTCTGACCACTGTGTTTCTGACCACTGTGTTTCTGTCCACAATGTTTCTGACAACTGTGTTTCTGACCACTATGTTTCTGAGCAGTGTGTTTCTGACCAGTTTGTTTCTGACCAGTGTGTTTCTGACCAGTGTGTTTCTGACCAGTGTGTTTCTGACCACTGTGTTTCAGAACACTGTGTTTCTGACCACTGTGTTTCTGACCACTGTGTTTGTGACCACTGTGTTTCTGACCACTGTGTTTCTTACCACTGTGTTTCAGACCACTGTTTTTCTGACCAGTGTGTTTCGGACCAGTCTGTTTTTGACCAGTGTGTTTCTGACCAGTGTGTTTCTGACCACTTTGTTTCTGACCAGTGTGTTTCTGACCACTATGTTCCTGACCACTGTGTTTCTGACCACTGTGTTTCTGACCAGTGTGTTTCTGACCACTATGTTCCTGACCACTGTGTTTCTGACCACTGTGTTTCTGACAACTGTGTTTCTGACCAGAGTGTTTCTGACCAGTTTGTTTATGACCACTGTGTTTCTGGCCAGTGTGTCTCCTACCACTGTGTTTCTGACCACTGTGTTTCTGACCACTGTGTTTCTGACGACTGTGTTTCTGACCAGTGTGTTTCTGACCACTGTGTTTCTGACCAGTGTGTTTCTGACCAGTGTGTTTCTGACCTCTTTGTTTCTGACCAGTGTGTTTCTGACCACTATGTTCCTGACCACTGTGTTTCTGACCACTGTGTTTCTGACGACTGTGTTTCTGACCAGTGTGTTTCTGACCATTGTGTTTCTGACCAGTGTGTTTCTGACCAATGTGTTTCTGACGACTGTGTTTCTGACCACTGTGTCTCTGACCAGTGTGTTTCTGACCACTGTGTTTCTGACCAGTGTGCTTCTGACCAGTGTGTTTCTGACCAGTGTGTTTCTGACGACTGTGTTTCTGACCACTGTGTCTCTGACCAGTGTGTTTCTGACCACTGTGTTTCTGACCAGTGTGCTTCTGACCAGTGTGTTTCTGACCAGTGTGTTTCTGACGACTGTGTTTCTGACCACTGTGTCTCTGACCAGTGTGTTTCTGACCACTGTGTTTCTGACCAGTGTGCTTCTGACCAGTGTGTTTCTGACCAGTGTGTTTCTGACGACTGTGTTTCTGACCACTGTGTCTCTGACCAGTGTGTTTCTGACCACTGTGTTTCTGACCAGTGTGCTTCTGACCAGTGTGTTTCTGACCAGTGTGTTTCTGACGACTGTGTTTCTGACCACTGTGTCTCTGACCAGTGTGTTTCTGACCACTGTGTTTCTGACCAGTGTGCTTCTGACCAGTGTGTTTCTGACCAGTGTGTTTCTGACGACTGTGTTTCTGACCACTGTGTCTCTGACCAGTGTGTTTCTGACCACTGTGTTTCTGACCAGTGTGCTTCTGACCAGTGTGTTTCTGACCAGTGTGTTTCTGACGACTGTGTTTCTGACCACTGTGTCTCTGACCAGTGTGTTTCTGACCACTGTGTTTCTGACCAGTGTGCTTCTGACCAGTGTGTTTCTGACCAGTGTGTTTCTGACGACTGTGTTTCTGACCACTGTGTCTCTGACCAGTGTGTTTCTGACCACTGTGTTTCTGACCAGTGTGCTTCTGACCAGTGTGTTTCTGACCAGTGTGTTTCTGACGACTGTGTTTCTGACCACTGTGTCTCTGACCAGTGTGTTTCTGACCACTGTGTTTCTGACCAGTGTGCTTCTGACCAGTGTGTTTCTGACCAGTGTGTTTCTGACGACTGTGTTTCTGACCACTGTGTCTCTGACCAGTGTGTTTCTGACCACTGTGTTTCTGACCAGTGTGCTTCTGACCAGTGTGTTTCTGACCAGTGTGTTTCTGACGACTGTGTTTCTGACCACTGTGTCTCTGACCAGTGTGTTTCTGACCACTGTGTTTCTGACCAGTGTGCTTCTGACCAGTGTGTTTCTGACCAGTGTGTTTCTGACGACTGTGTTTCTGACCACTGTGTCTCTGACCAGTGTGTTTCTGACCACTGTGTTTCTGACCAGTGTGCTTCTGACCAGTGTGTTTCTGACCAGTGTGTTTCTGACCTGTGTGTTTATGACCAGTGTGTTTCTGACCACTGTGTTTCTGACCACTCTGTTTCTAACAAGTTTGTTTCTGACCAACGTGTTTCTGACCAGTGTGTTTCTGACCAATGTGTTTCTGACGACTGTGTTTCTGACCACTGTGTTTCTGACCAGTGTGTTTCTGACCAATGTGTTTCTGACCACTGTGTTTCTGACCAGTGTGTTTCTGACCACGGAGTTTCTGGCCACTGTGATTCTGACCGGTTTCTGACCAGTTTGTTTCTGACCAGTTTGTTTCTGACCACTTTGTTTCTGACTAGTGTGTTTCTGACCATGTGTTTATGACCACAGTGTTTATGACCAGTGTGTTTTTGACGAGTGTGTTTCTGTCCACTGTGTTTCTGACAAGGGTCTTTCTGACCACTGTGTTTCTGACCACTGTGATTCTGACCACTGTGTTTTTGACCAGTGTGTTTCTGACCACTGTGTTTCTGAGCAAAGTGTTTCTGACCACTGTGCTTCTGACCACTGTGTTTCTGACCACTGTGTTTTTGACCAGCTTGTTTCTGACCAGTGTGTTTCTGACCAGTGTGTTTCTGACCACAGTGTTTCTGACCACTGTCTTTCTGACCACTGTGTTCCTGACCAGAGTGTTTCTGACCAGTGTGTTTCTGACCAGTGTGTTTCTGACCAGTGTGTCTCGGACCACTGTGTTTCTGACCACTGTCTCTCTGACCAGTGTGTTTCTGACCAGTGTGTTTCTGACCAGTGTGTTTCTGACCAGTGCGTTTCTGACCACTGTGTTTCTGACCAGTGTGCTTCTGACCAGTGTGTTTCTGACCAGTGTGTTTCTGACCAGTGTGTTCTTGACCATTGTGTTGACTACTGTGTTTCTGACCACCGTGTTTCTGACCACTGTGTTTCTGACAAATGTGTTTTTGACCACTTTGTTTCTGACCACTGTGTTTCTGACCAGTGTGTTTCGGACCGCTGTGTTTCTGAACACTGTGTTTCTGACCACTGTAATTCAGACCAGTGTGTTTCTAACCAGTGTGTTTCTGACCAGTGTGTTTCTGACCAGTGTGTTTCTAACCACTGTGTTTCTGACCACTGTGTTTCTGACCACTGCGTTTCTGACCAGGGTGTTTTTGACCACTGTGTTTCTCATCAGTTTGTTTCTGACCACTGTGTTTATGACCACTGCGTTTCTGACCACTGTGTTTCTGACCAGTGTATTTCAAACCACTGCGTTTCTGACGATTGTGTTTCTCACCACTGTGTTTCTGACCAGTGTCTTTCTGACCGCAGTGTTTCTGACAACTGTGTTTCTGACCATTGTGTTTCTGACCACTGTGTTTCTGACCACTTTGTTTCTCACCACGGTGTTTGTGACCACTTTGTTTCTGACCACTGTGTTTCTGACCACTCTGTTTCAGACCAGTGTGCTTCCGACCACTGTGTTTGTGACCACGGTGTTTCTGACGACTGTGTTTATGACAGTTGTGTTTCTAACCGCTGTGTTTCTGACCACTGTGTTTCTGATCACTGTGTTCCTGACCACTGTGTTTCTGACAACTGTGTTTCTGACCAGTGTGTTTCTGACCACTTTGTTTCAGACCACTGTGTTTCCGACCAGTGTGTTTCTGACCACTGTGTTTCTGACCACTCTGTTTCAGACCAGTGTGCTTCCGACCACTGTGTTTGTGACCACGGTGTTTCTGACCACTGTGTTTCTGACCACTGTGTTACTGACCACTGTGTTTCTGACCAGTGTGTTCCAGACCAGGGTGTTTCTGACCACTGTGTTTCTCACCAGTGTGTTTCTGACCACTGTGTTTCTGACCACTGTGTTTCTGACCACTGTGTTTCTGACCACTGCGTTTCTGACCACTGTGTTTCTGACCAGTGTGTTTCTAACCACTGTGTTTCTGACCACTGTGTTTCTGACCACTGTGTTTCTGTCCACTGTGTTTGTGA
>SZWC01000047.1:599583-610868 GCA_023375785.1 Penium margaritaceum | reverse complement strand
CACTGTATTTCTGACCACTGTGTTTCTGACCACTGTGTTTCCGACCAGTGTGTTTCTGTCCAGTGTGTTCTGACCACTGTGTTTCTGACCACTGTGTTTCTGACCACTGTGTGTCCGACCAGTGTGTTTCTGACCATTGTGTTCCTGGCCAATGCGTTTCTGACCAGTGTGTTTCTGACCACTGTGTTTCTGACTATTGTGTTTCTGACCACTGTGTTTCTGACCACAATGTTAATGACCACAGTGTTTCTGACCACTGTGTTTGTGACCAGAGTGTTTATGACCAGTGTGTTTCTGACCAGTGTGTTTCTGTCCACTGTGTTTCTGACCAGTGTCTTTCTGACCACTGTGTTTCTGACCACTGTGTTTCTGACCAGTGTGTGTCTGACCGCCGTGTTTCTGGCCACTATGTTTCTGACCACTGTGTTTCTGACCAGTGTGTTTCTGACAACTGTGTTTCTGACCACTGTGTTTCTGACCACTGCGTTTTTGAGCACTGTGTTTCTGACCACTGTGTTTCTGACCACCGTGTTTCTGACCAGTCTGTTTCTGACCACTGTGTTTCTGACCACTGTGTTCCTGACCACTGTGTTTCTGACCACTGTGTTTCTGACCACTGTCTTTCTGACCAGTGTGTTTCTGACCAGTGTGTTTCCGACCAATGTGTTTCTGACCATTGCGTTTCTGACCACTGTGTTTCTAACCAGTGTGTTTCTGACCAGTGTGTTTCTGACCATTGAGTTTCTGACCAGTGTGTTCCTGAACAGTGTGTTTCTGACCAGTGTGTTTCTGACCACTGTGTTGACTACTGTGTTTCTGACTGCTGTGTTTTTGACCACCGTGTTTCTGACCACAGTGTTTCTGACCAGTGTGTTTCGAACCACCGTGTTTCTGAACACTGTGTTTCTGACCATTGTGTTTCAGACCAGTGTGTTTCTGACCAGTGTGTTTCTGACCAGTGTGTTTCTGACCAGTGTGTTTCTGACCACTGTGTTTCTGACCACTGTGTTTCTGACCACTGTGTTTCTGACAGCTGTGTTTCTCACCGTTGTGTTTCTGACCACTGTGTTCCTGATTACTGTGTTTCTGACCACTGTGTTTCTGACTACTGTGTTTCTGACCAGTGTGTTTCTGACCACTGTGTTCCTGACCACTGTGTTTCTGACCACTGTGTTCCTGACCACTGTGTTTCTGACCACTGTGTTCCTGACCACTGTGTTTCTGACCACTGTGTTCCTGACCACTGTGTTTCTGACCACTGTGTTTCTGACAGCTGTGTTTCTCACCGTTGTGTTTCTGACCACTGTGTTCCTGATTACTGTGTTTCTGACCACTGTGTTTCTGACTACTGTGTTTCTGACCAGTGTGTTTCTGACCACTGTGTTTCAGACCACTGTGTTTCCGACCAGTGTGTTTCTGACCAGTGTGTTTCTGACCAGTGTGTTTCTGACCAGTGTGTTGCTGACCACTGCGTTTCTGACCACTGTGTTTCTGACCAGTGTGGTTATGACCAGTGTGTTTCTGACCACTGTGTTTCTGACCATAGTGTTTCTGACCACTGTGTTTCTGACCACTGAGTTTCAAACCACTGCGTTTCTGACCACTGTGTTTCAGGCCAGTGTATATCTGACCACTGTGTTTCTGACCACTGTGTTTCTGACCAATGTGTTTCTCACCACTGTGTTTCAGACCAGTGTGTTTCTTACCACTGTGTTTCTGACCAGTGTCTTTCTGACCACCGTGTTTCTGAACACTGTGTTTCTGACCAGTGTGTTTCTGACCAGTTTGTTTCTGACCACCGTGTTTCTGACCACGGTGTTTGTGACCACTGTGTTTCTGACCACTGTGTTTCTGACCACTCTGTTTCAGAGCAGTGTGCTTCTGATGACGGTGTGTTTCTGACCACGGTGTTTGTGACCACTGTGTTTGTGACCACTGTGTTTTCGTAACCTGTGTGTTTCTGACCACTTTGTTTCTGACCACTGTGTTCTGACCACTGTGTTTCTGACCATTGTGTTTCTGACCACTGTGTTTCTCACCAATGTCTTTCCAACCACTGTGATTCTGACCACTGTGTTTCTGACCACCGTGTTTCTGACCAGTGTGTTTCTGACCACTGTGTTTCTGACCACTATGTTTCTGACCACTGTGTTTCTGTCCAGTGTATTTCTGACCACTGTATTCCTGACCACTGGGTTTCTGACCACTGTGTTTTTGACCAGTGCGTTTTTGACCAGTTTGTTTCTGATCAGTGTGTTTCTGACAACTGTGTTTATGACCAGTCTGTTTGTGACCACTGTGTGTCTGACCAGTGTGTTTGTGACCACTGTGTTTCTGACCAGTGTGTTTCTGACCACTCTGTTTCTCACCACTGTGTTCTAACCAGTGTGATTCGTCCAGTGTGTTTCTGACCACCATCTTTCTGACCACTGTGCTTCTGATTTCCGTGTTTCTGACCACTGTGTTTCTGACCGGTGTGTTTCTGACCACTGTGTTTCTGACTACCGTGTTTCTGACCAGTGTGTTTCTGACCTGTGTGTTTCTGACGACTGTGTTTCTGACCAGTGTGTTTCTCACCACTGTGTTTCTGACCAGTGTGTTTCCGACCAGTGTGTTTCTGACCAGTGTGTTTCTGACCACCATGTTTCTGACCAGTCTGTTTTTTACCACTGTGTTTCTGACCACTACTTTTCTGACTGGTCTGTTTCTGGCCACTCTCTTTCTGACCGCTGTGTTTCAGAACACTGTGTTTCTGACCAGTGTGTTTCTGACCAGTGTGTTTCTGAGCAATGTGTTTCTGACCAGTGTGTTTCCGACCATTAGGTTTCTGACCACTGTGTTTCTGACCACTGTGTTTCTGACCACTGTGTTTCTGATTACTGTGTTCCTGACCACACTGTTTCTGACCACTGTGTTCTGACCACTGTGTTTCTGACCAGTGTGTTTCTGACCACTTTGTTTCTGACCATTGTGTTTCTGACCAGTGTGTTTCTGACCAGTGTGTTTCTGACCACTGTGTTTCTGACCTGTGTGCTTCTGACCACTGTGTTTCTGACCAGTGTGTTTCTGACCACTGTATTTTTAACCACAGGGTTTCTGACCACTGTGTTTCTGACCAGTGTGTTTCTGACCAGTTTGTTTCTGATCTGTGTGTGTCTGAGAAATGTGTTTCTGACCAGTCTGTTTGTGACCACTGTGTTTCTTACCACTTTGTTTCTGACCACTGTGTTTCTGACCAGTGTGTTTCTGACCAGAGTGTTTGTGACCATTGTGTTTCTGACCGGTTTGTTTCTGACCACCGTGATTCTGACCAGTGTGTTTATGACCACTGTGTTTCTGACCACTGTGTTTCTGACCACTGTTTTTATGACCAGTGTGTTTCTGACCACAGTGTTTCTGACCACTGTGTTTCTGACCACTGTGTTTATGACCACTGTGTTTCTGACCACTGTGTTTCTGACCAGTGTGTTTCTGACCAGTGTGTTTCTGACCACTGTGTTTCTGACCACTGTGTTCCTGACCACTGTGTTTTTGACCACTGTGTTTCTGACCAGTGTGTTTCTGACCGCTGTGTTTCTGACCACTGTGTTTCTGACCACTGTGTTTCTGACCAGTGCGTTTCTGACCAGTGCGTTTTTGACATGTGTGTTTCTGACCAGTGTGTTTCTGACCAGTGTGTTTCTGACCAGTGAGTTTCTGACGACGGTGTTTCTGACCACTGTGTTTCTGACCACTGTGTTTCTGACCACTGTGTTTATGACCAGTGTGTTTCTGGCCAGTGTGTTTCTAACCAGTCTGTTTGTGACCAGTGTGTTTCTGACCAGTGTGTTTCTGACCAGCGTGTTTCTGACCAGTGTGTTTCTGACCACTGTGTTTTGTGACCACTGTGTTTCTGACCAGTGTGTTTCTGACCACTGTGTTTCTCACCAGTGTGTTTCTGACCAGGGTGTTTTTGACCAGTGTTTTTCTGACCACTGTGTTTCTGACCACTATATTTCTGACCAGTATGTTTCTGACCAGTGTGTTTCTCACCACTGTGTTTCTGACCACTGTGTTTATGACCATTGTGTTTCTGACCACTGTGTTTCTGACCAGTGTGTTTCTGACCAGTGTGTTTCTGACCAGTGTGTTACTGACCACTGTGTTTCTGACCACTGTGTTTCTTTCCAAAGTATTTCTGACCACTGTGTTTCTGACCACTGTGTTTCTGACCAGTGCGTTTCTGACCAGTGTGTTTCTGACCAGTGTGTTTCTGACCAGGGTGTTCCTTACCAGTGTGATTCTGCCCACTGTGTTTCTGACCACTGTGTTTCTGACCAGTGTGTTTCTGACCACTGCATTTTTGACCAATGTGTTTCTGACCAGGGTGTTTCTGACCACTGTGTTTCTGACCAGTGTGTTTCTGACCAGTGTGTTTCTGACCACTGTATTTCTGACCACTGTGTTTCTGACCACTGTGTTTTTGACCAGTGTGTTTCTGACCAGTGTGTTCCTGACAAGTGTGTGTCTGAGCACTGTTTTTTTGACCAGCGTATTTTCAACCACTGTGTTTCTGACCATTACTTTTCAAACCAGTGTGTTTCTGACCCCTCTGTTTCTGACCACTGTGTTTCTGACCACTGTGTTTCTGACCGCTGTGTTTCTGACAACTGTATTTGTGACCACTATGTTTCTGACCAGTGTGTTTCTGAGCAGTGTGAATCTGACCAGTGTGTTTCTGAGCACTGTATTTCTGACCACTGTGTTTCTGACCACTGTGTTTCTGACCACTGTGTTTCTGCCCACTGTGTTTCTGACCACTGTGTTTCTGACCACAGTGTTCTGACCACTGTGGTTGTGACCTGTGTGTTTCTGACCCATGTGTTTCTGACCACTGTGTTTCTGGCCACTGTGTTCTTGAACACTGTTTTTCTGACCAGTGTGTTTCTGAACAGTGTGTTTCTGACCAGTGTGTTTCTGAGCACTGTGTTTCTGACCGTTGTGTTTCTGACCACTATGTTTCTCACCACTGTGTTTCTGACCAGTGTGGTTGTGACCAGTGTGTTTCTGACCAGTGTGTTTCTCACCAGTGTATTTCTGACCGTCTTGTTTGTGACCACTGTGTTTCTGACCAGTGTGTTTCTGACCACTGTGTTTCTGACCACTGTGTTTCTGACCAGTGTGTTTCTGACCACTGTGTTTCTGACCACTGTGTTTCTGACCACTGTGTTTCTGACCACTGTGTTCCTGACCACTGTGTTTCTGACCACTGTGTTTCTGACCAGTGTGTTTCTGACCACTGTGTTTCTGACCAGTGTGTTTCTGACGACTGTGTTTTTGACCACTTGGCTTCTGACCAAAGTGTATCTGACCACTGTGTTTCTGACCATTGTGTTTCTGACCACTGTGTTTCTGACCACTGTGTTTCAGACCAGTGTGTTTCTCACCACTGTAATTCTGACCAGTGTGTTTCTGACCGTTGTGTTTGTGACCACTGTGTTCCTGACCAGTGCTTTTTTGACCAGTGTGTTTCTGACCAGTGTGTTTCTGACCAGCGTGTTTCTGAGCAGTGTGTTTCAGACCACTGTGTTTCTGACAATTGTGTTTCTGACCACTGTGTTTCTGACCACTGTGTTTCTGAACACTGTGTTTATGACCAGTATGATTCAGACCACTGTGTTTCTGACCAGCGTGTTTCTGACCAGTGTTTTTCTGACCAGTGTGTTTCTGACCAATGTGCTTCTGACCACTGTGTTTCTGTCCACAATGTTTCTGACCACTGTGTTTCTGAGCATTGTGTTTCTGACCAGTGTCTTTCTGACCAGTGTGTTTCTGACCACTGTGCTTCTGACCAGTGTGTTTCTGACCAGTGTGTTTCTGACCACTGTGTTTCTGAACACTGTGTTTCTGACCACTGTGTTTCTGACCACTGTGTTTTTTACCACTGTGTTTGTGACCACTGTGTTTCTGCTCACTGTGTTTCAGACCACTGTGTTTCTGATTAGTGTGCTTCAGACAAGTCTGTTTCTGACCAGTGTGTTTCTGACCAGTGTGTTTCTGACCATGTTGTTTCTGACCAGTGTGTTTCTGACCACTATGTTTCTGACCACTGTGTCTATGACCACTGTGTTTCTGACCACTGTGTTTCTGACCAGAGTGTTTCTTACCAGTTTGTTTATAACCACCGTGTTTCTGACCAGTGTGTTTCCTACCACTGTGTTTCTGACCACTGTGTTTCTGACCACTGTGTTTCTGACGACTGTGTTTCTGACCAGTGTGTTTCTGACCAATGTGTTTCTGACCAGTGTGTTTCTGACCATTGTGTTTCTGACCAGTGTCTTTGTGACCACTGTGTTTCTAACCACTGTGCTTCTGACTAGTGTGTTTCTGACCAATGTGTTTCTGACCACTGTGTTTCGTACCACAGTGTTTCTGACTGGTGTTTTTCTGCCCACGGGGTTTTTGACCATTGTGTTTTTGACTAGTGTGTTTTTGACCAATTTGTTTGTGACCGCTCTGTTTCTAACCAGTGTGTTTCTGACCACTATGATTCTTACCAGTGTGTTTCTGACCACTGTATTTCTGACCACTGTGTTTCTGAACACTGTGGTTCTGACCACTGTGTTTCTGACCAGTGTGTTTGTGACCAGTGTGTTTCTGACTAGTGTTTTTCTGACCAGTGCGTTTCTCACCAGTGTGTTTCTGACCAATGTGTTTATGACCAGTGTGTTTCTGACCACAGTGTTTCTGACCACTGTGTTTCTTACCAGAGTGTTTCTGACCAGTGTGTTTCTAACCACTGTGTTTCTGACCAGTGTGTTTCTGACCAATGTGTTTATGACCAGTGTGTTTCTGACCACAGTGTTTCTGACCACTGTGTTTCTTACCAGAGTGTTTCTGACCAGTGTGTTTCTAACCACTGTGTTTCTTACCAGTGTGTTTGTGACCACAGTGTTTCTGACCACTGTGTTTCTGACCACTGTGTTTCTGACCACTATGGTTCTGACCACTGAGTTTCTGACCAGAGTGTTTCTGACCAATGTGTTTCTGACCAGTGTGTTTCTGACCATTGTTTATGACCAGTGTGTTTCTGACCACTGTGTTTCTGACCAGTGTGTTTCTGACAACTGCGTTTCTGACCAGTGTGTTTCTGACCACTGTGTTTCGGACCAGTGTGTTTCTGACAAGTATTTTGCTGACCATTATGTCTCTGACCAGTGTGTTTCTGACCACTGTGTTTCAGATTACTATGTTTCTGACCACTGTGTTTCTGACCAGTGTGTTTCTGACCAATGTGTTTCTGACCAGTGTGTTTCGGACCATTGTGTTTCTGACCAGTGTCTTTGTGACCACTGTGTTTCTAACCACTGTGCTTCTGACTAGTGTGTTTCTGACCAATGTGTTTCTGACCACTGTGTTTCGTACCACAGTGTTTCTGACCGGTGATTTTCTGCCCACGGGGTTTTTGACCATTGTGTTTCTGACTAGTGTGTTTTTGACCAATTTGTTTGTGACCACTCTGTTTCTGACCAGTGTGTTTCTGACCACTATGATTCTTACCAGTGTGTTTCTGACCACTGTATTTCTGACCACTGTGTTTCTGACCACTGTGGTTCTGACAACTGTGTTTCTGACCAGTGTGTTTGTGACCAGTGTGTTTCTGACTAGTGTGTTTCTGACCAGTGCGTTTCTGACCAGTGTGTTTCTGACCAATGTGTTTATGACCAGTGTGTTTCTGACCACAGTGTTTCTGACCACTGTGTTTCTTACCAGAGTGTTTCTGACCAGTGTGTTTCTAACCACTGTGTTTCTTACCAGTGTGTTTCTGACCAATGTGTTTATGACCAGTGTGTTTCTGACCACAGTGTTTCTGACCACTGTGTTTCTTACCAGTGTGTTTCTGACCAGTGTGTTTCTAACCACTGTGTTTCTTACCAGTGTGTTTGTGACCACTGTGTTTCTGACCACTGTGTTTCTGACCACTGTGTTTCTGACCACTATGGTTCTGACCACTGAGTTTCTGACCAGAGTGTTTCTGACCATTGTGTTTCTGACCAGTGTGTTTCTGACCATTGTTTATGACCAGTGTGTTTCTGACCACTGTGTTTCTGACCAGTGTGTTTCTGACAACTGCGTTTCTTACCAGTGTGTTTCTGACCACTGTGTTTCGGACCAGTGTGTTTCTGACAAGTATTTTGCTGACCACTATGTCTCTGACCAGTGTGTTTATGACCACTGTGCTTCTGACCACCGTGTTTCTGACCACTGTGTTTCTGACCACTGTGTTTCTGACCAGTGTGTTTGTGACCAGTGTGTTTCTGACCACTGTGTTTCGGACCAGTGTGTTTCTGACAAGTATTTTGCTGACCACTATGTCTCTGACCAGTGTGTTTATGACCACTGTGCTTCTGACCACCGTGTTTCTGACCACTGTGTTTCTGACCACTGTGTTTCTGACCAGTGTGTTTGTGACCAGTGTGTTTCTGACCACTGTGTTTCTGACCAGTTTGTTTCTGACCAGTGTTTTTCTGATCACTGTGTTTCTGACCACTGTGTTTCAGACCATTATGTTTCTGACCACGATGTTTCTGACCAGTGTGTTTCTGACCACGGTGTTTCTGACCACTGTGTTTCTAACAAGTTTATTTCTGACCACCTTGTTTCTGACCAGTGTGTTTCTGACCAATGTGTTTCTGACGACTGTGTTTCTGACCACTGTGTTTCTGACCAGTGTGCTTCTGACCACTGTGTTTCTGACCACTGTGTTTCTGACCAGTGTGTTTCTGGCTTGCGTGTTTCTGACCACTGTGTTTCTGACCACTGTGTGTCCGACCAGGGTGTTTCTGATCACTGTGTTTCTGGCGACTGCGTTTCTGACCAGTGTGTTTCTGACCACTATGTTTCTGACTAGTGTGTTTCTGACCACTGTGTTTTTGACCAGTGTGTTCTTGACCACTGTGTTTCTGACCACTGTGTTTGTGACCAGAGTGTTTGACCAGAGTGTTTCTGACCATTGTGTTTCTCACCAGTGTGTTTCTGAACAGTGTGTTTGTGACCGCTGTGTTTCTGGCCAGTGTGTTTCTGACCACTGTGTTTCTGACCACTGTGTTTCTGAGCACTGTGTTTCTGAACACTGTGTTTCTGACCATTGTGTTTCTGACCACTGTCTTTCTGACCAGTGTGTTTCTGACCACTGTGTTTTTTACCAGCTTGTTTCTGACCAGTGTGTTTCTGACCAGTGTGTTTCTGACCAGTGTGTTTCTGACCACTGTCTTTCTGACCACTGTGTTTTTGACCAGTGTGTTTTACACTGTTTTTCTGACCACTGTGTTCCTGACCACTGCGTTTTGGACCAATGTGTTTCTGACCACTGTCTTTTTGACCAGTGTGTTTCTGACCAGTGTGTTTCTGACCAGTGTGTTTCTGACCAGTGCGTTTCTGAACACTATGCTCCTGACCAATGTGTTTCTGACCAGTTTGTTTCTGACCAGTGAGTTACTCACCAGTGTGTTTCTGACAAGTATGTTTCTGACCACTGTGTTGACTACTGTGTTTATGACTGCTGTAATTCTGACCACCGTGTTTCTGACCACTGTGTTTCTGACAAATGTGTTTCTGAAAACTGTGTTTCTGACCACTGTGTTTCTCACCAGTGTGTTTCGGACCACTGTGTTTCTGAACACTCTGTTTCTGACCACTGTGTTTCAGACCAGTGTGTTTCTGACCAGTGTGTTTCTAACCAGTGTGTTTCTGACCTGTGTGTTACTGACCACTATGTTTCTGACCACTGTGTTTCTGACCACTGTGTTTTTCACAGCTGTGTTTCTAACCGCTGTGTTTAAGGCTGTAAACCAAAATCCGGGACTCGCAAGTCGGACTCGCAAATCCGAGTCCGGACCCAGACTCGCAAGTCCAAATCCAGGGTCCAGAACCGACCTGGACTCGCAAATCTCACCTTGACCTCCGACAACGAGAAAACGACGACAATGAGGGGATCTTTGTTGATTAGACGACTACAACTATGTGTCAAATTCATTCTCTACTAGTTACATGTTGAGTTCACATGACTTTAGAGTCAAAAATTTAAAAAACACAGTGATTATAACCCTTTTTTATTAGATGGTGCACCAGACTCGCAATTCTTGCCCACTGGACTCGCAAATCCAGGAGACTAGACTCGCAAGTCTGGGACTCGCGAGTCCGAGTCTCAGACTCGCAAATCCGAGTCTGGCACTGGACTCGGACTCGCAAGTCAGGTTCCAGGCTCAGAATCGAGGTTCCAGACTCGCGAACACCCTTAGCTGTGTTTCTGACCACTGTGTTTCTGATCACTGTGTTTCTGACCACTATGTTTCTGACTGCTGTGTTTCTGACCAGTGTGTTTCTCACCACTGTGTTTCAGACCACTGTCTTTCTGACCAGTGTGTTTCTGACCAGTGTGTTTCTGACCAGTGTGTTTCTGACCACTGTGTTTCTGACCACTGTGTTACTGACAACTGTGTTTCTGACCAGTGTGTTTCTGACCAGGGTGTTTCTGACCACTGTGTTTCTCACCAGTGTGTTTCTGACCACTGTGTTTCTGACCACTGTATTTCTGACCACTGTGTTACTGACCAGTGCGTTTCTGACCAGTGTGTTTCTGACCAGGGTGTTTCTGACCACTGTGTTTCTGGCCACTGTGTTTCTGACCAATGTAATTCTGACCAGTCTGTTTGTGACCACTGTGTTTCTGACCAGTGTGTTTCTGACCACTGTGTTTCTGACCAGTGTGTTCGTGACCACTGTGTTTCTGACCAGTGTGTTTCTGAGTAGTGTGTTTCTGACCACTGAGTTTCTGACCACTGTGTTTCTGACCAGTTTGTTACTGACTAGTGTGTTTCTGACCACCGTGTTTCTGATCACTGTGTTTCTGACCACTGTGTTCCTGACAAGTGTGTTTCTGACCAGTGTGTTTCTGACCAGTGTGTCTCTGACCACTGTGTTTCTGACCACTGTGTTTCCTGTCAATGCGCCGGATAGCAACGGTCTAGAAAACGGGTCTCGACATGGGAGGCCGCCAACCGCTCTTGGTATTGCAACCAAGATAACATATCACCCTCGAACGAGGGATCCACACTTTAGGTTCGTTTGGTTTGCAACCTCACGAAGTCCGCATGTTGGTCTTTAGTGTCTACCTTTGGTTGGACACTCTGTGAGGAGTCTCAAAGGCAAGAACTGTAAATAGATGCATGCAAGGTACAGGCTTTTATACTTGCAGAGCTTTGCTAAAGCTTCTGCTTGTAGTGGCTCCACTGGAGCCAACCTCA
>SZWC01000047.1:581154-595061 GCA_023375785.1 Penium margaritaceum | reverse complement strand
GATTGATGCACGCGTGCGAGTTTTGCGTAGGCCTCGGCAGCCAACGTGCATCCTGTGATGTGGGAGTGTTGAGTCTCGTTGATGGACGTCACAAGAATGGCGAGAGCCATGTTGTTCTTCATCGTCCATGCTGCAAGGTCAGCCGCATGCGTCGTCACGGTCGCATCGGCTGGTGCTATCTCGGTCCCTTTTAGGATGTCAAGGTAGCCACGCACGTTCATGACAATCTCAAACTGCCATTTCCACAAGGGAAAACCTGTCCCCGTGAATTTGGACATACCCGCCTCAAGGCGGGCTGGAGTCGGATCCGCCATTTCTTGCGGTTGCTCGTCTTCTCTGCTTCGCTGCTACTCTGCTTCGTTGAGGCCGATGAGGCTGATGAGGCTGCTGACTGCGACCGTTGTCAAAGGTGCAGTTGATTCCGTTGCATACCCCTCCCGCCGATGATCGCCTAAGGCGATGGTGCCGTTGTGAGAGAACGGACTCGGGGTCGTACCACCTTCTAAAAAGGGGTAGAGCTTAATCCCGTTGGGGCTTGAGGGTCTTGTCCAACATGGACAAAGCGATTCCTCGTCCCCTAGTCCGCCACGTGCGCACACCCTACCTGAAGAAGCCGATGGAGCCGATGGAGCAGATGGAGCCGTCCGATGGTCGTGTCCCTGTTGTACCTGTGCGCAAGACCACGCGCTAGTCGGTCTTGGAAGCGTGCCTTAGAACCAGAAGTGTGGGCCCATAACCCTTTGTCAATGCGCCGGATAGCAACGGTCTAGAAAACGGGTCCCGACATGGGAGGCCGCCAACCGCTCTTGGTATTGCAACCAAGATAACATATCACCCTCGAACGAGGGATCCACACTTTAGGTTCGTTTGGTTTGCAACCTCACGAAGTCCGCATGTTGGTCTTTAGTGTCTACCTTTGGTTGGACACTCTGTGAGGAGTCTCAAAGGTAAGAACTGTAAATAGATGCATGCAAGGTACAGGCTTTTTTACTTACAGAGCTTTGCTAAAGCTTCTGCTTGTAGTGGCTCCACTGGAGCCAACCTCATCCTACATTCCTACTTGGCGCGTCCTTAGACCGCCAAGTGTCATCCTCAGGGCAGGCTCTAGTAAGCTTCCTAGAAGCTTCCTGTCCCAGTTTTGGCCACAAAGAAAATTGCGGCCATTGCGGGGTTTGAACCCGCTACCTCTGGTTTGAGACTCCGGTGCCTAATCAACCAAGCCAAAAAGGTATGGTTCCTATGATGAGCCACAGGGGACATACCCATTATGGGCAGTGCATTCCTGGCCCATCTCAGAACAGACCAAGGGGACATACTCCATAGAGCAGTGCATGCCTTGTCTGTATGTGTAGCTAGCCAGCTAGGCAGTGGACAAGGTGCACACTATTTCAACATTTCCGACCACTGTGTTTCTGACCACAAGGTTTCTGACCACTGTGCTTCTGACCACTGTGTTTCTGACCACTGAGTTTCTGACAGTGTGTTTGTGACCAGTTTGTTTGTGATCAGTGGGTTTCTGACCACTTTGTTTCCAACTAGCGTATTTCTGACGATTGTGTTTCTGACCACTGTGTTTCTGACGACTGTGTTCCTGACCAGTGTGTTTCTGACCAGTGTGTTTCTGGCCACTGTGTTTCTGACCAGTGTGTTTCTGACCACTGTGTTTCTGACCACTGTGTTTCTGAACAGTGTGTTTCTGACCACTGTGTTTCTGACCACTGTGTTTCTGCCCACTGTGTTTCAGACCACGGTGTTTGTGACCACTTTGTTTCTGACCACTGTGTTTCTGACAACTCTGTTTCAGACCAGTGTGCTTCTGACCACTGTGTTTGTGACCACTGTGTTTCTGACTTGTATGTTTCTGACCAGTTTGTTTCTGACCACTGTGTTCTGACCACTGTGTTTCTGACCACTGTGTTTCTGACCACTATGTTTCTCACCAATGTCTTTCTAACCACTGTGTTTCTGACCACTGTATTTCTGACCACTGTGTTTGTGACCAGTGTGTTTTTCACCAGTGTGTTTCTGACCACTGTGTTTCTGACCAATGTGTTTCTGTCCAGTCTGTTTGTGACCACTATGTTTCTGACCAGTGTGTTTCTGACCACTGTGTTTCTGACCAGTGTGTTCGTGACCACTGTGTTTCTGACCAGTGTGTTTCTGAGCAGTGTGTTTCTGACCACTGTGTTTCTGACCAGTGTGTTTATGACCAGTTTGTTACTGAATAGTGTGTTTCTGACCACTGTGTTTCTGATCACTGTGTTTCTGACCACTGTGTTCCTGACCAGTGTGTTTCTGACCAGTGTGTTTCTGGCCACAGTGTTTCTGACCAGTGTGTTTCTGACCAGTGTGTTTCTGACCACTGTGTTTCTGACCACTGTGTTAATGACCACTGTGTTTCTCACCAATGTGTTTCTGACCAGGGTGTTTCTGACCACTTTGTTTCTCACCAGTATGTTTCTGACCACTGTGTTTCTGACCAGTGTGTTTCTGACCACTGTGTTTCTGACCACTGCGTTTCTGACCATTGAGTTTCTCACCAGTGTATCACTAACCACTGTGTTTCTGACCACTGTGTTTCTGACCACTGTGTTCCTCACCACTGTGTTTCTGACCAGTGTGTTTCTGAACAGTGTGTTTCTTACCACTGTGTTTCTGACCAGTGTCTTTCTGACCACTGTGTTTCTGACCACTGTGTTTCTGACCAGTGTGTTTCTGACCACTGTGTTTTTTAGTCAGTGTTTCAGACCACCGTGTTTGTGACCACTTTGTTTCCGACCACTGTGTTTCTGACCACTCTGTTTCAGACCAGTGTGCTTCTGACCACTGTGTTTGTGACCACTGCGTTTCTGACTTGTGTGCTTCTGACCAGTTTGTTTCTGACCACTGTGTCCTGACCACTGTGTTTCTGACCACTGTGTTTCTGACCACTGTGTTTCTCACCAATGTCTTTCTAACCACTGTCTTTCTGACCACTGTGTTTCTTCCCACTGTGTTTGTGACCAGTGTGTTTTTGACCACTGTGTTTCTAACCACTGTGTTTCTGACAAATGTGTTTCTGACCAGTCTGTTTGTGGCTACTGTGTTTCTGACCAGTGAGTTTCTGACCTCTGTGTTTCTGACCAGTGTGTTCGTGACCACTGTGTTTCTGACCAGTGTGTTTCTGAGCAGTGTGTTTCTGACCACTGTGTTTCAGACCAGTGTGTTTCTGACCAGTTTGTCACTGACTAGTGTGTTTCTGACCACTGTGTTTTTTATCACTGTGTGTCTGACCACTGTGTTCCTGACCAGTGTGTTTCTGACCAGTGTGTTTCTGGCCACAGTGTTTCTGACCAGTGTGTTTCTGACCAGTGTGTTTCTGACCACTGTGACTCTGACCACTGTGTTTCTGACCACTGTGTTTCTGACCACTGTGTTTCTGACCACTAGGTTTCTGACCACTGTGTTTCTGACCACTGTGTTTCTGACCATGTGTTTCTGACAGTGTGTTTGTGACAGGTTTGTTTCTGAAAGGTGGGTTTCTGACATCTTTGTTACTGACTACTGTGTTTCTGACGATTGTGTTCCTGACCAGTGTGTTTCTGACCACTGTGTTTCTGACTACTGTGTTTCTGACGATTGTGTTCCTGACCAGTGTGTTTCTGACCAGTGTGTTTCTGGCCACTGTGTTTCTGACCTGTGTGTTTCTGACCACTGTGTTTCTGACCACTGTGTTCCAGACCACTGTGTTTCTGACCACAGTGTTTCTGACCGCTGTGTTTCCGACAAATGTGTTTTTAACCACTGTGTTTCTGACCACTGTGTTTCTGACCACTGTGTTTCTGACCACTGTGTTTCCGACCAGTGTGTTTCTGTCCAGTGTGTTCTGACCACTGTGTTTCTGACCACTGTGTTTCTGACCACTGTGTGTCCGACCAGTGTGTTTCTGACCACTGTGCTTCTGGCCAATTCGTTTCTGACCAGTGTGTTTCTGACCACTGTGTTTCTGACTAGTGTGTTTCTGACCACTGTGTTTCTGACAACAGTGTTTATGACCACAGTGTTTCTGACCACTGCGTTTGTGACCAGAGTGTTTATGACCAATGTGTTTCTGACCAGTGTGTTTCTGTCCACTGTGTTTCTGACCAGTGTTTTTCTGACCACTGTGTTTCTGACCACTGTGTTTCTGACCAGCGTGTTACTTACCACTGTATTTTTGACTAGCTTGTTTCTGATCAGTGTGTTTCTGACCAGTGTGTTTCTGACCAGTGTGTTTCTTACCACTGTTTTTCTGACCACTGTGTTTCTGACCAGTCTGTTTCTGACCACTGTGTTTCTGACCACTCTGTTCCTGACCACTGTGTTTCTGACCACTGTGATTCTGACCACTGTCTTTCTGACCAGTGTGTTTCTGACCAGTGTGTTTCCGACCAGTGTGTTTCTGACCAGTGCGTTTCTGACCACCGTGTTTCTGACCAGTGTGTTTCTGACCAGTGTGTTTCTGACCATGGAGTTTCTGACCAGTGTGTTCCTGAACAGGGTGTTTCTGACCAGTGTGTTTTCGACCACTGTGTTGACTACTGTGTTTCTGACTGCTGTGTTTCTGACCACTGTGTTTCTGACCACTGTGTTTCTGACTAATGTGTTTCTGACCACTGTGTTTCTGACCACTGTGTTTCTGACCAGTGTGTTTCGAACCACTGTGTTTCTGAACACTGTGTTTCTGACCACTCTGTTTCAGACCAGTGTGTTTCTGACAAGTGTGTTTCTGACCAGTGTGTTTCTGACCAGTGTGTTTCTGACCACTGTGTTTCTGACCACTGTGTTTCTGACAGCTGTGTTCCTCACCGCTGTGTTTCTGACCACTGTGTTTCTGATTACGGTGTTTCTGACCACTGTGTTTCTGACTACTGTGTTTCTGACCAGTGTGTTTCTGACCACTTTTTTTCAGACCACTGTGTTTCCGACCAGTGTGTTTCTGACCAGTGTGTTTCTGACCAGTGTATTTCTGACCACTGTGTTTCTGACCACTGCGTTTCTGACCACTGTGTTTCTGACCACTGTGTTTCTGACCAGTGTGTTTCTGACCACTGTACTTCTGACCACAGTGTTTCTGACCACTGTGTTTCTGACCACTGAGTTTCTGACCACTGCGTTTCTGACCACTGTGTTTCTGGCCAGTGTATATCTGACCACTGTGTTTCTGACCACTGCGTTTCTGACCAATGTGTTTCTCACCACTGTGTTTCAGACCAGTGTGTTTCTTACCACTGTGTTTCTGACCAGTGTCTTTCTGACCACCGTGTTTCTGACCACTGTGTTTCTGACCAGAGTTTCTGACCAGTGTGTTTCTGACCACTGTGTTTCTGACCACGGTGTTTGTGACCACTGTGTTTCTGACCACTGTGTTTCTGACCACTCTGTTTCAGACCAGTGTGCTTCTGACCACTGTGTTTGTGACCACTGTGTTTTTGTAACCTGTGTGTTTCTGACCACGTTTTTTCTGATCACTGTGTTCTGACCACTGTGTTTCTGACCATTGTGTTTCTGACCACTGTGTTTCTCACCAATGTCTTTCCAACCACTGTGTCTCTGATCAGTGTATTTCTGACCACTGTATTTCTGAGCACTGGGTTTTGACCACTGTGTTTTTGACCACTGTGTTTTTGACCAGTTTGTTTCTGATCAGTGTGTTTCTGAAAACTGTGTTTATGACCAGTCTGTTTGTGACCACTGTGTTTCTGACAAGTGTGTTTGTGACCACTGTGTTTCTGACCAGTGTGTTTCTGACCACTCTGTTTCTGACCACTGTGTTTCTGACTACTGTTTATATGACCAGTGTGTTTCTGAATATTGTGTTTCTGACCACTGTGTTTCTGACCAATGTATTTCTGACCACTGTGTTTCTGACCACTGTGTTTCTGACCACTGTGTTTCTGACCGATGTGTTTCTGACCAGTGTGCTTCTGACCAGTGTGTTTCTGACCACTGTGTTTCTGACCAGTGTCTTTCTGACCACTGTGTCTCTGACCACTGTGTTTCTGACTAGTGTGTTTCTGACAACTGTGTTCTGACCACTGTGATTCTGACCAGTGTGTTTCTGCCCACTGTGTTCCTGACCTGTGTGTTTCTGACCACCGTATTTCTGACCACTCTGTTTCTGATTACGGTGATTCTGACCACTGTGTTTCTGACCGGTGTGTTTCTGACCAGTGTGTTTCTGACCACCGTGTTTCTGACCAGTGTGTTTCTGACCTGTGTGTTTCTGACGACTGTGTTTCTGACCAGTGTGTTTCTCACCACTGTGTTTCTGACCACTGTGTTTCTGACCAGTGTGTTTCTGACCAGTGTATTTCTGACCACCATGTTTCTGATCAGTTTGTTTTGGACCACTGTGTTTCTGACCACTATGTTTCGGACCGGTCTGTTTCTGGCCACTCTCTTTCTGACCACTGTGTTTCAGAACACTGTGTTTCTGACCAGTGTGTTTCTGACCAGTGTGTTTCTGAGCAATGTGTTTCTGACCAGTGTGTTTCCAACCATTGTGTTTCCGACCACTGTGTTTCTGACCAGTGTGTTTCTTACCACTGTGTTTCTGATTACTGTGTTCCTGACCACACTGTTTCTGACCAGTGTGTTTCTGACCACTGTGCTTCTGATCACTGTGTTCTGACCACTGTGTTTCTGACCACTGTGTTTTTGACCACTGGTTTTCTGACCAGTGTCTTTCTGACCACTTTGTTTCTGACCATTGTGTTTCTGACCAGTGTGTTTCTGACCAGTGTGTTTCTGACCACTGTATTTCAGACCTGTGTCTTTCTGACCACTGTGTTTCTGACCACTGTGTTTCTGACCACTGTGTTTCTGACCTGTGTGTTTCTGACCACTGTGTTTCTGACCAGTGTGTTTCTGACCACTGTATTTCTAACCACTGTGTTTCTGACCACTGTGTTTCTGACCAGTGTGTTTTTGACCAGTTTGTTTCTGATATGGGTGTTTCTGAGAAATGTGTTTCTGACCAGTCTGTTTGTGACCACTGTGTTTATTACCACTTTGTTTCTGACCACTGTGTTTCTGACCAGTGTGTTTCTGACCAGTGTGTTTGTGACCATTGTGTTTCTGACTGGTTTATTTCTGACCACCGTGTTTCTTACCAGTGTGTTTATGACCACTGTGTTTCTGACCATTGTGTTTCTGACCACTGTTTTTATGACCAGTGTGTTTTTTACCACAGTGTTTCTGACCACTGTGTTTCTGACCACTGTGTTTCTGACCACTGTGTTTCTGACCAGTGTGTTTCTGACCAGTGTGTATGTGACCACTGTGTATTTGACCAGTGTGTTTCTGAGCACTGTGTTTCTGACCAGTGTGTTTCTGACCACTGTGTTTCCTGTCAGAAAAATGGCCCCCGGGTGGAGGCAGTTCCAACGTGGCCCGACGGGCCTACTGCATGTTCACGGCTATGTTTTGTGCGGGTGGTTCTGAGTCTAAGTGTGAGCTTTGTGGTCACCTCACGCTATGTTTCTGGGAGTTGAGCGCATTTGTGAGACAGTCACTTTTGCGAAGGGGATAACGCGATTTTGCATTGGTTTTTTAACATGGACATGATCTGAACATTTGTACGGATAGTAAAAAGCTCTCTAATGCACCACTTGATGCGCGATTCGGAGCACCGTAGCTCCCGCTACGTCATCCAAAGCACAGCACCCCAAACCAGCCACTCAGTCGGCGGCGCACACCATGTCGACCGCCGAGGCGCCCTCACACATCAAGGACCCATCAAAACGCCATTCCGGAGGCACAGATGTCCCTACGCGTAGTGGCGGCGCCCCTCGCGCTATTGGGTTCTGTTTCGATGAGTTAATCATCGAGTTTGGTGATGGGGATTGATGTGGGTCGAAACCTGTTCGCGGACTTCCAGTCCAAATTTTAACGGAGTCCCCGAGTAACAAACTGTACTATCGAGTTTTGGACTCCGAGCCAGGATTTTGGCTAAGTCACTCCGTACCAAACTACACTCGTGAAATGCGGCGGATTATCCACCGGACGCTTCGCCAGTCCTTCTGGAGCAAAATCCCCAGATGGCATTTTGTTTCTTGCTCCGGTCAATTATTCACCGGAAGTTGAACCGCGGCCGGCTCCCAGAATCGCCGCGCACACCCCAACTTTGGAAGCCCATACCCCCCTGGTTACTAGTCCGATTCCAGTGAAACAACTTCCACCAAATTGAGCAACTCGTCAGCTTTTAGGGGCAGTATTCCATTTTAGGATCCAAGCAATCCTTGAGTCGCCAGATCCTTCGACGAGGATTTTCCTCTCTCTGGCGGCTCGTCGGCGCCTCCCGATGCCGCAGTTGGGCATGCAGAGGGGCAAATATTCAACATTCTTTCCTTGCACCTGCCATGCCGGCTGCTCCTACTTCCTCTCACTCATCTTCCACTGCGCCCTCCAGCCCATGATAGCTGGTCATCCCAAGCATGGCCATGCTCAATGTGTGCCGGTCCACGGGCTGCGCTTTGGTCAAGCAATCCGCAAGCATGTTGTGCGTGCTGCAATGCTGCAGCAGCACCTGCCCCTTTTCAACCATGTCACGTGCGTAGTGGTAACGCACGTCAATGTGCTTCGTCCTCTTGTGCTGCGTCGGATCATTGGCTTGCAAGATTGAGCCGATATTGTCCTCTTGCACCACCGTAGGCTCTTGCTGCGGCACGCCCAGCTCTCCCAGCAACCTGCGGAGCCACACCGCCTCCTTCACCGCCTCGGCAAGCGCGATGTACTTTGCTTCCACTCTGGAGGTGGCGATGCACTCCCACTTTCTGCTGCACCACGAGACCGCTGCACCAGCGAGGAAGAACATGTAGTAGGATGTGGACTTCCGCTTGTCCACATCGCCAGCGTAGTCTGCGTCCGTGTAGTAGACCAGACGCAAAGGGTCCACCCGCCCCTTGCCGTCGAACCTGAAGCGCGCATGCCGTGTTGCCCGTAGGTAGCGGAGGATGCGCATGACCGCCTGCGAGTGTAGTGGCCCTGGATCGGCCACATACCTGCTCACTTGGCCCACCCCGTAGGCCAGGTCTTATCGAGTTGCCACTATGACGTACATGAGGCTTTCCACCACCGATTGGTGGGGCACCCCTGCCATATCCTCCCGCTTTTGTTTTGTTTGCGGCGCCATTGCCGCACTCAGTTCACTGGTCGTGGAGACTGGACTGCCAGCTGGTTTGCATTCCTCCATGCCGTACCGCTTCAGCACCTCGGCCACGTATTTGGCCAGTCCCAGCTCAAGCGTGCGCGCCCTCCGGTTCCGAGTAATGCTCACCCGAGGTAGTACTCCAACTCCCCCACGTCCGACATCTAGAATCTGCTGCTCAGCTGCTCTTTCAGCTGCTGTAGGCTCGGCAGATCCGGTGAGCACACAATCAGGTTGTCCACGTAGAGTGCAACAATCTGATGGAGCTGTTTGTCGCGCTGCATGTACACGCTGTGATCAACCTCACAGTGCTTGAAGCCGATTTGTGCCATGAAACTGTCCATGTGTTGGTACCAGCATCTGGGCGATTGTTTTAGCCCGTACAAGGACTTCCGCAGCTTACACACCTTGCCCTCCGGCGCCACCACCCCCTCTGGCACCTCTATGTAGATCTTGTTGTCTATGATGCCGTTGAGGAAGCCCGTCTTTACGTCTATTTGGTGGAGCTCTATGCCCTTTGCGGCCGCCACCGCAAGGATCGCCCGGATGCTTGTGAACTTGGTGACGGGAGAAAACACCTTGTCGTAGTACTCTTCCTTACGCTGTGCGTAACCTTTTGCCACCAGCCGTGCCTTGTACTTGTCAACCACACCTTCCTTCGTGAACTTGTTCTTAAAGACCCACTTTGAGCCGATGACCTTGGCATCTTTTGGCCTAACTGAGATAAATACGGCGTAGTTTGTTGCCATTTTATTCCCTGCTGCTTCATCCACCAGCTACAGCCCACGTACTCTCCACCATTGTTGCTGCGTAGCGCTCTGACCTTCCGGTCAGTCTGCCTCTCCACTGCGGCGACATACTCCTTCAGCCGGTCCAAGACCTCGCCTTTCCGCTTCATGAAGTACACGAAGAGTTTTTTGCTGTAGTCATCATTGAAGGTGACAAAGTAACGTGCGCCGCTCTTTGATACCGTCTTGAATGGTCCGCACACGTCGCTGTGCATGACCTCTAGTAGGTCCGAGGCGCGATTCATGTTCTCGTTGAACAGTTTGCGCCGCGCCTTGTCAGAAATGCAACGCTCGCACGTTTTGTAATTTGCTGCATCTGTCGCCTCTTCCGCCACCGTCCTTCCGCACGACTGCCCCTCTTCTCCTGAAGAGCTTCTCGTACCCCTTGTCAGTCACGCACCTGACACTTAGAATGTCAGCCAAGCCGGCTACGTGCTCCACGTCCTTGATGACGCGCTGCACCCGCTTTCCACCAACGACCACCTCCACGTCCAAATCTCCTTGGCCAGCCGCCGGCTTTACCTTGTCATTCGCAACCACCATGGATTTGCTCGACTTGGTGTATTTGATGAACCTGACCTTCTCGACCTGGGTATGCTCCTCCGCTCTGGAGTCAAGGCATCGCCGGTTGGCCTTCTTGAGGTAGTGGTTTTGAGTGCCACTGAGGAGCGCCTTCTTGCCTTTGGCATCCTTGTCGCCGGCCTTTGCCTCCTCGGTGCAGTCACGGGCCCAATGGCCCTCCTTGTCGCACTTTCGGCACGCACCCTTCTTGGCGCCCTTCTTGCCGCCGCCATGTCCGCCACCTCCCTTGGCCTCGCTTCCGCCACCACGCGTTTTGGTGACGAGGGCCAATGAGGACGACGAGGACTCCCCGCAGCTCCGTCGCTGCGCCTCTTTGCGGATGTACTCTGCGATCGCGCCATAGATGAGCTTATCCTTTGCCCATCCTCCCAAGACCGTAATGAGAGATCTAACTGTCAGGAAGGGCCATGAGGAGGGCCATCGCCTGCAGCTGCGTGTCGATCTTCCACCCCACATCGTTGCATTGTGAGGCAAGCGATTCGATCTGCTGCATGGCGGTGATGACATAATCTCCCTCCTTGATTCTCACTGTCAGGAGTCGTTTCATTGTGATGATTTTGTTTGCCAGCGACCTGGATTGATGGATAACACAGAGTATTTTCCAAGCTTCGGCTGCCAACTTGTAGCCCTGGAAGTAGCCCCACTACGACTCGGCCATCCCGGACACCAGCAGCATGAGCACCTCCGTCTTCTTCTTTGCAAAGGCCTTCTTTTGCACTTCCGTCACCGTCGCTTCGTCGAGGACTTTTGTTCCCTTCATGACCTCCAGCAGCCCCTTATGCACGAGGTGCGGCTCAAAGTGCTACCTCCATAGCCCGTAGCCAAGGCCACCTGCATACTTCTCGATGGGCTGCATCTCCTTTTGTGCCATTTGCGCAGTCTTCAACTCTGGGACCTCGAGGCTTGACGGTGATGTCGTCCCTGACGACGATCCCGTCCGCCGCGAAAGTCATGAGCGATTGCAGACCGGTCAGGGCGGTGGGCCCATAACCCTTTGTCCCAAAAATGGCCCCCGGGTAGAGGCAGTTCCAACGTGGCCCGAAGGGTCTATTGTGTGTTCACGGCTATGTTTTGTGCGGGTGGTTCTGAGTCTAAGCGTGAGCTTTGTGGTCGCCTCACACTATGCTTATGGGAGTTGAAGGCATTTGTGAGACAGTCACTTTTGCGAAGGGGATAACGCGATTTTGTATTAGCATTTTAACATGAACATGATCTAAACATTTGTAGGTCCAGTCATGAGCTCTCCAACGCACCAAACCATGCGCGATTTGGAGCACCGTAGCTCCCGCTACGTCATCCAAAATGCAGGACCCCAAATCAGCCGCTCAGTCGGCGGCGCGCACCACGTCGACCGCCGAGGCGCCCTCACGCATCAAGGACCCATCAAAACGCCATTCCGGAGGCGCAAATATCCGTACGCGTACTGGCGGCGCCCCTCACACCTTTGGGTTCTGTTTCAATGAGTTAATCACCGAGTTCGGTGATGGGGATTGATGTGGGTCGAAACCTGTTCGCGGACTTCCAGTCGGAATTTTGACCGAGTCCCCGAGTAACAAAATGTACTACTCAGTTTCGGACTCCGAGCCAGGATTTTGGCTAAGTCCTTCAGTAACAAACTGCAGTCCTGAAATCCGGCGGACTATCCACCGGACGCTTCGGCAGTCCTTCCGGAGAAAAATCCCCAGATGGCATTTTGTTTCTCGCTCCGGTCAATTATTCACCGGAAGTTGAACCGCGGCCGGCTCCCAAAACCGCCGTGCACACCCCAACTTTGGAAGCCCATATCTCCCTCATTACTAGTCCGATTCCAGTGAAACAACTTCCACCAGATTCAGCAACTCGTGAACTTCAGGGGCAATCCTCCATTTTAGGATCCGAGCAAACCTTGAGTCGCCAGATCCGTCGACGAAGATTTTCCTCTATCTGGCGGCTCGTCGGCGCCTCCCAGCACCGCACTTGGGCATGCAGAGGGGCAAATATTCAACATTTCGAACCACTGTGTTTCCGACCACTGTGTTCCTGACCAGTGTGTTTCTGACCAGTGTGTTTCTGGCCACTGTGTTTCTGACGAGTGTATTTCTGACCACTGTGTTTCTGACCACTGTGTTTCTCACAACTGTGTTTCTGACCACTCTGTTTCTGGCCACTGTGTTTCTGACCACTGTGTTTCTGACCACTGTGTTTCTGACCACTGTGTTTCTGACCAGCGTGTTTCTGACCAGTATGTTTGTGACCACTGTGTTTCTGAACAGTGTGTTTCTGACCACTGTGTTTCTGACCACTGTGTTTCTGTCCAGTGTGTTTCTAGCCACTGTGTTTCTGACCACTGTGTTTCTGACCACTGTTTTTATGACCAGTGTGTTTCTGACCACTATGTTTCTGACCACTGTGTTTCTGACCACTGTGTTTCTTACCAGTGTGTTTCTGACCACTCTGTTTCTGACCACTGTGTTTCTGACCAGTGCGTTTCTGACCAGTGTGTCTGTGACCACTGTGTTTCTGACCACTGTGTTTCTGACCACTCTATTTCTGATCAGTGTGTTTCTGGCCACTGTGTTTCCCACCACTGTGTTTCTGACCACTGTGTGTTTGCCCACTGTGTTTCTGACCAGTGTGTTTCTGACCAGTGTGTTTCTGACCACCGTGTTTCTGACCAGTGTGTTTCTGACCAGTGTCTTTCTGACTAGTGTTTTTCTAACCATTGTGTTTCTGACCACTGTGTTTCTGACCAATGTGTATCTGACCACTATGTTTCTGAACAGTGTGTTTCTCACAAGTGTGTTTTTGACCACTGTGTTTCTTACTAGTGTGTTTCTGACCAGTGTGTTTCTGACCACTGTGTCTCTGACAAGCGTGTTTCTGACCAGTGTGTTTATGACCACTGTGTTTCTGACCACGGCGTTTCTGACCACTGTGTTTCTGACCACTGTGTTTTTGACCAGTGTGTTTCTGACCAGTGTGTTTCTGACCAGTGTGTTTCCGACCACTGTGTTTTTAACCACTGTGTTTCTGACTAATGTGTTTCTGACCACTGTGTTTCTGACCAGTGGGTTTCTGATAACTGTGTTTCTGACCTAAGGGTGTTCACCAAAAGCATTGACTCGCGGATCAGAATCGCGAGTCCGAGTCTCTGACTGGACTCGCGAGTCCGATTCAGCATCCCGGACTTGGATCAGACTTGAGGGTCGACACGTCTTTGCGTCGGCCCCTGAAACCCTGGAAAACCACCGAGTGTCGGTTCAACCCCAACAACGTGTCTATCGAAAACGAGGGTTGACGACCCCCCTCCGGCGCAAAGAGGGTGATGACCCCCATTGGACTTTCCACGTCATCAAGGAGCTGAACAGCCCGCATGTCCACCTCGTTGT
>SZWC01000047.1:560609-575330 GCA_023375785.1 Penium margaritaceum | reverse complement strand
TGTGTTTCTGACCAGTGTGTTTCTGACCACTGTGTTTCTGACCACTGTGTTTCTGACCACTGTGTTTCTGACCAGTGTTCTTCTGACCAGTGTGTTTGTGACCACCGTGTTTCTGACCAGTGTGTTTCTGACCAGTGTGTTTCTGACCACTGTGTTTCTGACCACTGTGTTTCCGACCACTGTGTCTCTGACCACTGTGTTCCTGACCACTGTGTTTCTGACCAGCGTGTTCATGACCAGGGTGTTTCTGACCATTGTGTTTCTGACCAGGGTGTTTCTGACCAGTGTGTTTCTGACCAGTGTTTTTCTGACCACTGTGTAGTTCTGACCACTGTGTTTCTGACCACTCTGTTTCCGACCACTATGTTTCTGAACAGTGTGTTTCTGACAAGTGTGTTTCTGACCACTGTATTTCTGGCAAGTGTGTTTCTGACCAGTGTGTTTCTGACCAGTGTGTTCCTGACCAGTGTGTTTCTGACCAGTGTGTTTCTGACCACTGTGTTTCTGACCACGGTGTTTCTGACCACTGTGTTTATGATCTCTGTGTCATTGAACACTGTGTTTCTGACCAGTGTGTTTCTGACCAGTGTCTTTCTGACCACTGTTTATTTGACTAGTGTGTTTCTGACCACTGTGTTTCTGAACACTGTGTTTCTGACCACTGTGTTTCTGACCATTGTGTTTCTGACCACTGTGTTTCTGACCAGTGTGTTACTGACCACTGTGTTTCTGACCACTGTGCTTGTGACCACTGTGTTTCTGAGCACTGTGTTTCTGACCTCTGTGTTTCTGATCACTGTGTTTCTGACCACTGTGTTTCTGACCACTGGGTTTCTGACCACTGTGTTTCTGACCAGTGTTTCTCTGCCCACTGTGTTTGTATCCATTGCGTTTCTGACCACTGTGTTTCTGACCAGTGTGTTTCTGACCAGTCTGTTTCTGACCAGTGTGTTTCTGACCACTGTGTTTCTGACTTCTGTGTTTCTGACCACTGTGTTTCTGGAAACTGTGTTTCTTACCAGTGTGTTTCTGACCACTATGTTTATGACCACTGTGTTTCTGACCACTGTGTTTCTGACCAGTGTGTTTCTGACCAGTGTGTTTCTGACCAGTGTGGGTTTTTTGACCACTGTTGTTCTGACTAGTGTGTTTCTGACCACTGTGTTTCTGAACACTGTGTTTCTGACCAAAGTGTTTCTGACCAGTGTGTTTCTGACCACTGTGTTTCTGACCACTGTGTTTCTGACCACTGTGTTTCTGACCACTGTGTTTCTGACCACTGTGCTCATGACCACTATGTTTCTGAGCACTGTGTTTCTGACCACTGTGTTTCTGACCAGTGTGTTTCTGACCAGTGTGTTTCTGACCAGTGTGGTTCTGACCACTGTATTTCTGACAACTCTGCTTTAGACCAGTGTGTTTTTGACCAGTGTTTTTCTGAACTGTGTGTTTATGACCACTATGTTTCTGACCACTGTGTTTCTGACCACTGTGTTTCTGACCACTGTGTTTCTGCACAGTGTGTTTTTGACCACTGTGTTTCTGACCACTGTGTTTCTGACCACTGGGTCTCTGACCACTGTGTTTCTGACCAGCGTGTTTTCTGACCACTGTGTTTGTGACCACTGTGTTTCTGACCAATGTGTTTCTGACCACTATGTTTCTAACCAGTGTGTTTCTGACCAGTGTGTTTCTGACCTATGTGTTTCTGACCAGTGTGTTTCTGACCACTATGTTTATGACCACCGTGTTTCTGACCAGTGTGTGTTTCACCAGTGTGTTTCTAACTTCTCTTTTTCTGACCAGTGTGTTTCTGACTAGTGTGTTTCTGACCACGGTGTTTACGTCCACTGTGCTTCTGAACACTTTGTTTCTGAGCCCTGCGTTTCTGACCAGTGTGTTTCTGACCAGTGTGTTTCTGACCACTGTTTTTCTGACCAGTGTGTTTCTGACCACCGTGTTTCTGAACACTGTATTTCTGACCACTGTGTTTCTGACCACTGTGTCTCTGACCACTGTGTTTCTGACCAGTGTGTTTCTGACAACTGTGTTTCTGACCACAGTGTTTCTGACCTGTGTGTTTCTGACCAGTGTATTTCTGACCAATGTGGTTCTGACCACTGTGTTTCTGACCAGTATGTTTCTGACCACAGTGTTTCTGACCAGTGTGTTTCTTACCATTGTGTTTCTGACCCGTGTATTTCTAACTAGTGTGTTTCTGACCACTGTATTTCTGACCACTGTGTTTCTGACCACTGTATTTCTGACCAGTGTGTTTCTGACCACTGTGTTTCTGACCAGTGTATTTCTGACTACTGTGTTTCTGACCACTGTGTTGCTGACCAGTGTGTTTCTGACCAGTGTGTTTCTGACCACTGTGTTTCTGACCACTGTGTTTCTGACCACTGTGTTACTGACCAGTGTGTTTCTGACCGTTGTGTTTCTGACCAGTGTGTTTCTAACCAGTGTGTTTCTGACCACTGTGTTTCTGACCAGTGTGTTTCTGACCAGTGTGTTTCTGACCACTGTGTTTCTGACCACTGTGTTTCTGACCACTGTGTTACTGACCAGTGTGTTTCTGACCGTTGTGTTTCTGACCAGTGTGTTTCTAACCAGTGTGTTTCTGACCACTGTGTTTCTGACCAGTGTGTTTCTAACCACTGTGTTGCTTACCACTGTGTTTCTGACCACTGTGTTTCTGACCACTGTGTTTCTGACCAGTGTGTTTCTGACGACTGTGTTTCTAACCAGTGTGTTTCTTACCACTGTGTCGCCGACCACAGTATTTCCGACCACTGGGGTTCTGACCACTGTGTTTCTGACCTCTGGGTTTCTGACCAGTTTGTTTCTGACCACTGAGTTTCTGACCACTGCGTTTCTAACCAGTGCGTTTCTGACCACTGTGTTTCAGACCAAAGTATTCTGACCAGTGTTTTTCTGACGACTGATTTTCTGACCAGTGTGTTTTGGATCAGTGTGTTTCTGACCACTGTATTTCTGACCACTGTGTTTCTGACCACTGTATTACTGACCACTGAGTTTCTGACTACTGTGTTTCGGACCACTGTGTTTTTGACCACTGTGTTTCTGACCACTGTGATTGTGACCACTGTGTTTCTGACCAGTGTGTTTCTGACCACTGTTTTTCTGACCACTGTGTTTCTGAGAGCAGTGCTTCTGACCAGTGTGTTTCTGACCAGGGTTTTTCTGACCCGTGTGTTTATGACCACTGTGTTTCTGACCACTGTGTTTCTGACCACCGTGTTTCTGACCCCTGTGTTTCTGACCTCTGTGTTTCTGACCACTGTGTTTGTATCCACTGCGTTTCTGACCACTGTGTTTCTGACCACTGTGTTTCTGACCACTGTGTTTCTGATCACTGTGTTTCTAACCACTGGGTTTCTGACCACTGTGTTTCTGACCAGTGTGTTTCTGACCACCGTGTTTGTATCCACTGCGTTTCTGACCACTGTGATTCTGACCACTTTGTTTCTGACCAGTGTGTTTCTAACCAGTGTGTTTCTGACCAGCGTGTTTCTGACCACTGTTATTCTGACCTGTGTGTTTCTGATCAGTGTGTTTCGGACCACAGTGTTTCTGACCACTGTGTTTCTGACCATTGTGTTTGTGGCCACTGTGTTTCTGACCAGTGTGTTTCTGACCACTATGTTTATGACCACTGTGTTTCTGACCACTGTGTTTCTGACCAGTGTGTTTCTGACCAGTGTGTTTCTGACCAGTGTGTTTCTGACCACTGTGTTTCTGACCACTGTGTTTCTGACCAGTGTGTTTCTGACCAGTGTGTTTCTGACCAGTGTGTTTCTGAACACTGTGTTTCTGACCACTGTGTTTCTGACCACTGTGTTTCTGACCAGTGTGTTTCTGACCACTGTGTTTCTTACCAGTGTATTTCTGACTAGTGTGTTTCTGACCACTGTGTTTCTGGCCACTGTGTTTCTGACCAGTGTGTTTCTGACCACTATGTTTTTGACCACTGTGTTGCTGACCACTGTGTTTCTGACCACTGTGTTTCTGACCACTGTGTTTCTGACCAGTGTGTTTCTGACCAGTGTGTTTATGAACACTGTGTTTCTGACCACTGTGTTTCTGACCACTGTGTTTCTGACCAATGTATTTCTGACCACTGTGTTTCTGACCAGTGTGTTTCTGACCAGTGTGTTTCTGACCAGTGTGTTTCTGACAACAGTGTTTATGATCACTGTGTTTCTGAACACTGTGTTTCTGACCAGTGTGTTTCTGACCAGAGTGTTTCTGACCACTTTGTTTCTGACCAGTGTGTTTCTAACCAGTGTGTTTCTGACCAGCGTGTTTCTGACCACTGTGTTTCTGACCTGTGTGTTTCTGACCAGTGTGTTTCGGACCACAGAGTTTCTGACCACTGTGTTTCTGACCACTGTCTTTCTGGCCACTGTGTTTCTGACCAGTGTGTTTCTGACCACTATGTTTATGACCACTGTGTTTCTGACCACTGTGTTTCTGACCACTGTGTTTCTGACCAGTGTCTTTCTGACCAGTGTGTTTCTGACCACTATGTTTATGACCACTGTGTTTCTGACCACTGTGTTTCTGACCACTGTGTTTCTGACCAGTGTCTTTCTGACCAGTGTGTTTCTGACCAGTGTGTTTCTGACCACTGTGTTTTTGACCACTGGGTTTCTGACCACTGTGTTTCTGACTAGTGTGTTTCTGACCACTGTGTTTCTTACCAGTGTATTTCTGACTAGTGTGTTTCTGACCACTGTGTTTCTGGCCACTGTGTTTCTGACCAGTGTGTTTCTGACCACTATGTTCATGACCACTGTGTTTCTGACCACTGTGTTTCTGACCACTGTGTTTCTGACCACTGTGTTTCTGACCAGTGTGTTTCTGACCAGTGTGTTTCTGAACACTGTGTTTCTGACCACTGTGTTTCTGACCACTGTGTTTCTGACCACTGTGTTTCTGACCAGTGTATTTCTGACCACTGTGTTTCTGACCAGTGTGTTTCTGACCAGTGTGTTTCTGACCAGTGTGTTTCTAACAACTGTGTTTATGATCACTGTGTTTCTGAACACTGTGTTTCTGACCAGTGTGTTTCTGACCAGCGTGTTTCTGACCACTTTGTTTCTGACCAGTGTGTTTCTAACCATTGTGCTTCTGACCAGTGTGTTTCTGACCACTGTGTTTCTGACCTGTGTGTTTCTGACTAGTGTGTTTCGGACCACAGTGTTTCTGACCACTGTGTTTCTGACCACTGTGTTTCTGGCCACTGTGTTTCTGACCAGTGTGTTTCTGTCCACTATGTTTATGACCACTGTGTTTCTGACCACTGTGTTTCTGACCACTGTGTTTCTGACCAGTGTGTTTCTGACCAGTGTGTTTCTGACAAGTGTGTTTCTGAACACTGTGTTTCTGACCACTGTGTTTCTGACCACTGTGTTTCTGACCAGTGTGTTTCTGACCACTGTGTTTCTTACCAAAGTATTTCTGACTAGTCTGTTTCTGACCACTGTGTTTCTGGCCACTGTGTTTCTGACCAGTGTGTTTCTGATCACTGTGTTTCTGACCAGTGTGTTTCTGATCACTGTGTTTCTGACCAGTGTGTTTCTGATCACTGTGTTTCTGACCAGTGTGTTTCTGATCACTGTGTTTCTGACCAGTGTGTTTCTGATCACTGTGTTTCTGACCAGTGTGTTTCTGATCACTGTGTTTCTGACCAGTGTGTTTCTGATCACTGTGTTTCTGACCAGTGTGTTTCTGATCACTGTGTTTCTGACCAGTGTGTTTCTGATCACTGTGTTTCTGACCAGTGTGTTTCTGATCACTGTGTTTCTGACCAGTGTGTTTCTGATCACTGTGTTTCTGACCAGTGTGTTTCTGATCACTGTGTTTCTGACCAGTGTGTTTCTGATCACTGTGTTTCTGACCAGTGTGTTTCTGATCACTGTGTTTCTGACCAGTGTGTTTCTGATCACTGTGTTTCTGACCAGTGTGTTTCTGATCACTGTGTTTCTGACCAGTGTGTTTCTGATCACTGTGTTTCTGACCAGTGTGTTTCTGATCACTGTGTTTCTGACCAGTGTGTTTCTGATCACTGTGTTTCTGACCAGTGTGTTTCTGATCACTGTGTTTCTGACCAGTGTGTTTCTGATCACTGTGTTTCTGACCAGTGTGTTTCTGACCAGTGTGTTTCTGACCACGGTTTTTTTCTACTAGTGTGTTTCTGACCACTGTGTTTCTGAACACTGTGTTTCTGACCACTGTGTTTCTGACCAGTGTGTTTCTAACCACTGTGTTTCTGACCAGTGTGTTTCTGACCACTGTGTTTCTGACTATTGTGCTTATGACCACTGTGTTTCTGAGCACTGTGTTTCTGACCACTGTGTTTCTGATCACTGTGTTTCTGACCACTGTGTTTCTGACCACTGTGTTTCTGACCAGTGTGTTTCTGACCAGTGTGTTTCTGACAACTGTGTTTCTGACCACTGTGCTTATGACCTGTGTGTTTCTGAGCACTGTGTTTCTGACCCTTGTGTTTCTGATCACTGTGTTTCTGACCACTGTGTTTCTGACCACTGGGTTTCTGACCACTGTGTTTCTGACCAGTGTTTCTCTGACCACTGTGTTTGTATCCACTGCGTTTCTGACCACTGGGTTTCTGACCACTGTGTTTCTGACCAGTGTGTTTCTGACCAGTGTGTTTCTTACCAGTGTATTTCTGACTAGTGTGTTTCTGACCACTGTGTTTCTGGCCACTGTGTTTCTGACCAGTGTGTTTCTGACCACTATGTTTATGACCACTGTGTTTCTGACCACTGTGTTTCTGACCACTGTGTTTCTGACCACTGTGTTTCTGACCAGTGTGTTTCTGACCAGTGTGTTTATGAACACTGTGTTTCTGACCACTGTGTTTCTGACCACTGTGTTTCTGACCACTGTGTTTCTGACCACTGTGTTTCTGACCAGTGTATTTCTGACCACTGTGTTTCTGACCAGTGTGTTTCTGACAACTGTGTTTATGATTACTGTGTTTCTGAACACTGTGTTTCTGACCGGTGTGTTTCTGACCAGAGTGTTTCTGACCACTTTGTTTCTGACCAGTGTGTTTCTAACCAGTGTGTTTCTGACCAGCGTGTTTCTGACCACAATGTTTCTGACCTGTGTGTTCCTGATCAGTGTGTTTCGGATCACAGTGTTTCTGACTACTGTGTTTCTTACCACTGTGTTTCTGTCCACTGTGTTTCTGACCAGTGTGTTTCTGACCACTATGTTTATGACCACTGTGTTTCTGACCACTGTGTTTCTGACCACTGTGTTTCTGACCAGTGTGTTTCTGAACACTGTGTTTCTGACCACTGTGTTTGTGACCACTGTGTTTCTGACCAGTGTGTTTCTGACCACTGTGTTTCTTACCAGTGTATTTCTGACTAGTGTGTTTCTGACCACCGTGTTTCTGGCCACTGTGTTTCTGACCAGTGTGTTTCTGACCACTATGTTTATGACCACTGTGTTTCTGACCATTGTGTTTCTGACCACTGTGTTTCTGACCACTGTGTTTCTCACCAGTGTGTTTCTGACCAGTGTGTTTCTGAACACTGTGTTTCTGACCACTGTGTTTCTGACCACTGTGTTTCTGACCACTGTGTTTCTGACCAGTGTATTTCTGACCACTGTGTTTCTGACCAGTGTATTTCTGACCACTGTGTTTCTGACCAGTGTGTTTCTGACCAGTGTGTTTCTGACCAGTGTGTTTCTAACAACTGTGTTTATGATCACTGTGTTTCAGAACACTGTGTTTCTGACCAGTGTGTTTCTGACCAGTGTGTTTCTGACCACTTTGTTTCTGACCAGTGTGTTTCTAACCATTGTGCTTCTGACCAGCGTGTTTCTGACCACTGTGTTTCTGACCTGTGTGTTTCTGACCAGTGTGTTTCGGACCACAGTGTTTCTGACCACTGTGTTTCTGGCCACTGTGTTTCTGACCAGTGTGTTTCTGACCACTGTGTTTCTTACCAGTGTGTTTCTGAACACTGTGTTTCTGACCACGGTGTTTCTGACCACTGTGTTTCTGACCAGTGTGTTTCTGACCACTGTGTTTCTTACCAGTGTATTTCTGACCACTGTGCTTCTGGCCTCTGTGTTTCTGACCAGTGTGTTTCTGACCACTATGTTTATGACCACTGTGTTTCTGACCACTGTGTTTCTGACCACTGTGTTTCTGACCACTGTGTTTCTGACCAGTGTGTTTCTGACCACTATGTTTATGACCACTGTGTTTCTGACCACTGTGTTTCTGACCACTGTGTTTCTGACCACTGTGTTTCTGACCAGTGTGTTTCTGACCAGTGTGTTTCATAACACTATGTTTCTGACCACTGTGTTTCTGACCACTGTGTTTCTGTCCAGTGGATTTCTGACCACTGTGTTTCTGACCAGTGTGTTTCTGACCAGTGTGTTTTTGACCAGTGTGTTTCTGACAACTGTGTTTCTGATCGCTGTGTTTCTGAGCACTGTGTTTCTGACCAGTGTGTTTCTAACCAGTGTGTTTCTGACCACTGTTTTTTTTACTAGTGTGTTTCTGACCACTGTGTTTCTGAACACTGTGTTTCTGACCACTGTGTTTCTGACCAGTGTGTTTCTGACCACTGTGTTTCTGACCAGTGTGTTTCTGACCACTATGCTTCTGACCACTGTGCTTATGACCACTGTGTTTCTGAGCACTGTGTTTCTAACCACTGTGTTTCTGATCACTGTGTTTCTGACCACTGTGTTTCTGACCACTGTGTTTCTGACCAGTGTATTTCTGACCACTGTGTTTCTGACCAGTGTGTTTCTGACCAGTGTATTTCTGACCACTGTGTTTCTGACCAGTGTGTTTCTGACCAGTGTATTTCTGACCACTGTGTTTCTGACCAGTGTGTTTCTGACCAGTGTATTTCTGACCACTGTGTTTCTGACCAGTGTGTTTCTGACCAGTGTATTTCTGACCACTGTGTTTCTGACCAGTGTGTTTCTGACCAGTGTATTTCTGACCACTGTGTTTCTGACCAGTGTGTTTCTGACCAGTGTATTTCTGACCACTGTGTTTCTGACCAGTGTGTTTCTGACCAGTGTATTTCTGACCACTGTGTTTCTGACCAGTGTGTTTCTGACCAGTGTATTTCTGACCACTGTGTTTCTGACCAGTGTGTTTCTGACCAGTGTATTTCTGACCACTGTGTTTCTGACCAGTGTGTTTCTGACCAGTGTATTTCTGACCACTGTGTTTCTGACCAGTGTGTTTCTGACCAGTGTATTTCTGACCACTGTGTTTCTGACCAGTGTGTTTCTGACCACTATGCTTCTGACCACTGTGCTTATGACCACTGTGTTTCTGAGCACTGTGTTTCTAACCACTGTGTTTCTGATCACTGTGTTTCTGACCACTGTGTTTCTGACCACTGTGTTTCTGACCAGTGTTTTTCTGACCAGTGTGTTTCTGACCACTGTGTTTCTCACCACTGTGCTTATGACCACTGTGTTTCTGAGCACTGTGTTTCTGACCACTGTGTTTCTGATCACTGTGTTTCTGACCACTGTGTTTCTGACCACTGGGTTTCTGACCACTGTGTTTCTGACCAGTGTTTTTCTGACCACTGTGTTTGTATCCACTGCGTTTCTGACCACTGGGTTTCTGACCAGTGTGTTTCTGACCAGTGTGTTTCTGACCAGTGTGTTTCTGACCAGCATGTTTCTGACCACTGTGTTTCTGACCAGTGTGTTTCTGACCAGTGTGCTTCTGACCACTGTGTTTCTGACCACAGTGTTTCTGACCAATGTGTTTATGGAAACTGTGTTTCTTACCAGTGTGTTTCTGACCACTATGTTTATCACCACTGTGTTTCTGACCACTGTGTTTCTGGCCACTATGTTTCAGACCACTGTGTTTCTGACCACTGTGTTTCTCACAACCGGGTTTCTGACCACTGTGTTTCTGACCAGCATGTTTCTGAACTTGTGTTTCTGACCACTGTGTTTCTAACAACTCTGCTTCTGACCAGTGTATTTCTGACCTGTGTGTTTATTACCACTATGTTTCTGACCACTGTGTTTCTGACCAACGTGTTTCTTACCACTGTGTTTCTGAACAGCGTTGTCTTGACCACTGTGTTTCTGACCACTGTGTTTCTGACCACTGTGTTTCTTACCACTGTGTTTCTGAATAGTGTTTTTTTTACCACAGTGTTTCTTGCCTCTGTATTTCTGAACAGTGTTTTTTTGGCCACTGTGTTTGTGACCACTGTGTTTCTGACCACTCTGTTTCTGACCAGTGTGTTTCTACCCAGTGTGTTACTGACCACTGTGTTTCTGACCAGCGTGTTTCTGACCACTGTGCTTCTGACCACAGTGTTTTTGGCCACTGTGTTTCTGACCACTGTGTTTCTGACCAGTGTGTTTCTGACCACTGTGTTTCTTACCAGTGTGTTTCAGACCACTTGGTTTGTGACCACTGTGTTTCTGACCATTGTGTTTCTGACCACTTTGTTTTTGATCCTGTGTTTCTGACCAGTGTGTTCTGACCACTGTGTTTCTGACCAGTGTGTTTCTGACCACTGTGTTTGTGACCACTGTGTTTCTGTCCAGTGTGTTTCTGACCACTGTGTTTCTGACCACCGTGTTTCTGACCAGTGTGTCTCTGACAAGTGTGTTTCTGACCTATGTGTTTTTGACCAGTGTGTTTCTGACCACTGTGTTTGGACCAGTGTGTTTCTGACCAGTGTTTTTCTGACCAGTGTGTTTCTGACCAGTGTGTTTCTGACCACTGTGTTTCTGACCACTGTTTCTGACCACTGTGTTTCTGACCAGTGTGTTTCTGACCACTGAGGTTCTGACCACTATGTTTCTGACCAGTGCGTTTCTGACCACTGTGTTTCTGATCAAGGTATTTCTGACAAATATTGTTCTGACTAGCGTGTTTCTCACCACTATGATTCTGACCACCGTNTGTGTTTCTGACCAGTGTGTTTCTGACCACTGTGTTTCTGACCACTGTGTTTCTGACCACTGTGTTTCTGACCAGTGTGTTTCTGACCACTGAGGTTCTGACCACTATGTTTCTGACCAGTGCGTTTCTGACCACTGTGTTTCTGATCAAGGTATTTCTGACAAATATTGTTCTGACTAGCGTGTTTCTCACCACTATGATTCTGACCACCGTGTTTCTGACCACAGTGTTTCTGACCACTGTGTTTCTCACGAGTGTGTTTCTGACCAGTGTGTTTCTGACCAGTTTGTTTCTGACCACTGTGTTTTTGACCATTGTGTTTCTGACCAGTCTGTTTCTGACCACTGTGTTTCTGACCACTGTGGTTTTGACCACTGAGTTTCTGACCACTGTGTTTCTGGCCAGTGTGTTTCTGACCAGTGTGGTTCTGAACAGCGTGTTTCTGACCACTGTGTTTCTGAAGACTGTGTTTCTGACCACCGTGTTTCTGACCACCGTGTTTCTGACAACTATTTTTCTGACCACAATATTTCTAACCACTGTTTTTCTGACCAGTGTGTTTTGGACCAGTGTATTTCTGACCCCCGTGTTTCTGACCACTGCGTTTCTGACCACTGTGTTTCTGACCATTGTGTTTCTGACCACTGTGTTTGTGACCACTGTGTTTCTGACCAGTGTGTTTCTGACCACTGTGATTCTGAGCACTGCGTTTCTGACCACTGGGTTTCTGACCACTGTCTTTCTGACCAGTGTGTTTCTGACCACTGTGTTCTTGACCACTGTGTTCCTAACCTGTGTTTCTCACCAGTGTGATTATGACCAATGTGTTTCTGACTAGTGTATTTCTAACCAATGTGTTTCTAACCAGTGGGTTTATGACCAGTGTGTTTCCGACCACTGTGTTTCAGAACACTGTGTTTCTGAACACTGTGTTTCTGACCACTGTGTTTCGGCCCGCTGTGTTTCTGACAATTGTGTTTCTTACCACTGTCTTTCTGACCACTGTGTTTATGACCACTGTGTTTATGAGCACAGTGTTTCTGACCAGTGTGTTTCTGACCAGTGTGTTTCTGACCAGTATGTTTCTGACCAGTGGGTTTCTGACCACTGTGTTTCTGACCAGTGTATTTCTGATCACTGTGTTTCTGACCACTGTGTTTGTGACCAGTGTGTTTCTGACCACTGTGTTTGTGACCAATGTGTTTCTGACCACTGTGTTTCTGACCAGTGTGTTTCTTACCAATACGTTTCTAACCACTGTGTTTCTGACCAATTGTTTCAGACCACAGCTTTTCTGACCACTGTGTTCCTGACCAGTGTGTTTCTGACCACTGTGTTTCTGACCACTGTTTCTGACCAGTGTGTTGCTGACCACTGTGTTTCTGACCATTGTCTTTCTGACCACTGTGTTTCGGACCACTGTGTTTCTGACCTGTGTGTTTCTGACAACTGTGTTTCTGACCATTGTGTTTCTGACCAGTATGTTTCTGACCACGGTGTTTCTGACCATTGTCTTTCTGACCACTGTGTTTCTGACCACTGCGTTTCTGACCACTGTGTTTCTGACCACTGCCTTTCTAGCTACTGTGTTTCTGACCAGTGTGTTTCTGACCACTGTGCTTTTGTTCGGTGTGTTTCAGACCAGTGTGTTTCTGACCAGTGTGTTTCTGACCACTGTGTTTCTGACCAGTGTGTTTCTGACCACCGTGTTTCTGACCACTGTGTTTCTCACCAGTGTGTTTCTGAGCAGTGTGTTTCTGACCAGTCTGTTTCTGACCAGTGTTTTTCTGACCAGGGTGTTTCTCACCATTGTGTTTCTGACCACAGTGTTCCTGACCACAGTGTTTCTGACCACTGTGTTTCTGACCATTGTCTTTCTGACCACAGTGTTCCTGACCACAGTGTTTCTGACCACTGTGTTTCTGACCATTGTCTTTCTGACCACTGTGTTTCTGACCACTGTGTTTCTCACCAGTGTGTGTCTTACAACTATGTTTCAGACCACTGTGTTTCTGACCACTGTTTTTCTGACCAGTGTGTTTCGGACCAGTGTGTTTCTGACCACTGTATTTCTGACCACTGTGTTTCTGAGCACTGTATGTCTGACCACTGTGTTTCTGACCATTGTGTTTCTGACCACTGTGTTTCTGACCACTGTCTTTCTGACCACCGTGTTTGTGACCACTGTTTTTGTGACCACTGAGTTTCTGACCAGTGTGTTTCTGACCACTTTGTTTCTGACCACTGTGTTTCTGACAACTGTGCTTCTGACCAGTATGTTTCTCACCAGGGTGTTTCTGACCTGTGTGTTTATGACCACTGTGTTTCAGACCACTGTGTTTCTGACCACCGTGTTACTGACCACTGTGTTTCTGACCTGTGTGTTTCTGACCACTGTGTTTCTGACCACTGTGTTTCTTACCACTGGGTTTCTGATCACTGTGTTTCTGACCAGTGTGTTACTGACGACTGTGTTTGTATCCACTGTGTTTCTGACCACTGTGTTTCTGAGCACTGTGTTTCTGACCACTGTGTTTCTGACCAGTGTGTTTCTGACCAGCGTGTTTCTGACCACTATGTTTCTGACCAGCAGTGTTGCTCTCAGGACAACGGACAACGCCACAACGTTGTTAACAACGAGCAACGTTGTAGTCAGCCCCAGTCACAACGTTGTTAATACTGTCATTATGGTGGTTTTAGTGGCAAAAAGGCAGGGCAAGTACCGACATGCAAATTTTCCACGTTGTTTATTTGCAGATACACAATTTTCTGATGTTTATTGACAATTCCTACATTTCAACACTACAGTATTATCACAATTGCACACTTCCTACCACTTCTGTAATTCTGCCCTTGAGCATGGTTATGCACATCTCCAAGCATGATGTTATCACATCTCACTTCAGCGTGAAGAGCATGAAAATACTTCTAAGTAGACAGAAAGATTTCGCCAACATGTGTACAAGATCAGCAGTCACACAGAGCAAAGATGAATGCATGAGATGAAAAAACATAGAATTTCACACTTTGCACGTTTTTTTCACATAGCTGACTACTTCCTGCCACGTGCACGCTTAGCAGGCTTCTCTCCTGCATTGCCACGCTTGGTTCCTGATGCACTGATGGGTGCCATGGCACCATCAACTACAGGAGGTGCTCTAGCATCAGGGGAAGTAGTGCCTGCTGCTATTGCACTGCCAGTAGCAGCTTGACTGCTTGCCATTTGTGCACTGGTAGATGCCACAAGGCTGCCCTCTGCTGCTGCTGGAGTCTGCATAGCTTCTGCTGGACTCCCTTCATCATCTTCTGGCGACCCTGCATCTGTTGCTGCTTGATTCCCTGCATCTTCTGCTGCCGGTGTTGCCTTTGCTGCCCCAGTCTGGCTGCTGGTACCTTGCTGGTCCTCTGAGGCAGCTGTTGGTGTTTCCTCCCGCATGCGCACTCGCCGAGCATGCGGCAACATGGGGTTGTCCACCATGACACGAACATTTGCCATCACTTCAATGACATCATCATCAGCTTCCATTGCATCATCCTCTTCTCCCTCATCCTCCCCTTCATCACTGCTGCTGCCCTCATCATCCTCGGTATGCAGTAGCTCCACCTCTCCTCCCACCTCCACAATCTCACCATCATCCTCGCTCTCTTCCCCATCATCAACTTCACTTGCTGTGTCAGCTGCTGCCACAAGGCGTGCTGCCGCTCGACCACCACTTTTGCCGTAGTGCTTCCGAAGA
>SZWC01000047.1:492156-511778 GCA_023375785.1 Penium margaritaceum | reverse complement strand
CTCAGCCACGTATTTGGCCTGCCCCAGCTCAAGCGTGCGCGCCCTCCGGTTCCGCGTAATGCTCACCCCGAGGTAGAACTCCAGCTCCCCCATGTCCGACATCTGGAACCTGCTGCTCAGCTGCTCTTTCAGCTACTGTAGGCTCGGCAGGTCTGAGGAGGACAAGATTAGATTTTCCACATAGAGTGCGACAATCTGATGGAGCCTCTTGCTCCGCCGCACGTACACACTGTGATCCGCCTCACAGCGCTTGAAGCAGAGTTGTGCCACGAAGCTGTCCATCTGTTGGTACCAGCATCGGGGCGATTGTTTTAGCCCGTACAAGGACTTCCGCAGCTTGCACACCTTGCCCTCCGGCGCCTCCACTCCCTACGGCACCTCCATGTAGATTTCCTTGTCGATGATGCCATTGAGGAAGGCTGTCTTTACGTCCATTTGGTGGAGCTCGATGTCCTTCGCCGCTGATACCGCAAGGATTGCCTGGATGCTTGTGAACTTGGCGACGGGGGCGAACATCTCATCGTAGTGCTCGCCCTTACGCTGTGCCTACCCCTTCTCCACAAGCCGTGCCTTGTACTTGTCAACCACTCCTTCCTTTGTGAACGTGGTCTTGAAGACCCACTTGGAGCCGATGACCTTGGCGTCTTTCGGCCTGTCAACCAGCTGCCACGTGTCGTTTTCAGCAATGGACGCCAACTCCGACTTGATGGCGGCGTCCCATTGCTCCCCCTTGGGCCGCGCAAGCGCCTCTTCCACGGTCGTCGGTTCCGTTGATGCAGCCATCATGCACCGCGTCAAGCCGATCCATTGACCGGTGCCTGCGTCAAAACGCTTCCCCGCTCTCCTCTGCCTCCCGCTGCGGTGCGGCAGTTTTGGCGGCGTCTTGTCACTCTGCTGCGATCCTTCCGACTCAACCTGCTCCGGTGAATCATCGACCGGACGGCTTCCTGAGGATTCTTCCCGCTCTGGTGAACCATCAACTAGACGGGCGGTGCGTCGGGAGGATTTTTCTCCGACACCCGACGCGAACTCCGCCGGGAGTGCGCGCTTCGGCACCTGCAGTGCCTCCTTTGACGGATCATTCTGCCGAATCTCCAGCCCAGCTGCATCATCGTCAGTGTCCTCCGCGTCGGCTGCTGCACCTGCTACACTGCCGTGCTCCGATGCCGCATCATCCACCTCCACGTCCTCCGGCTCCTTCTCGTAGTCAAGGAGCTGGAACCACTCCCCCTGTTTTGGAGTGTTCCGGACGCTCATGTCGTTGCTGCTGCTGCTGAAGCTTTGCTGCTCGTCGAGCTCGACGTCACCGCTACGGATGATCTCTTACGTGCACGGGTCCAAAAGCCGATACGCCTTTTGCGCGCTCTCGTAGCCGAGGAACAAGCAGAGCCTCGCCCGCGGTTCCAGCTTGCTGTCGCGTCGTTGTGCCGCCTGCACCATCGCGTGCGCCTTGCACCCGAACACCTTCAGGTGCGCCACGTTTGGCTTGCGCCCGCTCCAAACCTCCTGCGGCGTCTTCCAGCCGCCCTTACCCTTCAGCACCGCTGTTGGGGTGAGGTTGATGGTGTAGCTCGCTGTACGCACAACCTCCGCCCAGAAACCTCGCGACAACCCCGCATCCACAAGCATGGTCCGCACCATGTTGAGCAGCGTCTGGTTCGCCCGCTCCGCCACTCCGTTGGACTGTGGGGAGTATGGCGTAGTGGGTTCCTGCTTGATGCCGTACTACTTCATCCACCCGCTGCAGCCCACGTACTCTCCGCCATTGTCGCTGCGTAGCGCTCTGACCTTCCGGCCAGTCTGCCTCTCCACCGCTGCGACGTACTCCTTTAGCCGGTCCAGGACCTTGCCTTTCCGCTTCATGAAGTACACGTAGAGTTTTCTGCTGCACTCGTCAATGAAGGCAACAAAACATATCAAGCCACCGTTTGACGGTGTTTTGAATGGTCCGCACACATCGCTGTGCACGACCTCCAGCAGGTCCTTTGCGCGAGCCGCATTCTCCTTGAACGGCTTGCGCCGCGCCTTGCCCAAAATGCAAGGCTTGCACTTTTTGTGCGCTGCTGCATCTGGTGCCACGTCTGCACCGTCAATGAGGAGGCCGCGCACCATGTCGCACTTCGCCATCTCCTTAACGGTTGTGGGCGCCGAATGCCCCAGCCGTCGGTGCCAGAGCTCCAGATCAGCACTTCCTCCCTTGGCCATGTTGAGGACGCGCTCCTGCAAATCGGCTGCATCGGATACCGCGGGGACCACCTTGGTCTCCACGATGTAGAGACCACGCTCGCGCTTCGCTTCCAGCACGACCCCGCCATCGCCGTCGATGCGCACCACTGCGCCTTTCCTGCGGAAGAGTACCTCATACCCCTTGTCTGTCAAGCGGCTAACACTCAAGATGTCAGCCAGGCCGGGGACATGCTGCACATCACGAATTGTGCACAACTCCTTCTTACCGCCCACCACGACTTCCACCTCCACGTCGCCTTGGCCGACCAGCGGCTTGACTTTGTCGTTCGCGACCACCATTGACTTGGAGGATTTCTCGTAGGTGACGAACCCCACCTTCTCGACTTGGGTGTGCTCCTCGGCCCCGGAATCCAGGCACCGCCTGTTGGCCTTCTTGAGGAAGTGGTTCTTGTTGCCGTTGAGGAGCGACCTGCCCTTGCTGTTTTTGCCGCCGGTCTTTGCCTCCTCCGGGCACTCACGAGCCCAATGGCCCTCTTTTCCGTAGTTGCGGCACGCACCTTTCTTGGCGCCTNGACTTGGAGGACTTCTCGTAGGTGACGAACCCCACCTTCTCGACTTGGGTGTGCTCCTCGGCCCCGGAATCCAGGCACCGCCTGTTGGCCTTCTTGAGGAAGTGGTTCTTGTTGCCGTTGAGGAGCGACCTGCCCTTGCTGTTTTTGCCGCCGGTCTTTGCCTCCTCCGGGCACTCACGAGCCCAATGGCCCTCTTTTCCGTAGTTGCGGCACGCACCTTTCTTGGCGCCTTTCTTGCCGCCGCCCTTTCTGCCACTTCCTCGGCTCCCGCTTCCGCCACCACGCGTTTTGGTGACAAGGGCCGATGAGGAAGATGAGGACTCCCCGCAGCTCCGTCGCTGCGCCTCGTTGTGGATGTACTCTGCGACCGCGCCATAGGTGAGCTTGTCCTCCAACCATCCTCCAAGGACGGTGATGAGTGGGCCCCAACTGTCGTGTAGGGCCATGAGGAGGGCCATCGCCTGCAGCTGCGTGTCGATCTTCCACCCCACGTCATTGCATTGCGAGGCGTGGGACTCCATCTGCTGCATGGCGGAGATGACATCATCTCCCTCCTTGATTCTCACCGTGAGGAGTCGCTTCATCGCAAAGATTTTGTTCACGGGCGACCTGGATTGGTGGATGGCACAGAGCGTTTGCCAAGCTTCGGCTGCGAGCTTGGAGCCTTCGAAGTAGCCCCACTGCGACTCGGCTGTCCCGGACACCAGGAGCATGAGCGTCTCCGTGTTCTTCTTTTCGAAGGCCTGCTTCTCCGCGTCCGTAGCAGTCACCTCTGTGAGCACCTCCTTTCCCAGCATGACATCCAGCAGCCCCTTATGCGAGAGGTGCAGCTCGAATTGCCACCTCCATACCCCGAAACCCGAACCGCCCGCATACTTCTGAATGGGCTGCGTCTCCTTCTACGCCATGTGCGCAGCTGCTATTCCGACGAATTCTCATAACTTCACGGCGACGTCCAAGATGACAATCCCGTGAGCTGCGGAAGACGTGAACGTTGAAGGCGTTCAGACCAGTGGGCCCATACCCCTTTGTCAGGTTGAGATCTGCGTGGTGCGGTCCCGACGTTTGTCTGATCGCCTCTAGTGGTTCACGTCTACTGTTTTGGGCGAATCAGAGACTGAGCGTGAGCTTTCTGGTTGCCTCACACTATGTGAGCAGGAATTTGAGAGACAGTCAGTTTGCAAAGGGAATAACGTTTTTTTTGCGTTAGTTTTTTAACATGGACATGAACACATCAGGGGCAATCCTCCATTCTAGGATCCGAGCAAATGTCGAGTCGCCAGATCCTCCGGAGCGGAGTTTCCATTTTCTGGCGTCAGCGCCTCCCGGCGCCGCACTTGGGCATGCAGAGGGGCAATTTTTTTCAACAGTTTTTGACCACAGTGTTTCAGACCAGTGTGTTTCTGACCACTATGTTTCTGACGACTGTGTTCCTGACCAGTTTGTTTCTGATCACTGTGTTTCTGACCATTGTGTTTCTGATCACTGTGTGTCTGACAAGGGTGTTTCTGACCACTGTGTTTCTGACCAGTGTGTTTCTGACCACTATTTCTGACCACTGTGTTTCTGACCACTGTGTTTCTGACCACTGTGTTTCTGACCACTGTGTTTCTTACCGGTGTGTTTTTGGCCAGTGTGTTTCTGACCAGTGTGTTTCTGACCACTGTGTTTCTAACCAGTGTAATTCTGACCACTGTGTTTCTGACCACTGTGTTTTTGACCAGAGTGTTTCTGACCACTGTGTTTCTGACCATTGTGTTTCTGACCACTGTGTTTCTGACCACTATGTTTCTGACCACGATGTTTCTGACCACTGTGTTTCGGACCACTGTGTTTCTGACCACTGTGTTTCTGACCAGTATGTTTCTTACCACTGTTTTTCTAAGCAGTGTATTTCTGACCAGTGTGTTTCTGACCAATGTGTTTTTGCCCACTGTGTTTCTGACCACTACGTTTCTGACCACTGTGTTTCCGACCAGTGTGTTTCTGATCACTGTGTTTCAGACCACTGTGTTTCTGACCACTGTCTTTCTGACCAAAGTGTTTCTGACCATTTTTTTTCTGACCAGTGTGTTTCTGACCAGTGTGTTGCTGACCACCGTGTTTCTGACCATTGTGTTTCTGACCACTGTGTTTTTGACCACAGTGTTTTAGACCAGTGTGTTTCTGACCACTATGTTTCTGACGACTGTGTTCCTGACCAGTTTGTTTCTGACCACTGTGTTTCTGACCATTGTGTTTCTGACCACTGTGTGTCTGACCAGTATGTTTCTGACCACTGTGTTTCTGACCAGTGTGTTTCTGACCACTGTATTTCTGACCACTGTGTTTTTTACCACTGTGTTTCTGACCACTGTGTTCCTGACCACTGTGTTTCTGACTGGTGTGTTTTTGGCGAGTGTGTTTCTGACCAGTGTTTTCTGACCAGTGTGTTTCTAACCCTTGTGTTTCTGACCACTGTGTTTCTGACCATTGTGTTTCTGACCAGTGTGTTTCTGACCATGATGTTTCTGACCACTGTGTTTCTGACCACTGTGTTTCTGACCAGTGTGTTTCTGACCACGGTGTTTCTGACCAGTGTGTTTCTGACCACTTTGTTTCTGACCAATGTGTTTCTGACCAGTGTATTTCTGACTAGTGTGTTCCTGACCAGTGTGTTTCTGACCACTCTGTTACTGACCAGTGTGTTTCTGACCACTATGTTTGTTACCAGTGTGTTTCTGACCAGTGTGTCTCTGACCACCGTGTTTCTGACTGCTTTGTTTCCGACCACTGTGATTCTGACCACTGTGTTTCTGACCAATGTGTTTCTGACCAGTGTGTTTCTGACCACTATGTTTCTGACCAATGTGTTTCTAACCAGTGTGTTTCTGAACAGTGTGTTTCTGACAACTGTGTTTTTTTACCACTGTGTTTCTGAGCACAGTGTTTCTGACCACTGTGCTTCTGACCAGTGTGTTTCTGACCAGTGTGTTTCTGAACACTGTGTTTCTGACCAGTGTGTTTCTGACCACTATGTTTTTTACCACTGTGTTTCTGACCAGTGGGATTCTGACGAGTGTGTTTCTGACCAGTGTGTTTCTGACCAGTGTGTTCCTGACCATTGTGTTTCTGACCAGTGTGTTTCTGACGAGTTTGTTTCTGACCACTGTGTTTCTAACCAGTGTGTTCCTGACCATTGTGTTTCTGACCACTGTGTTTCTGACCAGTGTGTTTCTAACCAGTGTGTTTCTCACCAGTGTGTTTCTGACCACTGTGTTTCTGACCACTGTGTTTCTGACCGGTGTGGTTCTGACCAGTGTGTTTATGACCAGTGTGTTTGTGACCACTGTGTTTCTGACCAGTGTGTTTCTGACCAGTGTGTTTCTGACCTCTGTGTTTCTGACCGGTGTGTTTCTGACCTGTCTGTTTGTGACCAGTGTGTTTCTGACCAGCGTGTTTCCGACCACTGTGTTTCTGACCAGGGTGTTTCTGACCACATTGCTTCTGACCAGTGTGTTTTTGACCACTGTATTTCTAACTAATGTGTTTCTGACCAGTGTGTTTCTGACCAGTGTGTTTCTGACCAGTGTGATTCTGACCACTGTGTTACTGACCACTGTGTTTCTGATCACTATGTTTTTGACTAGTGTGTTTCTGACCACTGTGTTTCTGACCACTGTGTTGGTGACCACTGTGTTTTTGACCACTATGTTTCTGACCACTACGTTTCTGACCAGTGTGTTTCTAACACACTGGTCAGAAACACACTGTGTTTCTGGCCACTGTGTTTCTGGCCACTGTGTTTCTGACCACTGTGTTTCTGACCACGGAGTTTTTTACCACCGTGTTTCTGACCAGTGTGTTTATGACCACGGTGTTTCTGACCAGTGTGTTTCTGGCCACTGTCTTACTGACCAGTGTCTTTATGATTACAATGTTTCTGACCAGTGTGTTTCTTACAAGTGTGTTTCTGACTGCTTTGTATCCGACGAGTGTGTTTCTGACAACTGTGTTTGTGACCACTTTGTTTCTAACCAGTGTGTTTCTGACCACTGTGTTCCTGACTACTGTGTTTCTAACCCAGTGTTTGTGACCAATGTGTTTTTGACCAATGTGTTTCTGACCACTGTGTTTCTGACCACTGTGCTTCTGACCACTGTGTTTCTGACCTCAGTGTTTCTGACCACTGTGTTTTTTACGACAGTGTTTCTGACCACTGTGTTTCTGACCACTGTGTTTCTGACCACTGTGTTTCTGACCACTGTGTTTCTGACCACTATGTTTCTGACATGTGTGTTTCTGACTCCTGTGTTTCTGACCACTGTGTTTCTGACCGCTTTGTTTCTGACCAGTGTGTCGCTGAAAACTGTGTTTGTGACCACTGTGTTTCTGACCAGTGTGTTTCTGACCACTGTGTTTCTGACCACGGTGTTTCTGACCAGTCGGTTTCTGACCACCCTGTTTCTGACAGCTGTGTTTCTGACCAGTGTGTTTCTGACCACTGTGTTTTGAACCAGTGTGTTTCTGACCACTGTATTTCTGACCACTGTGTTTCTGACCACTGTGTTTTGGACCATTGTGTTTCGGATTACTGTGTTTCTGACCAGTGTGTTTCTGAACAGTGTGTTTCTGACCAGTGTGTTTATGGCCACTGTGTTTCTGACCACTGTGTTTCCGACCAGTGTGTTTCTCACCACTGTGTTTCTGACCACTGTGTTTCTGATCACTGTGTTTCTGACAACTGTGATCCTGACCAGTGTGTTTCTGACCAGTGTTTTGCTGACCAATGTGTTTCTGACCACTGTGTTTCTGACCAGTGTGTTTTTAACCACAGTGTTTCTGACCACTGTGTTTTTTACCACTGTGTTTCTGACCAGTTTGTTTCTGACCACTGTGTTTCTGACCAGTGTGTTTCTGACCACTGTATTTCTATCCACTGTGTTTCTGACCAGTGTGTTTCTGACCACTCTGTCTCTGACCAGTGTGATTTTTACCAGTGTTTCTGACCAGTGTGTTCCTAACCAGTGTCTTTCTGACCACTGTGTTTCTGACCACTGTGTTTCTGACCAGTGTGTTTCTGACCATGATGTTTCTGACCACTGTGTTTCTGACCACTGTGTTTCTGACCACTGTGTTTCTGACCACTGTGGTTCTGACCAGTGTGTTTCTGACCACATTTTTTTCTGACCAGTGTGTTTCTGACCAGTGTGTTTCTGACCAGTCTGGTTCTGACCACTGTGTTACTGACCAGTGTGTTTCTGAGCACTGTGTTTGTGACCATTGTGTTTCTGGCCAGTGTGTCTCTGACCACTGTGTTTCTGACCACTGTGTTTCAGACCACTGTGTTTGTGACCACTGGGTTGCTGACCACTTTTTTTCTAACCAGTGTGTTTCTGACCAGTGTGTTTCTGACCACGGTGTTTCTTACCAGTGTGTTTCTGACCACTGCGTTTCTGACCACTACGTTTCTGACCAGTGTGTTTCTGACCAATGTGTTTCTGACCACGGTTTTTCTAACCACCGTGTTTCTGACCAGTGTGTTTCTGACCACTGTGTTTCTGACCAGTGTGTTTCCGACCACTGTGCTTCTGACCACTGTGTTTCTGACCAGTGTGTTTCTGACAACCGTGTTTCTGACCACTGTGTTTCTGACCAATGTGTTTCTGACCACTGTGCTTCTGACCACTGTGTTTCTGACCAGTGTTTTTCTGACAATGGTGTTTCTGACCACTGTGTTTCTGACCAATGTGTTTCTGACCAGTGTGTTCTGACCACTGTGTTTTTGACCACAATGTTTCTGACCACTGAGTTTCTGACCAGTGGGTTTCTGACCACCGTGTTTCTGACAACTGTGTTTCTGACCACTGTGTTTCTGACCACTGTGTTTCTGACCACAGTGTTTCTAACCACTGTGTTTCTGACCACTGTGTTTCAGACCACTGTGTTTCCGACCACTGTGTTTCAGACCACTGTGTTTCCGACGACTGTGTTTCTGACCAGTGTGTTTCTGACCAGTGTTTTTCTGAACAGTGTGTTGCTGACCACTCTGTTTCTGACCACTGTGTTTCTGACCACTGTGTTTCTGACCACTGTGTTTCTGACCAGTGTGTTTCTGACCAGTGTGTTTCGGACCAGTGTGTTTCCGACCACTGTGTTTCTGACCTGTGTGTTTCCGACCGCTGTATTTCTGACCAGTGTGTTTCCGACCACTGTGTTTCTGACCAATGCGTTTCTGACCAGTGTGTTTCTGACCAGTGAGTTTCTGACCAGTGTGCTTCTGACCATTGTGTTTCTGACCAGTGTGTTTCTGACGACTACGTTTCTGACCAGTGTGTTTCTGACTAGTGTGTCTTGGACCACCGTGTTTCTGACCACAGTGTTTCTGACCAGTGTGTTTCTCTACAATGTGTTTCTGACCAGTGTCCTTATGGCCAGTGTATCTCTGACCATTGTGTTTCTGACCACTGTGTTTCTGACCACTGTGTTTCTCACCACTGTGTTTCTTACCACTGTGTTTCTGACCACTGTGTTTCTGACCACTGCGTTTCAAACCACTATGCTTCTGACCACAGTGTTTTTTACCACAGTGTTTCTGAACAGTGTGTTTCTGATCAGTGTGTTTCTGACCAGTGTGTTTCAGACCACTTTGTTTCCGACCACTGTGTTTCTTCCCACAGTGTTTCTGACCAGTGTGTTTCTGACCAGTGTGTTCCTGACCACTGTGCTTCTGACCACTGTGTTTCTGACTACTGTGTTTCTGACCAGTGTGTTTCTGACCACTGTGTTTCTGACCAGTGTGTTTCTGACCAGTGTGTTCCTGACCACTGTGTTTCTGACCACTGTTTTTCTGACCACTGTGCTTCTGACCATTGTGTTTCTGACAACTGTAATTCTGATCACTGTGTTTCTGACCAGTGTGTTCCCGACCACTGTGTTTCTGACCACTGTCTTTCTGACCAGTGTGTTTCTGACCACTGTGTTCCTAAGCAGTGTTTTTCTGACCACTGTGTTTCTGACCACTGTGTTTCTGACCAGTGTGTTTCTAACCACTGTGTTTTTGACATGTGTGTTTCTGACCACTGTGTTTTTGACCACTGTGTTTTTGACCACTGTGTTTCTGACCAATGTGTTTCTGACAACTGTGTTTCTAACCAGTGTGTTTTTTACTTCTATGCTTCTGACCAGTGTGTTTCAGACCAGTGTGTTTCTTACTAGTGTTTTTCTGACCAATGTGTTTCTGACCAGTGTGTTCTGACCACTGTGTTTCTGACCAGTGTGTTTCTGACCAGTGTGTTTCTGACCACTGTGTTCTAGACCAGTGAGTTTGTGACCAGTGTGTTTCTGACAACTGTGTTTCTGACAACTATGTTTCTGACAACCTTGTTTCTAACCAATGTGTCGTGACCAGTGTGTTTCTGACCAGTGTGTTTTGGACAACCGTGTTTCTGACAAGTGTGTTTGTGACCACTGTGTTTCAGACCAGTGTGTTTCTGACCACTATGTTTCTGACCACTGTCTTTCTGACCAGTGTGTTTCTGACCACTTTGTTTCTGACCAGTGTGTTTCTGACCACTATGCTTCTGACCACTGTGCTTCTGACCATTGTATTTCTGACCACTGTCTTTCTGACCACTGTGTTTCTCACCAGTGCGTTTGTGACCACTGTGTTTCTGACCACTGTGTTTCTGACCAGTGTGTTTCTGACCACTGTATTTCTGACCAGTGGTTTTCTGACCACTGTGTTTCTGACCTCTGTGCTTCTGACTAGTGTGTTTCAGACCATTGTGTTTCTGACAAGAGTGTTTCAGTCCAGTATCTTTCTTACCAGTGTGTTTCTGACCACTGTGTCGCTGACCAGTGTGTTTCTGACCACTGTGTTTCTTACCAGTGTGTTTCTGACCAGTGTGTTTCTGACCACACTGTTTTTTACCACTGTGTTTCCTACCACTGTGTTTCTGACCACTGTGTTTCTGACCAGCGTGTTTCTGACCAGGGTGTTTCTGAACACTGTGTTTCTGACCGGTGTGTTTCTGACCACTGTGTTTCTGACCAGTGTGTTTCTGACCTCTGTGTTTCTGACAAGTGAGTTACTGACCAGTATGTTTCTGACCAGTGTGTTTCTCACCAGTGTGTTTATGACCACTGTGTTTTTGACCACTGTGTTTCTAACCGTTGTGTTTCTGACCAGTGTGTTTCTGACCACTGTGTTTCTGACAAGTGTGCTTCTGACCACTGTGTTTCCAACCACTGTGTTTCTGACCACTCTGTTTCTGACCACTGTGTTTGTGACCAGTCTGTCTCTGAACATAGTGTTTCTCACAAATGTGTTTCTGACCAGTGTGTTTCTGACCACTGTGTTTCTGACCACTGTGTTTCTGACCAGTGTGTTTCTGACCACTGTATTTCTGACCTGTGTTTTTCTGACCACTGTGTTTCTGACCAGTGTGTTTCTGACAACTGTGCTTCTGACTTGTGTGTTTAAGACCATTTTGTTTCTGACAAGAGTGTTTCAGTCCAGTGTGTTTCTTACCAGTGTGTTTCTGACCACTGTGTCTCTGACCAGTGAGTTCCTGACCACTGTGTTTCTGACCATTGTGTTTCTGACCAGTGTATTTCTGACCACTGTGTTTTTTACCACTGTGTTTCTGACCACTGTGTTCCTGACCACTGTGTTTCTGACCAGTGTGTTTCTGATCAGTGTGTTTCTGAGCATTGTGTTTCTGACCAGTGTCTTTCTGACCACTGTGTTTCTGACCAGTGGGTTTCTGATGAGTGTGTTTCTGACCACTGTGTTTTTGACCAGTGTGTTTCTGACCACAATGTTTCTCACCACTGTGTTTCTGACCAGTGTGTTTCTGAGGAATGTGTTTCAAACCACTGTGTTTCTGACCAGTGTGTTTCTGACCACTGTGTTTCTGACCAGTGAGTTTCTGACCAGTATGTTTCTGACCAGTGGTTTATCACCCGTGTGTTTCTGATCACTGTGTTTTTGACCACTGTGTTTCTGACCATTGTGTTTCTGACCAGTGTGTTTCGGACCACTGTGTTTTTGACCAGTGTGCTTCTGACCACTCTGTTTCTGACCACTGTGTTTCTGACCGGTGTGTTTCTGACCAGTCTGTTCCTTACCAGTGCGTTTCAGACCACTGTGTTTCTGACCACTCTGTTTCTGACCACTGTGTTTCTGACCAGTGTGTTTCTGAACATGGTGTTTCTGACCAATGTGTTTCTGACCAGTGTGTTTCTGACCAGTGTGTTTCCGACCTGTGCGTTTCTGACCACTTTGTTTCTGACCAGTGTGCTTCTGACCACTATGTTTCTGACCAGTGTGTTTCTGACCACTGTGTTCCTGATCACTGTGTTTCTGACCAATGTGTTTCTGACAAGTGTGTCTCTGACCACTGTTTTTCTGACCATTGTGTTTCTAGCCAGTGTTTTTCTGACCACTGCGTTTCTGACCACTGTGTTTCTGACCAGTGTGTTTCTAACCACTGTGTTTCTGACATGTGCGTTTGTGACCACTGTGTTTCTGACCACTGTGTTTTTGAGCACTGTGTTTCTGACCACTGTGTTTCTGACCACTGTGTTTCTGACCAGTGTGTGTTTTACCACTATGCTTCTGACCAGTGTGTTTCAGACCAGTGTGTTTCTTACCAGTGGTTTTCTGACCACTGTGTTTCTGACCAGTGTGTTCTGACCACTGTGTTTCTGACCAGTGTGTTTCTGACCAGAGTGTTTCTGACCACTGTGTTTTTGAACACTTTGTTTCAAACCACTGTGTTTCTGATGAGTGTGTTTCTAACCACTGTGTTTCTGACCAGTGTGTATCTGTCCACTGTGTTTCTGACCAGTGTGTTTCTGACCAGTGTGTTTCTGACCATAGTGTTTCTGACAACTGTGTTTCAGACAACTATGTTTCTGACCACCTTGTTTCTAACCAGTGTGTTCCTGACGAGTGGGTTTCTGACCAGTGTGTTTTGGACCACCGTGTTTCTGACAATTGTGTTTGTGACCACTGTGTTTCAGACCAGTGTGTTTCTGACCACTGTGCTTCTGACTAGTGTGTTTCAGACCATTGTGTTTCTGACCATTGTGTGTCTGACCACTGTGCTTCTGACTAGTGTGTTTCAGACCATTGTGTTTCTGACAAGAGTGCTTCAGTCCAGTGTGTTTCTTACCAGTGTGTTTCTTACCAGTGTGTTTCTGACCACTGTGTCTCTGACCAGTGTGTTTCTGACCACTGTGTTTCTGACCAGTGTGTTTCGGACCACTGTGTTTCTGACCACTGTGTTTTTTACCACAGTGTTTCTGACCACTGTGTTTCTGACCACAGTGTTTTTGACCAGTGTGTTTCTGACCAGTGTGTTTCTGAACACTGTGTTTCTGACCAGTGTGTTTCTGACCACTATGTTTCTCACCAGTGGGTTTCTGACGAGTGTGTTTCTGACCACTGTGTTTCTGACCACTGTGTTTCTGACCACAATGTTTCTGACCACTGTGTTTCTGACCAGTGTGTTTCTGACGAGTGTGTTTCAAACCACTGTGTTTCTGACCAGTGTGTTTCTGACCACTGTGTTTCTGACCAGAAAGTTTCTGACCAGTATGTTTCTGACCAGTGTGTTTCTCACCAGTGTGTTTCTGACCATTGTGTTTTTGACCACAGTGTTTCTGACCAGTGTGCTTCTGACCACTCTGTTTCTGACCACTGTGTTTCTGACCGTTGTGTTTCTGACCAGTCTGTTTCTTACCAGTGTCTTTCTGACTAGTGCGTTCCGAATACTGTGTTTCTGACCACTCTGTTTCTTACCACTGTGTTTCTGACCAATGTGTTTCTGAACATGGTGTTTCTGACCAATGTTTTTCTGACCAGTGTGTTTCTGACCAGTGTGTTTCTGACCTGTGTGTTTCTGACCACTTTGCTTCTGACCAGTGTGTTTCTGACCACTATGTTTCTGACCAGTGTGTTTCTGACAAGTTTGTCTCTGACCACTGTGTTTCTGACCAATGTGTTTCAGACCACTGTGTTTCTGACCACTGTGTTTTTTACCACTGTGTTTCTGACCAGTGTGTTTTTGACCACGGTGTTTCTGACCAGTGTGTTTCTGACCACTGTGTTTCTGACCACTTTGTTTCTGACCAATTTATTTCTGACCACTGTGTTCCTGACCACTGTGTTTCTCACCACTTTGTTTCTGACCAGTGTGTTTCTGACCACTGTGTTTCTGACCAGTGTGTTTCTGACAACTGTGTTTTTGACCACTGTGTTTCTGACCAGTGTGTTTCAGACCACTTTGTTTCTGACCACTGTGTTTTTTACCACTGTGTTTCTGACCACTGTGTTTCTGACCAGTGTGTTTTTGACCACAGTGTTTCTGAACCAGTGTGTTTCTGACCACTGTGTTTCTGACAACTATGTTTCTGACCAGTGCTTTTCGAACCACTGTGTTCCTGACCACCGTGTTTCTCACCACTGTGTTCCTGACCAGTGTGTTTCTGACCACTGTGTTTCTGACGAGTGTGTTTCTGACAACTGTGTTTTTTGACGACTGTGTTTCTGACCAGTGTGTTTTAGACCACTTTGTTTCTGACCCCTGTTTTTGTGACCACTGTGTTTCTGACCACAGTGTTTCTGACTAGTGGGTTCCTGACCACCGTGTTTCTGACAACTGTGTTTCTGACCAGTGCGTTTCTGACCACTATGTTTCTGACCACTGTGTTTCTGACCAGTGTGTTTCTGACCACCGTGTTTCTGACCACTGTGTTTCTGACCACTGTCTCTGACCACTGCGTTTCTTACCACTATGTTTCTGACCAGTGTGTTTCTGACCAGTGTGTTTCTGTACAGTGTGGTTCTGACCAGAGTGTTTCTGACCACTGTGTTTCTGACCACTGTGATTCTGACCAGTCTGTTTCTAACCAGTGTGTTTCTGACCACTGTGTTCCTGACGACTGTGTTTCTGACCACTGTGTTTCTGACCAGTGTCTTTCTGACCACTTTGTTTCTGACCACTGTGCTTCTGACCATTGTGTTTCTGACCACTGTGTTTCCGATCACTGTGTTTCTGACCAGTGCGTTTCCGACCACTGTGTTTCTGACCACTGTCTTTCTGACCAGTGTGTTTCTGACCACTGTGTTTCTAACCAGTGTTTTTCTGACCACTGTGTTTCTGACCACTGTGTTTCTGACCACTGTGTTTCTGTCCACTGTGTTTCTGACCTGTGTGTTTCTGAGCACTATGTTTCTGACCACTGTGTTTTTCACCACTGTGTTTCTGACCACTGTGTTTCTGACCACTGTGTTTCTGACCAGTGTGCTTCTGACCACTGTGTTTCTGACCATCGTGTTTCTGACCACTGTGCTTCTGACCACTGTGCTTCTGATCATCGTGTTTCTGACCACTGTGCTTCTGACCACTGTGCTTCTGATCATCGTGTTTCTGACCACTGTGCTTCTGACCACTGTGCTTCTGATCATCGTGTTTCTGACCACTGTGCTTCTGACCACTGTGCTTCTGATCATCGTGTTTCTGACCACTGTGCTTCTGACCACTGTGCTTCTGATCATCGTGTTTCTGACCACTGTGCTTCTGACCACTGTGCTTCTGATCATCGTGTTTCTGACCACTGTGCTTCTGACCACTGTGCTTCTGATCATCGTGTTTCTGACCACTGTGCTTCTGACCACTGTGCTTCTGATCATCGTGTTTCTGACCACTGTGCTTCTGACCACTGTGCTTCTGATCATCGTGTTTCTGACCACTGTGCTTCTGACCACTGTGCTTCTGATCATCGTGTTTCTGACCACTGTGCTTCTGACCACTGTGCTTCTGATCATCGTGTTTCTGACCACTGTGCTTCTGACCACTGTGCTTCTGATCATCGTGTTTCTGACCACTGTGCTTCTGACCACTGTGCTTCTGATCATCGTGTTTCTGACCACTGTGCTTCTGACCACTGTGCTTCTGATCATCGTGTTTCTGACCACTGTGCTTCTGACCACTGTGCTTCTGATCATCGTGTTTCTGACCACTGTGCTTCTGACCACTGTGCTTCTGATCATCGTGTTTCTGACCACTGTGCTTCTGACCACTGTGTTTCTGACCACTGTGTTTCTGACCAGTGTGTTTCTGAGCACTGTCTTTCTGACTGGTGAGTTTCTGACCAGTATGTTTCTGACCAGTGTGTTTCTCACCAGTGTGTTTCTGACCACTGTGTTTCTGATCACTGTGTTTCTGACCAGTGTGCTTCTGACCACTGTGTTTCTGACCACTGTGTTGCTGACCGGTGTGTTTAGACCAGTCTGTTTCTTACCAGTGTGTTTCTGACTAGTGTTTTTCTGGCTACTGTGTTTCTGACCACTCTGTTTTGACCACTGTGTTTCTGACTAGTGTGTTTCTGAACACTGTGTTTCTGACCAATGTGTTTCTGACCAGTGTGTTTCTGACCAGTGTGTTTCTGACCTGTGTGTTTCTGACCACTTTATTTCTGACCAGTGTGTTTCTGACCACTATGTTTCTGACCAGTGTGTTTCTGACCAGTGTGTCTCTAACCACTGTGTTTCTGACCAATGTGTTTCGGACCACTGTGTTTCTGACCACTGTGTTTCTGACCACTGTGTTTCTGACCACTGTGTTTCTTACTAGTGTGATTTTGACCACCATTTTCAGACCAGTGTGACACTGACCACTGTGCTTCTGACCACTATGTTTCTGACGAGTGTGTTTCTGACCACTGTGTTCCTGACCACTGTGTTTGTCACTACTGTGTTTGTGACCAGTGTGTTTCTGACCACTGTGTTTCGGACCAGTGTGTTTCTGACCACTTTGTTTCTGACCACTGTGTTTCTGACGAGGGTGTTTCTGACAACTGTGTTTTTGATGACCGTGTTTCTGAGCAGTGTGTTTCAGACCACTTTGTTTCTGACCACTGTGTTTGTGACCACTGTGTTTCTGACCACTGTGTCTCTGACCAGCGTCTTTCTGACCACTGTGTTTCTGACCGCTGTGTTTCTGACCACTGTGCTTCTGACCACTGTGTTTTTTACCACTGTGTTTCTGACCACTGTGTTTCTAACCACTATGTTTCTGACCAGTGTGTTTCTGACCAGTGTGTTTCTGGACACTGTGTTTCTGACCACTATGTGTTTGACCACTGTGTTCCTGACCAGTGGGTTACTGACGAGTGTGTTTCTGACCACTGTGTTCCTGACGACTGTGTTTCTGACCACTGTGTTCTGACCAGTGCGTTTCTGACCACTGTGTTTCTGACCAGTGTATTCCTGACCACTGTGTTTCTGACCACTGTGCTTCTGACCATTGTGTTTCTGACCACTGTCTTTCTGACCAGTGTGTTTCTGACCACTGTGCTTCTGACCATTGTGTTTCTGACCACTGTCTTTCTGACCAGTGTGTTTCTGACCACTGTGCTTCTGACCATTGTGTTTCTGACCACTGTCTTTCTGACCAGTGTGTTTCTGACCACTGTGCTTCTGACCATTGTGTTTCTGACCACTGTCTTTCTGACCAGTGTGTTTCTGACCACTGTGCTTCTGACCATTGTGTTTCTGACCACTGTCTTTCTGACCAGTGTGTTTCTGACCACTGTGCTTCTGACCATTGTGTTTCTGACCACTGTCTTTCTGACCAGTGTGTTTCTGACCACTGTGCTTCTGACCATTGTGTTTCTGACCACTGTCTTTCTGACCAGTGTGTTTCTGACCACTGTGTTCCTGACGACTGTGTTTCTGACCACTGTGTTCTGACCAGTGTGTTTCTGACCACTGTGTTTCTGACCAGTGTATTCCTGACCACTGTGTTTCTGACCACTGTGCTTCTGACCATTGTGTTTCTGACCACTGTCTTTCTGACCAGTGTGTTTCTCACCACTGTGTTTCTAACCAGTGTTTTTCTGACCACTGTGTTTCTGACCAGTGTGTTTCTGACCAGTGTGTTTCTGTCCACTGTGTTTCTGACCTGTGTGTTTCTGACCACTATATTTCTGACCACTGTGTTTTTCACCACTGTGTTTCTGACCACTGTGTTTCTGACCTCTGTCTACCTGACCAGTGTGTTTTTGATCACTATGCTTCTGACGAGTGTGTTTCAGACCAATGTGTGTCTTACCAGTATGTTTCTGACCACTGTGTTTCTGACCAGTGTGTTTCAGACCACTTTGTTTCTGACCCCTGTGTTTGTGACCACTGTGTTTCTGACCACGGTGTTTCTGACTAGTGGGTTTCTGACCACCATGTTTCTGACAACTGTGTTTCTGACCAGTGCGTTTCTGACCACTATGTTTCTGACCACTGTGTTTCTGACCAGTCTGTTTCTGACCACCGTATTTCTGACCACTGTGTTTCTGACCACTGTCTCTGACCACTGCGTTTCTTACCACTATGTTTCTGACCAGTGTGTTTTTGACCAGTGTGTTTCTGACCAGTGTGTTTCTGTACAGTGTGGTTCTGACCAGAGTGTTTCTGACCACTGTGTTTCTGACCACTGTGTTTCTGACCAGTCTGTTTCTAACCAGTGTGTTTCTGACCACTGTGTTCCTGACGACTGTGTTTCTGACCACTGTGTTTCTGACCACTGTGTTTCTGACCAGTCTGTTTCTAACCAGTGTGTTTCTGACCACTGTGTTCCTGACGACTGTGTTTCTGACCACTGTGTTTCTGACCAGTGTCTTTCTAACCACTTTGTTTCTGACCACTGTGCTTCTGACCATTGTGTTTCTGACCACTGTGTTTCCGATCACTGTGTTTCTGACCAGTGCGTTTCCGACCACTATGTTTCTGACCACTGTCTTTCTGACCAGTTTGTTTCTGACCACTGTGTTTCTAACCAGTGTTTTTCTGACCACTGTGTTTCTGACCACTGTGTTTCTGATCACTGTGTTTCTGTCCACTGTGTTTCTGACCTGTGTGTTTCTGAGCACTATGTTTCTGACCACTGTGTTTTTCACCACTGTGTTTCTGACCACTGTGTTTCTGACCACTGTGTTTCTGACCTGTGTGTTTCTGAGCACTATGTTTCTGACCACTGTGTTTTTCACCACTGTGTTTCTGACCACTGTGTTTCTGACCACTGTGTTTCTGACCAGTGTGTTTCCGACCACTGTGTTTCTCACCACTGTGTTTCTGATCAGTGTGTTTCTGACGACTTTGTTTCTGACCACTGTATTTCTGACCAGTGTGTTTCTGAGCACTGTCTTTCTGACTGGTGAGTTTCTGATCAGTGTGTTTCTGACCACTGTGTTTTTTCCACTTTATTTCAGACCACTGTGTTTCTGATGAGTGTGTTTCTGACGACTGTGTTTCTGACCAGTGTGTTTTTGACCACTGTGTTTCTGACCAGTGTGTTTCTGATCAGTATCTTTCTGACCAGTGTGTTTCTGACAACTGTGTTTCTGACCAATGTGTTTCTGACCACCTTGTTTATAACCAGTGTGTTTCTGACAACTGTGTTTCTGACCAATGTGTTTCTGACCACCTTGTTTATAACCAGTGTGTTCCTGACCACTGTGTTTCTGACCTTTGTGTTTTGGACCAGCGTGTTTCTGACCAGTGTTATTCTGACCACTGTGTTTCAGACCAGTGTGGTTCTGACCACTCTGTTTCTGACCATTGTCTTTCTGACCAGTCTGTTTCTTACCACTGTGTTTCTGACCAGTGTGTTTCTCACTACTGTGCTTCTGACCACTGTGCTTCTGATCATCGTGTTTCTGACCACTGTGCTTCTGACCACTGTGCTTCTGATCATTGTGTTTCTGACCACTGTCTTTTGGACCACTGTGTTTCTGACCAGTGTGTTTCTGACCACTGTGCTTCTGACCACTGTGCTTCTGATCATCGTGTTTCTGACCACTGTGCTTCTGACCACTGTG
>SZWC01000047.1:457151-478132 GCA_023375785.1 Penium margaritaceum | reverse complement strand
CTGTGTTTCTGACCACTGTGTTTCTGACCACTGTGTTTCTGACCAGTGTGTTTCTGACAACTGTGTTTCTGACGACTGTGTTTCTGACCAGTGTTTTTCAGACCAATTTGTTTCTGACAACTGTGTTTCTGACCAGTGTGTTTCTGACCACTATGTTTCTGACCATTGTGTTTCTGACCACTGTGTTCCTGACCACTGTGTTTCTGACCACTGTGTTTCTGACCACTGTGTCTCTGACCACTGTGTTTCTCACCACTATGTTTCTGACCCCTGTGTTTGTGACGACAGTGTTTCTGACCAGTCTGTTTCTTACAAGTGTGTTTCTGACCACTGTGTTCCTGACCACTGTGTTTCTGACCAGTGTGTTTCTGACCAGTGTGTTTCTGACCAGTGTGTTTCTGACCAGTGTGTTTCCGACCAGTGTGTTTCCGACCACTGTGTTCCTAACCACTGTGTTTCTGACCACTGTGTGTCTGACCAGTGTGTTTCTGACCACTGCGTTTCTGACCAATGTGTTTCTGACCAGTGTATTTCTGACCAGTGTGTTTCTGTCCAGCGTGTTTCTGACCACTGTGTTTCTAACAAGTGTGTTTCTGACCACTGTGTTTCTGACCAGTGTGTTTCTAACCAGTGTGTCTCCCACCACTGTGTTTCTGACCACTGTATTTCTGACCACTGTGTTTCTGACCATTGTGCTTCTGACCACTGTGCTTCTTTCCACTGTGTTTCTGAACACTGTGTTTCTGACCACTGTATTTCTGACCACTGTCTTTCTGACCACTATGTTTCTGACCATTGTGTTTCTGAGCTGTGTGTTTCTGACCACTGTGTTTCTGACAAGTGTGTTTCTGACCACTGTGTTTGTGACATTTATGTTTCTGACCAATGTGTTTCTGACCACTGTGTTTCTGACCACTGTGTTTCTGACGAGTGTGTTTGTGACCGCTGTGTTTTTGACCAGTGTGTTTCTGACCACTGTGTTTCTGACCACTCTTTTCCTGACCAGTGTGTTTCAGACAACTGTGTTACTGACCACTGTGTTTCTGACCAGTGTGTTTTTGTGGCCATTGTGTTTCTGACCACTGTGTTTCTGACCACTGTGTTTCTGACCACAGTGTTTCTGACCAGTGGGTCTCTGACCACCGTGTTTCTGACAACTCTGTTTCTGACCAGTGTGTTTCTGACCACTGTGTTTCTGACCACTGTGTTTCTGACCATTGTGTTTCTGATCACTGCGTTTCTGACCAGTGTGTTTCTGACCACTGCGTTTCTGACCACTGTGTTTCAGAGCACTGTGTTTCTGACCAGTGTGTTTGTGACCCGTGTGTTTCTGACCACCGTGTTTCTGACCAATGTGTTTCTGACCGCTGTGTTTCTGACCACTGTGTTTCTGACTAGTGTGTTTCTGACCACTGTGTTTCTGACCAGTGAGTTTCTGACTAGTGTGTTTCTGACCATTATGTTTCTGACATGTGTGTTTCTGACCAGTGTGTTTCTGACCAGTGTGTTTCTGACCACTATGTTTCCGACGACTGTGTTTCTGACCAGTGTGTTTCTGACCATTGTGTTCCTGACCACTGTGTTTCTGACCACTGTGTTTCTGACCACTGTGTTTCTGACCACTGTGTTTCTGACCAGTGTGTTTCTGACCACTATGTTTCCGACGACTGTGTTTCTGACCAGTGTGTTTCTGACCAGTGTGTTTCTGACCACTGTGTTTCTGACCAGTGCGTTTCTGACCAGTGTGTTTCTGGCCACTGTGTTTCTGACCACTGTGTTTCTGACCAGTGTGTTTCTGACCACTGTGTTTATGACCATTGTGTTTCTCACCAGTGTGTTTCTGACCAGTGTGTTTCTGACCAGTGTGTTTCTGACCAGTGTGTTTCTGACCACTTTGTTTCTGACCACTGTGTTTCTGACCAGTGCGTTTCTGACCAGTGTGTTTCTGGCCACTGTGTTTCTGACCACTGTGTTTCTGACCAGTGTGTTTCTGACCACTGCGTTTCTGACCAGTGTGTTTCTGGCCACTGTGTTTCTGACCACTGTGTTTCTGACCAGTGTGTTTCTGACCACTGTGTTTATGACCATTGTGTTTCTCACCAGTGTGTTTCTGACCAGTGTGTTCTGTCAAGTGTGTTTCTGACCACTGTGTTTCTGACCAGTGTGTTTCTGACCACTGTGTTTTTTTACCCGTGTGTTCCCGACCACTGTGTTTCTGACTAGTGTTTTTCTGACCACGCAGTTCCTGACCAGTGTGCATTTGACCGGTGTGTTTCTGACCACTGTGGTTCTGACCACTGTGTTTGTGAGCATTGTGTCTCTGACCACTGTTTTTCTGACCACTATGTTTCTGACCAGTGTGTTTCTGACCACTGTGTTTTTGACCACTTTGTTTCTGACCACTATGTTTCTAACCACTGTGTTTCTGACCAGTGTGTTTCTGACCAGTGTGTTTCTGACCACTGTGTTTCTCACCACTGTGTTTTTTGACTAGTGTGTTTCTGACAAGTTTTTTTCTGACCACTGTGTTTCTGACCAGTGTGTTTCTGACCACTGTCTTTCTGACCAATGAGTTTCTGACCAGTATGTTTCTGACCAGTGTGTTTCTCACCAGTGTGTTTCTGACCACTGTGTTTTTGACCACTGTGTGTGTTTCTGACCACTGTGTTTCTGACCAGTGTGCTTCTGACCACTGTGTTTCTGACCACTGTGTTGCTGACCGGTGTGTTTTGACCAGTCTGTTCCTTACCAGTGTGTTTCTGACTAGGGTGTTTCTGACCACTGTGTTTCTCACCACTCTGTTTTGACCACTGTGTTTCTGACCAGTGTGTTTCCAAACACTGTGTTTCTGACCAATGTGTTTCTGACCAGTGTGTTTCTGACCAGTGTGTTTCTGACCAGTGTGTTTCTGACCAGTGTGTCTCTTGACGACTGTGTTTCTGACCAATGTGTTTCGGACCACTGTTTTTCTGACCACTGTGTTTCTGACCAGTGTGTTTTTTACCACGGTGTTTCTGGCCAGTGTGTCTCTGACCACTGTGTTTCTGACCACTATGTTTCTGACCAGTGTTTCTGACCACTAAGTTACTGACCACTGTGTTTCTCACCAGTGTGTTTCTGACCAGTGTGTTTCTGACCACTGCGTTTCTGACCAATTTGTTTCTGACCACTTTGTTTCTGACCACTGTGTTTCTGACCAGTGTGTTTCTGACAACTGTGTTTCTGACGACTGTGTTTCTGACCAGTGTTTTTCAGACCACTTTGTTTCTGACAACTGTGTTTCTGACCAGTGTGTTTCTGACGACTGTGTTTCTGACCAGTGTGTTTCTGACCAGTATGTTTCTGACCACTGTGTTTCTGACCAATTTGTTTCTGACCACTTTGTTTCTGACCACTGTGTTTCTGACCAGTGTGTTTCTGACAACTGTGTTTCTGACGACTGTGTTTCTGACCAGTGTTTTTCAGACCACTTTGTTTCTGACAACTGTGTTTCTGACCAGTGTGTTTCTGACCAGTATGTTTCTGACCACTGTGTTTCTGACCACTGTGTTTCTGACCACTGTGTTTCTGACCACTGTGTCTCTGACCACTTTGTTTCTCACCACTATGTTTCTGACCCCTGTGTTTCTGACCACAGTGTTTCTGACCAGTCTGTTTCTGACCACTGTGTTCCTGACCATTGTGTTTCTGACCACTGTGTTTCTGACCAGTGTGTTTCTGACCAGTGTGTTTCTGACCTGTGTGTTTCCGACCAGTGTCTTTCCGACCACTGTGTTCCTAACAACTGTGTTTCTGACCACTGTGTGTCTGACCAGTGTGTTTCTGACCACTGCGTTGCTGACAAATGTGTTTCTGAACAGTGTATTTCTGACCAGTGTGTTTCTGTCCAGTGTGTTTCTGACCACTGTGTTTCTAATCAGTGTGTTTCTGACCACTATGATTCTGACCAGTGTGTTTCTAACCAGTGTGTCTCCCACCACTGTGTTTCTGACCACTGTGTTTCTGACCACTGTGTTTCTGACCACTGTGCTTCTGACCACTGTGCTTCTTTCCACTGTGTTTCTGACCACTGTGTTTCTGACCACTGTATTTCTGACCACTGTGTTTCTGACCACTATGTTTCTGACCAGTGTGTTTCTGACCTGTGTGTTTCTGACTACTGTGTTTCTGACAAGTGTGTTTCTGACCACTGTGTTTCTGACATTTATGTCTCTGACCAATGTGTTTCTGACCACTGTGTTTCTGACCACTGTGTTTCTGACGAGTGTGTTTGTGACCGCTATGTTTTTGACCAGTGTGTTTCTGACCACCGTGTTTCTGACCAGTCGTTTCCTGACCAGTGTGTTTCAGACAACTGTGGTACTGACCACTGTGTTTCTGACCAGTGTGTTTCTGGCCATTGTGTTTCTGACCACTGTGTTTCTGACCACTGTGTTTCTGACCACAGTGTTTCTGACCAGTGGGTTGCTGACCACCGTGTTTCTGACAACTCTGTTTCTGACCAGTGTGTTTCTGACCACTGCCTTTCTGACCACTGTGTTTCTGACCATTGTGTTTCTGACCACTGTGTTTCAGACCAGTGTGTTTCTAACCACTGTGTTTCTGACCACTGTGTTTCTGAGCACTGTGTTTCTGACCAGTGTGTTTGTGACCCGTGTGTTTCTGACCACCGTGTTTCTGACCAATGTGTTTCTGACCGCTGTGTTTCTGACCACTGTGTTTCTGAATAGTGTTTTTCTGACCACTATGTTTGTGACCAGTGTGTTTCTGACCAGCGTGTTTCTGACCAGTGTGTTTCTGACCAGTGTGTTTCTGACCAGTGTGTTTCTGACCATAATGTTTCTGACATGTGTGTTTCTGACCAGTGTGTTTCTGACCAGTGTGTTTCTGACCACTATGTTTCCGACGACTGTGTTTCTGACCAGTGTGTTTCTGACCATTGTGTTTCTGACCACTGTGTTTCTGACCACTGTGTTTCTGACCACTGTGTTTCTGACCACTATGTTTCCGACGACTGTGTTTCTGACCAGTGTGTTTCTGACCATTGTGTTTCTGACCACTGTGTTTCTGACCACTGTGTTTCTGACCACTGTGTTTCTGACCACTGTGTTTCTGACGAGTGTGTTTCTGACCAGTGTGTTTCTAACCAGTGTGTTTCTGACCAGTGTGTTTCTGACCAGTGTGTTTCTGACCACTGTGTTTCTGACCACTGTGTTTCTGACCAGTGCGTTTCTGACCAGTGTGTTTCTGGCCACTGTGTTTCTGACCACTGTGTTTCTGACCAGTGTGTTTCTGACCACTGTGTTTTTTTACCCGTGTGTTCCCGACCATTGTGTTCCTGACCAGTGTTTTTCTGACCACTGTGTTCCTGACCAGTGTGCATTTGACCCGTGTGTTTCTGACTACTGTGGTTCTGACCACTGTGTTTGTGAGCATTGTGTCTCTGACCACTGATTTTCTGACCACTGTGTTTCTGACCAGTGTGTTTTTGACCACTGTGTTTCTGACCACTGTGTTTCTGACCACTATGTTTCTGACCACTGTGTTTCTGACCAGTGTGTTTCTGACAAGTGTGTTTCTGACTGTTGGAATGATGCTCCTCACCATGGCAGGAGTGACTCCGAAAAGGAACACCAAAAAGACAAGCCTTAGTGGCTTAGTGGTTTATGGTGTCCACCTCTAGAGGCAGGGGCCCGGGTTCAAGTCCCACAAGATGAAATTATGCCCTGCCTCAAGGGAGGTGGAAAATAGATGCCAGGAAGCTAGCTCAACGTCTAGAGTTCCTCTTTAAGTTTGTAGAAGGCCAGGTGAGGGTCCAAGATGTTGGCACACCTTCTAGAATGGGTGACTTGTCCTACAAGGCATCTAGAGGTGTCTTGGTCTTCTGGACACCTTCCATCCTACTAGAAGCATGCTGAGGAATCTAGGAAGGGGCAGAAGCTTCTAGAGGAGGGAAGGGATGCCTTCCTAGGTGGGAAAAGGATAGCCTACCAAGGAGCACTCTAGAAGCCACAGAATCTGCTAGGAAGCTCCAACTCTGGCATGCTTTGGTGTGCTGGAAAGCTTAGATCAGTGGCTATAAAATGCCACTACTTGTGAGCCTTGATCAAGTGTTAATTCCCATCCAATTGAGGCCAAAACTATTGCCTCACTCTCTGACCAGATTTTTCCATCCTTGGAACGAGTTGCCTCCACAGTTTCAGTCTCTCCAAAAACAGTTGGTGGTGTGAAACAGCCACTGCTAGGGACCCTCGAGGGTGCACACTCACCCTCAGGCCAACAAAGGGTTATGGGCCCACGCCTCTAAGGGGTTCAAAGCCAGCTTCATTTCAAGCTCCCAACAGCAAGACATGGCAACTCGCGAGCAAGAAAGCAGCCATGCTGTCCTTAAGTTTGATGGGACAGGCTTTGCCTTGTGGAGGTGTCAGTTTGAGGTCTTCCTTGACGACAAGGGACTGCTTGAGCTCGTAAAAGGTAATGAGACTCCTCCGTTGGAGACTGCAACGGCTGAGGTGAAGGAGGCATACAAGAAGCGCAACAAAAAGGCATTGGCGCTCCTTGTGTCCGCGTTATGCCCACCACATATTGGGCACATCCAATGATGCACCCTGGCCGCGGACGCATGGTCAAAACTCTGCTCCATCTACCAGTCAAGCAACCTTGCCAATCAGCTCTTCATCTTCAAACGGCTCGTCACCCTCCGAGCCAACGAAGGCGACAACATCATGGAGATCATGCAGCAGATTGAGTCCCTCGCAACGGAGTGCGTGGCCACGGGTTGGGAGGTCGACTCTCAGTTCTAAGCAATGATCCTCCTTCTGGCCTTGCCGAACAGTTGGAGTCCCATGATCACAGTCCTTGGTGGCTGGCCTTCCGACGAGCTGAAGTACCCGAAGGTTGCTGAGTACGTGCGCAATGAGTGGATGCGACGTGGCGGTCGAGATAGTGCAGGAGCATCAACTTCAGCTTATACGGTTCATCCTCAAAGTGGAGGACGAGGCGACAAGTGGAAGGGTGCCAAACAGGGCACTAAGAAGGGTGACAAGAAGGGGGAGTGCTTCAACTACGGCAAGGAGGGCCACTACGTGCGCAACTGTCCCAAGAAGAAAACAGATCGGTCGCAACGGGGCGAGAAGAAAGATAAGCACGCCCTTATGGCGTACAACTCCACCAACTTGAAGGATCCGGGAGTTGCCGTCATCGACTCCGGATCAGGCCGCCACACGCAATGCACCAGGGCGGCATTTGTCACCTACGGCGCCTCGGAGAGACGCATGACAGTGGCCAATGGAAAAACAGAGGTGGCCACCGGTGAGGGTAACGTCCGCATTGAGTCAATTCTGGATGGAAAACCTGTTACGAGTACAATCTACGATGTGCTGCATATGCCTAACTTTGGGGCAAACCTGGTCTCCGTCAGCCGCCTTACCGACAAGGGACTTGAGGTGCTCTTCACAAAGAAGGAGGCCGTCATCCGCAAAGAGGGCAAAGGTGAGGTGATTGCGCGTGCCAAGAGGGAGGAGGACTTGTACCTGCTACGCGCAAAGATCCTCAGCAGCCGGGTGGGATCCAACGCCGCCAATCTTGCAACAAAGGACGGAGGAGACCTGGACCTATGGCACCGCCGACTCTGCTACATTTCTCCATCAATAGTGAAGGAGATGGCTAAGAGGGAAGTGGTGCGGGGTCTCCAAATCAGCGGCCTTGATGGAGCCAAGGAGACCGTGTGTGAGCCATGCATCATTGGCAAATCAACTTGGCAGCTGTTTGTCGCCAAGGGGACGCGTGCATCGGCAAAACTGGCCGTGGTACACACAGATTTGTGTGGACCGCTTGAGAGCTCCATCGGCGGAGCTCGCTACTTCCTCACCTTCATCGATGACCACAGCCGGAAACTCTACCTCTACCCAATGAAGCGGAAGAGTGAGGTCCTTGCATGCATGCAAGAGTTTATGGCTGATGTGGAGCGGCAAACAGAGTTGAAGGTGAAGGCGTTCCGAAGTGACAACGGCGGTGAATATGCGGGGTGCCTTGGGTGGATGAAGAGCAAGGGGATTGAGTGCCAGAAAACAAATCCACACTCCCCACAACAGAATGGCGTCGCAGAGAGAGCGAATCGCACAATCCTTAACATGGTGCGGTCCATGTTGAGCGACGCCACCCTTAAACAACGGTATTGGGCGGAGGCGGCAAGGACAGCAGCGTACATCATGAATCTCATGCCGACCAAGCCGCTGAAGGACAAGGAGAGCAATGCGTGGAAGACGCCACAAGAAGTGTGGAGCGGGAGGAAGCCGGCAGTGGGTCACCTCCGCACGTTTGGTTGTGTTGCACATGCAATGGTGCAGGCACGTGAGGGACGGAGCAAGCTGGACCCGCGTACCCGCCGGTGTATTTTCCTTGGATATGAGAGCGGAAGCAAGGCGTATCGGCTCTTTGACCCAAGGAGGCAGCANGACGAGAAAAGCCGTTGGACAGACAAGGAGGCAGGTCTCTCCAAGAGGGGGGAGTGGATGCCACTCCTTGAGGGGGAGACGCCGGAGGACGTGAATGAGGGTGACATCCTCGCATCACCACCAACCGGAGAGCATCGCCTGAGGGATGGGCGAGCGGCGGACTTTATTCCGGCCAGTTTGGATGAGGAATCCGAAGCACCGGAGATGGACGTGGAGGTGGGGAGTCAACAGATGTCTCCAAGGTCTCCAAGAGAGGGGAAGCAGGCGCTTGGAGAGGATGGTGCCAAAAGGGGACAGCAACAACAACAACCGCCTCAAGAGCCCCGCACGAGTAACCGTGTGCGAAGAAGGACAAAAAGGTATGATGCCAACGAGGGCATTTGGACTGGGTTTGCACAAGCCTTCTTCACGCAAGAGGAGCCTCAATCTGTAAAGGAGGCACTGTAGCGCAAGGATGGGGCTGAGTGGGAGGGAGCAATAAAATCTGAGCTTGCCTCCCACGAGGAGAATGGAACTTGGGAGCTGGTTGACCGGCCGGAGGGCGAGAAAATCATCGGCTGCAATTGGATCTTCCGGAAGAAGCTCACAAAGGAGGGGAAGGTGGAGCGGTACAAGGCGCGGCTGGTGGCGAAAGGATATGCCCAGAGAAAAGGGGAGCACTACGACAAGACCTTTGCACCAGTTGCCAAGTTTGCCTCCATCCGTACTATCCTCTCGGTGGCAGCGGCACGCGACTACGAAATCCACCAAATGGACGTGAAAACTGCGTTCCTCAATGGCGACCTGGACAAGGAAGTCTACATGGAGGTGCCAAAGGGGGTGGATGCGCTGCAAGGGAAGGTGTGCCGGCTTCGTAGGACACTCTATGGTCTGAAGCAAGCTCCGCTCATGTGGTACCTCAAGATGGATAGTTTCATGGGTGAGGTTGGCTTCAAGCGCTGCGAGGCCGATCACAGCGTGTACGTGCGTAATCAGCCAGGACTCCACCAAATTGTCGTCCTCTACGTGGATAACATCATCCTTGTGTCTTCGGATGAATTGGAGCTCAAGAGCCTGAAGCAACAGCTTGGCGGCCGGTTCAAGATGACAGACATGGGCGAGCTTGAGTACTACCTTGGCATCGCCATCAAGAGGGACCGCAAAGCACGCACGCTGGAGATGGGCCAAGAAAAATATGTGCATGAGGTGCTCCACCGCTACAACATGGAGGCGTGCAACCCCATTGGCACACCTATGACAACGACATGTGAGCTGAGCTTGAGCATGGGCCCAAGCACAGAGGACAAGAAGGCGGAGATGGCTGGAGTACCGTACAAGTCCGCAGTTGGCAGCATAATGTATGCCATGGTGGCAACGCAGCCTGACCTTGCCTTTGCTAAAGGACAAGTGAGCCGCTATGTTGCTGATCCGGGGCCGCTATATTGGCAAGCGAGAAGAGAATCCTCCGCTACTTAAAGGCAACGACACATTCGCAACTTGTGTTTGGAGGGGGAGCGCGGACTGACTCCCTCAAGTTGGTTGGCTACTCTGATGTTGACTGGGCAGGTGACGTTGATGATCGCAAGTCAACATCAGGCTATGCTTTTGTGCTTGGTGGTGCAGCGGTGTCTTGGGCAAGCCGGAAGCAGGACAGTGTGGCTCTATCCAGCACTGAGGCGGAGTATATTGCGCTCGCGGAAGCCGCAAAGGAGGTACTATGGCTGCGGCGACTGCTCAAGGAGATTGGGGTACCGCAAAAGAAGCCTACGGCACTCAATGTTGACAATATGAGTGCCATCAGCCTGACCAAGAACCCTGTGCTACACCGGAGGACCAAGCACAAAGAGATCCGGCATCACTTTGCACGAGACCTTGTTGCAAAGGGTGATGTGGTGCTTCTGCATTGCGGCACAGAACACATGCTTGCTGATGCCATGACAAAGGCGCAATCCAAGGACAGGCATGATGCTACTTGTATGGATCTTGGGCTTTCCGAAGCCTCTTGAGTTGCACGCTGAGCATGGACGACTGCCATGGGTAACGCGCAAGATGGAGATTGTTGGAATGATGCTCCTCACCATGGCAGGAGTGACTCCGAAAAAGAACACCAAAAAGACAAGCCTTAGTGGCTTAGTGGTTAATGGTGTCCACCTCTAGAGGCAGGGGCCCGGGTTCAAGTCCCACAAGATGAAATTATGCCCTGCCTCAAGGGAGGTGGAAAATAGATGCCAGGAAGCTAGCTCAACGTCTAGAGTTCCTCTTTAAGTTTCTAAAAGGCCAGGTGAGGGTACAGGAAGGTGGCACACCTTCTAGAAGGGGTGACTTGTCCTACAAGGCATCTAGAGGTGTCTTGGTCTTCTGGACACCTTCCCTCCTACTAGAAGGCAGCTGAGGAATCTAGGAAGGGGCAGGAGCTTCTAGAGGAGGGAAGGGATGCCTTCCTAGGTGGGAAAGGGACAGTCTGCCAAGGAGCACTCTAGAAGCCACAGAATCTGCTAGGAAGCTCCAACTCTGGCATGCTTTGGTGTTCTGGAAAGCTTAGATCAGTGGGTATAAAATGCCACTGCTTGTGAGCCTTGATCAAGTGTTAATTCCCATCCAATTGACGCCAAAACTATTGCCTCACTCTCTGACCAGATTTTTCCATCCTTGGAACGAGTTGCCTCCACAGTTTCAGTCTCCCCAAAACCAGTTGGTGGTGTGATACAGCCACTGCTAGGGACCCTCCAGGGTGCACACTCACCCTCAGGCCAACACTGACCACTGTGTTTCCGACCACTTTGTTGCTGACCAGTGTGTTTTTGACCATTGTGTTTATTATCAGTGTGTTTCTCACCACTGGGTTTCTGACCACTGTGTTTCTGACCAGTGTGTTTCTGACCACTGTGTTTCTGACCATTGTGTTTCTGACCACTGTGCATTTGACCAGTGTGTTTCTGACCACTGTGTTTCTAACCAGAGTGTATCTGACCACTGTGTTTCTGACCAGTGTGTTTCTGAGAAGGTGTTTCTGACCACTGTGTTTCTGACCAGTGTGTTTTTGACCAGTGTCTTTCTGACCAGTGTGTTTCTAACTAGAGTGTTTCTGACCACTGTGTTTGTAACCAGTGTGTTTTTGACCTTTGTGTTTTTGACCACTGTGTTTCTGACCAGTGTGTTTCTGACCACTGTGTTTCTGACCACTGTGTTTCTGACCACTGTGTTTCTGACCACTGTGTTTCTGACCACTGTGTTTGTGACCAGTGTGTTTCTGACCAGTGTGTTTCTAGCCGATGTGTTTCTGACCACTGTGTTTCTCACCACTGTGTTTCTGGCCAGTGTGTTTCTGACCACTGTGTTTCTCACCACTGTGTTTCTGGCCAGTGTGTTTCTGACCACTGTGTTTCTCACCACTGTGTTTCTGGCCAGTGTGTTTCTGACCACTGTGTTTCTCACCACTGTGTTTCTGGCCAGTGTGTTTCTGACCACTGTGTTTCTCACCACTGTGTTTCTGGCCAGTGTGTTTCTGACCACTGTGTTTCTCACCACTGTGTTTCTGGCCAGTGTGTTTCTGACCACTGTGTTTCTCACCACTGTGTTTCTGGCCAGTGTGTTTCTGACCACTGTGTTTCTCACCACTGTGTTTCTGGCCAGTGTGTTTCTGACCACTGTGTTTCTCACCACTGTGTTTCTGGCCAGTGTGTTTCTGACCACTGTGTTTCTCACCACTGTGTTTCTGGCCAGTGTGTTTCTGACCACTGTGTTTCTCACCACTGTGTTTCTGGCCAGTGTGTTTCTGACCACTGTGTTTCTCACCACTGTGTTTCTGGCCAGTGTGTTTCTGACCACTGTGTTTCTCACCACTGTGTTTCTGGCCAGTGTGTTTCTGACCACTGTGTTTCTCACCACTGTGTTTCTGGCCAGTGTGTTTCTGACCACTGTGTTTCTCACCACTGTGTTTCTGGCCAGTGTGTTTCTGACCACTGTGTTTCTCACCACTGTGTTTCTGGCCAGTGTGTTTCTGACCACTGTGTTTCTCACCACTGTGTTTCTGGCCAGTGTGTTTCTGACCACTGTGTTTCTCACCACTGTGTTTCTGGCCAGTGTGTTTCTGACCACTGTGTTTCTCACCACTGTGTTTCTGGCCAGTGTGTTTCTGACCACTGTGTTTCTCACCACTGTGTTTCTGGCCAGTGTGTTTCTGACCACTGTGTTTCTCACCACTGTGTTTCTGGCCAGTGTGTTTCTGACCACTGTGTTTCTCACCACTGTGTTTCTGGCCAGTGTGTTTCTGACCACTGTGTTTCTCACCACTGTGTTTCTGGCCAGTGTGTTTCTGACCACTGTGTTTCTCACCACTGTGTTTCTGGCCAGTGTGTTTCTGACCACTGTGTTTCTCACCACTGTGTTTCTGGCCAGTGTGTTTCTGACCACTGTGTTTCTCACCACTGTGTTTCTGGCCAGTGTGTTTCTGACCACTGTGTTTCTCACCACTGTGTTTCTGGCCAGTGTGTTTCTGACCACTGTGTTTCTCACCACTGTGTTTCTGGCCAGTGTGTTTCTGACCACTGTGTTTCTGGCCACTGTGTTTCTGACCACTGTGTTTCAGACCACTGTGTTTCTGACCACTGTGTTTATGACCAGTGTCTTTCTGACCAGTGTGTTTCTGACCACTGGGTTACAGACCACTGTGTTTCTGACCACTGTGTTTCTCACCACTGTGTTTCTGGCCAGTGTGTTTCTGACCACTGTGTTTCTGACCACTGTGTTTCTGACAAGTGTGTTTGTGACAAGTGTGTTTCTGACCAGTGTGTTTCTGACCACTGTGTTTCTGACAAGTGTGTTTCTGACCGTTATGTTTCTGACCAGTGTGTTTCTGACCAGTGTGTTTCTGACCAGTGTATTTCTGACCACTGTGTTTCTGACCGGTGTGTTTTTGACCACGATGTTTCTGACCAGTGTGTTTCTTACAACTGTGTTTCTGACCACTGTGTTTCTGACCAGTGTGTTTCTGACCACTGTGTTTCTGACCACTGTGTTTCTGACAACTGTGTTTCTGACCAGTGTGTTTCTGACCATTGTGTTTCTAACCACTGTGTTTCTGACAACTGTGTTTTTGACAACTGTGTTCCTGACCACTGTGTTTCTGACCAGTGTGTTTCTGACCACTGTATTTCTGACCAGTGTGTTTCTGACCACCGTGTTTCTGGCCACTGAGTTTCTGACCACTGCGTTTCTGACCAGTGGGTTTCTGACCACCGTGTTTCTGACAACTGTGTCTCTGACCAGTGTGTTTCTTACCACTGTGTTTCTGACCACTGTGTTTCAGACCACTGTGTTTCTGACCACTGTGTTTATGACCAGTGTCTTTCTGACCAGTGTGTTTCTGACCACTGGGTTACAGACCACTGTGTTTCTGACCACTGTGTTTCTCACCACTGTATTTCTGGCCAGTGTGTTTCTGACCGCTATGTTTCTGACCAGTGAGTTTCTGACCAGTGTCTTTCTGACCACTGTGCTTTTGACCAGTGTGTTTCTAACTCGAGTGTTTCTGACCACTCTGTTTCTGTCCAGGGTGTTTCTGACCGGTGTGTTTCTTGCCATTGTGTTTCTGACCAGCGTGTTTCTGACCACTCTGTTTCTGTCCAGGGTGTTTCTGACCGGTGTGTTTCTTGCCATTGTGTTTCTGACCAGCGTGTTTCTGACCACTCTGTTTCTGTCCAGGGTGTTTCTGACCGGTGTGTTTCTTGCCATTGTGTTTCTGACCAGCGTGTTTCTGACCACTCTGTTTCTGTCCAGGGTGTTTCTGACCGGTGTGTTTCTTGCCATTGTGTTTCTGACCAGCGTGTTTCTGACCACTCTGTTTCTGTCCAGGGTGTTTCTGACCGGTGTGTTTCTTGCCATTGTGTTTCTGACCAGCGTGTTTCTGACCACTCTGTTTCTGTCCAGGGTGTTTCTGACCGGTGTGTTTCTTGCCATTGTGTTTCTGACCAGCGTGTTTCTGACCACTCTGTTTCTGTCCAGGGTGTTTCTGACCGGTGTGTTTCTTGCCATTGTGTTTCTGACCAGCGTGTTTCTGACCACTCTGTTTCTGTCCAGGGTGTTTCTGACCGGTGTGTTTCTTGCCATTGTGTTTCTGACCAGCGTGTTTCTGACCACTCTGTTTCTGTCCAGGGTGTTTCTGACCGGTGTGTTTCTTGCCATTGTGTTTCTGACCAGCGTGTTTCTGACCACTCTGTTTCTGTCCAGGGTGTTTCTGACCGGTGTGTTTCTTGCCATTGTGTTTCTGACCAGCGTGTTTCTGACCACTCTGTTTCTGTCCAGGGTGTTTCTGACCGGTGTGTTTCTTGCCATTGTGTTTCTGACCAGCGTGTTTCTGACCACTCTGTTTCTGTCCAGGGTGTTTCTGACCGGTGTGTTTCTTGCCATTGTGTTTCTGACCAGCGTGTTTCTGACCACTCTGTTTCTGTCCAGGGTGTTTCTGACCGGTGTGTTTCTTGCCATTGTGTTTCTGACCAGCGTGTTTCTGACCACTCTGTTTCTGTCCAGGGTGTTTCTGACCGGTGTGTTTCTTGCCATTGTGTTTCTGACCAGCGTGTTTCTGACCACTCTGTTTCTGTCCAGGGTGTTTCTGACCGGTGTGTTTCTTGCCATTGTGTTTCTGACCAGCGTGTTTCTGACCACTCTGTTTCTGTCCAGGGTGTTTCTGACCGGTGTGTTTCTTGCCATTGTGTTTCTGACCAGCGTGTTTCTGACCACTCTGTTTCTGTCCAGGGTGTTTCTGACCGGTGTGTTTCTTGCCATTGTGTTTCTGACCAGCGTGTTTCTGACCACTCTGTTTCTGTCCAGGGTGTTTCTGACCGGTGTGTTTCTTGCCATTGTGTTTCTGACCAGCGTGTTTCTGACCACTCTGTTTCTGTCCAGGGTGTTTCTGACCGGTGTGTTTCTTGCCATTGTGTTTCTGACCAGCGTGTTTCTGACCACTCTGTTTCTGACCACTGTGTTTCTGACCACTGTGTTTCTGACCACTGTGTTTCTGACCACTGTGTTTCTGACCACTGTGTTTGTGACCAGTGTGTTTCTGACCAGTGTGTTTCTGACCAGTGTGTTTCTGACATTGTGTTTCTGACCAGTGTGTTTCTGACCACTATGTTTCTGACCAGTTTGTTTCTGACCATTTTCCCTCTTACCACTGTGTTTCTGACCACGGTGTTTCTGACCACTGTGTTTCTGACCACTGTGTTTCTGACCACTGTGTTTTTTACCACTGTATTTCTGACCACTGTGTTTCTGACCAATATGTTTCTGACCAGTGTGTTTCTGACCACTGTGTTTCTGACCAGTGTATGTTTTACCACTGTGTTTCTGACAAGTGTGTTTCTGACCACAGTGTTTCTGACCACTGTGTCTCTGACAACTGTGTTTCTGACCAGTGTGTTTCTGACAAGTGTGTTTCTGACCACTGTGTTTCCGACCACTGTGTTTCTGACCAGTGTGTTTCTGACCACTGTGTTTATGACCAGTGTGTTTTTCACCACTGTGTTTCTGACCAGTGTCTTTCTGACCACTGTGTTTTTGACCACTGTGCTTCTGACCAGTGTATTTCTGACCACTGTGTTTCTGACCAATGTGTTTCTGACCAGTGTGTTTCTGACCAGTGTGTTTCTGACCACTATGTTTCTGACCAGTGTGATTCTGACCATTGTGTCTCTTACCACTGTGTTTCTGACAATTGTGTTTCTGACCACTGTGATTCTGACCACTGTGTTTCTGACCACTGTGTTTCTGACCACTGTATTTCTGACCACTGTGTTTCTGACCAGTGTGTCTCTGACCAGTGTGTTTCTGACCAGTGTGTTTCTAACTCGAGTGTTTCTGACCACTGTGTTTCTGACCACTGCGTTTCTGACAATTGCGTTTCTAACCAGTGTTTCTGACCACTGTGTTCCTGACCAGTGTGTTTCTGACCACTGTGTTTCTCACCAGTGTGTTTCTGACCGCTGTGTTTCTGACCACTCTGTTTCTGACCCCTGTGTTTCTGACCAGTGTGTTTCTGACCACTATGTTTCTGACCAGTGTATTTCTGACCACTGTGTTTCTGACCGGTGTGTTTTTGACCACGATGTTTCTGACCAGTGTGTTTCTTACAACTGTGTTTCTGACCACTGTGTTTCTGACCAGGGTGTTTCTGACCACTGTGTTTCTGACCACTGCGTTTCTGACAATTGCGTTTCTAACCAGTGTTTCTGACCACTGTGTTCCTGACCAGTGTGTTTCTGACCACTGTGTTTCTCACCAGTGTGTTTCTGACCGCTGTGTTTCTGACCACTCTGTTTCTGACCCCTGTGTTTCTGACCAGTGTGTTTCTGACCACTATGTTTCTGACCAGTGTATTTCTGACCACTGTGTTTCTGACCGGTGTGTTTTTGACCACGATGTTTCTGACCAGTGTGTTTCTTACAACTGTGTTTCTGACCACTGTGTTTCTGACCAGGGTGTTTCTGACCACTGTGTTTCTGACCACTGCGTTTCTGACAATTGCGTTTCTAACCAGTGTTTCTGACCACTGTGTTCCTGACCAGTGTGTTTCTGACCACTGTGTTTCTCACCAGTGTGTTTCTGACCGCTGTGTTTCTGACCACTCTGTTTCTGACCCCTGTGTTTCTGACCAGTGTGTTTCTGACCACTATGTTTCTGACCAGTGTATTTCTGACCACTGTGTTTCTGACCGGTGTGTTTTTGACCACGATGTTTCTGACCAGTGTGTTTCTTACAACTGTGTTTCTGACCACTGTGTTTCTGACCAGGGTGTTTCTGACCACTGTGTTTCTGACCACTGCGTTTCTGACAATTGCGTTTCTAACCAGTGTTTCTGACCACTGTGTTCCTGACCAGTGTGTTTCTGACCACTGTGTTTCTCACCAGTGTGTTTCTGACCGCTGTGTTTCTGACCACTCTGTTTCTGACCCCTGTGTTTCTGACCAGTGTGTTTCTGACCACTATGTTTCTGACCAGTGTATTTCTGACCACTGTGTTTCTGACCGGTGTGTTTTTGACCACGATGTTTCTGACCAGTGTGTTTCTTACAACTGTGTTTCTGACCACTGTGTTTCTGACCAGGGTGTTTCTGACCACTGTGTTTCTGACCACTGCGTTTCTGACAATTGCGTTTCTAACCAGTGTTTCTGACCACTGTGTTCCTGACCAGTGTGTTTCTGACCACTGTGTTTCTCACCAGTGTGTTTCTGACCGCTGTGTTTCTGACCACTCTGTTTCTGACCCCTGTGTTTCTGACCAGTGTGTTTCTGACCACTATGTTTCTGACCAGTGTATTTCTGACCACTGTGTTTCTGACCGGTGTGTTTTTGACCACGATGTTTCTGACCAGTGTGTTTCTTACAACTGTGTTTCTGACCACTGTGTTTCTGACCAGGGTGTTTCTGACCACTGTGTTTCTGACCACTGTGTTTCAGACCACTGTGTTTCTGACCACTGTGTTTATGACCAGTGTCTTTCTGACCAGTGTGTTTCTGACCACTGGGTTACAGACCACTGTGTTTCTGACCACTGTGTTTCTCACCACTGTATTTCTGGCCAGTGTGTTTCTGACCACTGTGTTTCTGACCACTGTGTTTCTGACCAGTGTGTTTGTGACAAGTGTGTTTCTGACCAGTGTGTTTCTGACCACTGTGTTTCTGACAAGTGTGTTTCTGACCATTATGTTTCTGACCAGTGTGTTTCTGACCAGTGTGTTTCTGACCAGTGTGTTTCTGTCCACTATGTTTCTGACGACTGTCTTTCCGACCAGTGTGTTTCTGACCATTGTGTTTCTGACCACTGTGTTTCTGACCACTATGTTTCTGACCAGTGTGTTTCTGACCACTGTGTTTCTGACCACTGTGTTTCTGACCAGTGTGTTTCTGACCAGTGTGTTCTGACCAGTGTGTTTTTGACCAGTGTGTTTCTAACCAGTGTGTTTCTGACCACTGTGTTTCTGACGACTGTGTTTCTGACCACTGTGTTTCTGAGCACTGTGTTTCTGACTACTGTGTTTCTGACCACTGTGTTTCTGAGCACTGTGTTTCTGACTACTGTGTTTCTGACCACTGTGTTTCTGAGCACTGTGTTTCTGACTACTGTGTTTCTGACCACTGTGTTTCTGAGCACTGTGTTTCTGACTACTGTGTTTCTGACCACTGTGTTTCTGAGCACTGTGTTTCTGACTACTGTGTTTCTGACCACTGTGTTTCTGAGCACTGTGTTTCTGACTACTGTGTTTCTGACCACTGTGTTTCTGAGCACTGTGTTTCTGACTACTGTGTTTCTGACCACTGTGTTTCTGAGCACTGTGTTTCTGACTACTGTGTTTCTGACCACTGTGTTTCTGAGCACTGTGTTTCTGACTACTGTGTTTCTGACCACTGTGTTTCTGAGCACTGTGTTTCTGACTACTGTGTTTCTGACCACTGTGTTTCTGAGCACTGTGTTTCTGACTACTGTGTTTCTGACCACTGTGTTTCTGAGCACTGTGTTTCTGACTACTGTGTTTCTGACCACTGTGTTTCTGAGCACTGTGTTTCTGACTACTGTGTTTCTGACCACTGTGTTTCTGAGCACTGTGTTTCTGACTACTGTGTTTCTGACCACTGTGTTTCTGAGCACTGTGTTTCTGACTACTGTGTTTCTGACCACTGTGTTTCTGAGCACTGTGTTTCTGACTACTGTGTTTCTGACCACTGTGTTTCTGACCATTGTGTTCCTGACCACTGTGTTTCTGACCACTGCATTTCTGACCACTGTGTTTCTGACCAATAATTTTCTGACGAGTGTGTTTCTGACCATTGTGTTTCTGACAAGTTTGTTTCTGACCACTCTGTTTCTGTCCAGGGTGTTTCTGACCAGTGTGTTTCTTGCCATTGTGTTTCTGACCACTGTTTTTCTGACCACTGTGTTTCTGACCAGTGTGTTTCTGACCAGTGTGTTCTGACCAGTGTGTTTTTGACCAGTGTGTTTCTAACCAGTGTGTTTCTGACCACTGTGTTTCTGACCCCTGTGTTTCTGACCAGTGTGTTTCTGACCAGGGTGTTTCTGACTAGCGTGTTTCTGACCAGTGTGTTTCTAACTCGAGTGTTTCTGACCACTGTGTTTCTGACCACTGCGTTTCTGACAATTGCGTTTCTAACCAGTGTTTCTGACCACTGTGTTCCTGACCAGTGTGTTTCTGACCACTGTGTTTCTGACCCCTGTGTTTCTGACCAGTGTGTTTCTGACCAGGGTGTTTCTGACTAGCGTGTTTCTGACCAGTGTGTTTCTAACTCGAGTGTTTCTGACCACTGTGTTTCTGACCACTGCGTTTCTGACAATTGCGTTTCTAACCAGTGTTTCTGACCACTGTGTTCCTGACCAGTGTGTTTCTGACCACTGTGTTTCTGACCCCTGTGTTTCTGACCAGTGTGTTTCTGACCAGGGTGTTTCTGACTAGCGTGTTTCTGACCAGTGTGTTTCTAACTCGAGTGTTTCTGACCACTGTGTTTCTGACCACTGCGTTTCTGACAATTGCGTTTCTAACCAGTGTTTCTGACCACTGTGTTCCTGACCAGTGTGTTTCTGACCACTGTGTTTCTGACCCCTGTGTTTCTGACCAGTGTGTTTCTGACCAGGGTGTTTCTGACTAGCGTGTTTCTGACCAGTGTGTTTCTAACTCGAGTGTTTCTGACCACTGTGTTTCTGACCACTGCGTTTCTGACAATTGCGTTTCTAACCAGTGTTTCTGACCACTGTGTTCCTGACCAGTGTGTTTCTGACCACTGTGTTTCTGACCCCTGTGTTTCTGACCAGTGTGTTTCTGACCAGGGTGTTTCTGACTAGCGTGTTTCTGACCAGTGTGTTTCTAACTCGAGTGTTTCTGACCACTGTGTTTCTGACCACTGCGTTTCTGACAATTGCGTTTCTAACCAGTGTTTCTGACCACTGTGTTCCTGACCAGTGTGTTTCTGACCACTGTGTTTCTGACCCCTGTGTTTCTGACCAGTGTGTTTCTGACCAGGGTGTTTCTGACTAGCGTGTTTCTGACCAGTGTGTTTCTAACTCGAGTGTTTCTGACCACTGTGTTTCTGACCACTGGGTTTCTGACCAGTGTGTTTCTGACCACTCTGTTTCTGACCAGTGTGTTTCTGACCAGTGTGTTCTGACCAGTGTGTTTTTGACCAGTGTGTTTCTAACCAGTGTGTTTCTGACCACTGTGTTTCTGACCACTGCGTTTCTGACAATTGCGTTTCTAACCAGTGTTTCTGACCACTGTGTTCCTGACCAGTGTGTTTCTGACCACTGTTTTTCTGACCCCTGTGTTTCTGACCAGTGTGTTTCTGACCAGGGTGTTTCTGACTAGCGTGTTTCTGACCAGTGTGTTTCTAACTCGAGTGTTTCTGACCACTGTGTTTCTGACCACTGTGTTTCTGACCCATGTGTTTCTGACCATTGTGTTTCTGACCACTGGGTTTCTGACCAGTGTGTTTCTGACCACTCTGTTTCTGACCACTGTGTTTCTGACCAGTGTGTTTCTGACCA
>SZWC01000047.1:426059-457064 GCA_023375785.1 Penium margaritaceum | reverse complement strand
TGTTTCTGACCAGTGTGTTTCTGACCACTATGTTTCTGACCAGTGTGTTTCTGACCACTATGTTTCTGACCATGTGTTTCTGACCACTGTGTCTCTGACCACTGTGTTTCTGACCACTGTGTTTCTGACGACTGTGTTTCTGGCCACTGTGTTTCTGACCATTGTGTTCCTGACCACTGTGTTTCTGACCACTGTATTTCTGACCACTGTGTTTCTGACCAATATGTTTCTAACGAGTGTGTTTCTGACCAGTGTGTTTCTGACCAGTGTGTTCTGACCAGTGTGTTTTTGACCAGTGTGTTTCCGACCACTGTGTTTCTGACCACTGTGTTTCTGAGCACTGTGTTTCTGACTACTGTGTTTCTGACCAGTGGGTTTCTGACCACCGAATTTCTGACAACTGTTTCTCTGACCAGTGTTTTTCTTACCACTGTGTTTCTGACCACTGTGTTTCGGACCACTGTGTTTCTGACCACTGTGTTTCTGAGCACTGTGTTTCTGACTACTGTGTTTCTGACCAGTGGGTTTCTGACCACCGAATTTCTGACAACTGTTTCTCTGACCAGTGTTTTTCTTACCACTGTGTTTCTGACCACTGTGTTTCGGACCACTGTGTTTCTGACCACTGTGTTTCTGAGCACTGTGTTTCTGACTACTGTGTTTCTGACCAGTGGGTTTCTGACCACCGAATTTCTGACAACTGTTTCTCTGACCAGTGTTTTTCTTACCACTGTGTTTCTGACCACTGTGTTTCGGACCACTGTGTTTCTGACCACTGTGTTTCTAACCAGTGTCTTTCTCACCAGTGTGTTTCTGACCACTGTGTTTTGGACCACTGTGTTTCTGACCACTGTGTTTCTCACCACTCAGTTTCTGGCCAGTGTGTTTCTGACCACTGTGTTTCTGACCAGTCTGTTTCTGACCATTATGTTTCTGACCTGTGTGTTTCTGACCAGTGTGTTTCTGATCAGTGTGTTTCTGACCACTATGTTTCTGACGACTGTGTTTCTGACCAGTGTGTTTCTGACCATTGTGTTTCTGACCACTGTGTTTCTGACCACTGTGCTTCTGTCCACTGTGTTTCTGACCACTGTGTTTCTGACCAGTGCGTTTCTGACCACCGTGTTTCTGACCACTGTGTTTCTGACCACTGTGTTTCTGACCAGTGTGTTTCTGACCACTGTGTTTCTGACCACTTTGTTTCTCACCAGTGTGTTTCTGACCAGTGTGTTACTAACCAGTGTGTTTCTGACCACTGTGTTTCTGGCCACTGTGTTCGTGACCACTGTGTTTCTGGCCACTGTGTTTCTGACCACTGTGTTTTTTTGCCCGTGTGTTCCAGACCACTGTGTTTCTGACCAGTGTGTTTCTGACCACTGTGTTCCTGACCAGTGTGCTTCTGACCCGTGTGTTTCTGACCACATTGTTTCTGACCACTGTGTTCCAAACCACTGGGTTTCCAACCACTGTGGTTCTGTCCACTGTGTTCTGACCACTGTGTTTCTGACTGTTGGCCTGAGGGTGAGTGTGCACCCTGGAGGGTCCCTAGCAGTGGCTGTTTCACAACACCAACTGTTTTTGGAGAGACTGAAACTGTGGAGGCAACTGGTTCCAAGGATGGCAAAATCTGGTCAGAGAGTGAGGCAATAGTTTTGGCCTCAATTGGATGGGAATTAACACTTGATCAAGGCTCACAAGCAGTGGTATTTTATAGCCACTGATCTAAGCTTTCCAGAACACCAAAGTATGCCAGAGTTGGAGCTTCCTAGCAGATTCCGTGCCTTCTAGAGTGCTCATTGGTAGGCTGTCCTTTTCCCACCTAGGAAGGCATCCCTTCCCTCCTCTAGAAGCTTTTGCCCCTCCCTAGATTCCTCAGCTTGCTTCTTGTAGGAGGGAAGGTGTCCAGAAGACCAGGACACCTCTAGATGCCTTGTAGGACAAGTCACCCCTTCTAGAGGGTGTGCCACGTTCCTCGACCCTCACCTGGCCTTCCAAAAACTTAAAGAGGAACTCTAGAGGTTGAGCTAGCTTCCTGGCATCTATTTTTCACCTCTCTTGAGGCAGGGCATAATTTCATCTTGTGGGACTTGAACCCGGGCCCCTGCCTCTAGAGGTGGACACCATGTCAGGCGGAGATCCACCGCACCTCCGCTGGGAGGAAGATGGATCCGCGGAGGAGAGTCGCCGCGACCCACAACTCCACGAAAAGAGGTGGCCGCGACCATAGATCCGCGGAGGAGGATGAAGGGGAGGCCGCGGAGCAATGGAGAACGCGCAGGGGGTGCTGGCTCCCGCAACAAGGTTGCGGTAGAGCGTGGGGTGGCGCGGGATCCATTGGCGGTGGAGGATGAAAGGCGGGAAAAGTTGCCGCCAGGAAGCAAAATCGATGGTAACCTTTCTGCGGTCATTGGAAGTAATGACCACAGAAGAACCAAGAAGGCGCGGGATGGCAGGATCCGCGGTGGAAAAAGAACATGGACCGAGCCGCAGAGAAGTGGAAGTGAAGCAGGAGCCTCGGACGTGCAAAGACACATGTCGGCAGAACCGGGCATCAGGAAGGAGCTTGGCCAATGAATGCCCAGGGTGGACACCGGCAATCAAGGAGTAGAATCGGGAAGACGTACCGCGCGTAGACAAAGATTAAAGGAAGAACACAAGACCGCGTGTACCCAGGCCGCGGAGTAGAGGAAGAAGCTGTAGTAGATTAGGGAAATGTAGTAGTCTGGTGTGTGTGATGAAGGATGAGACCCGCGGTGCGCCTGGCGCACCACGCGGAGTCCGAGGTAGGGAAGAGATTGTGATAGGAGGCTTAGAGAGCTAGATTTGGTGAATACAAAAAGGCGGTATAGCGGAGGAACTAGTGTCGATCGATCTGTCTGTCTCTCTGTGACAAAAGCAATCTATCCGCCATCTAATCTTGTGCCATCTGACTTAATGCAAGCCCGATTCCCCGACTCGTTCTGGATCAGATTGCCACCTCCTGTCTCATTAATCCGTGCAGGTGTCAGTCAGGTTCACACTCTCGGTTCCCTTCTGAGATCCGCAGCTGCTTAAGGAACCCAAAGAAGTGCTCTCCGCGGAGGTGCTCCGCGGAGGACGAATTCTTCCTCTCTGAGTGCGTGCACATCTTGCTGCTCGATCCGCTTCCAATCCTGGGTCCAACAAGAATTCCACTAAGTGCTGTCACTACCAGGGAACGCAAGCATGGTGAAGGGTGCTGCCAGCGACTCCGCGGCCTTGCGCACAACCGCGGAACGGGGTTCCGCGGGTGGAAGAGTCAGAGGCCACAAGGTGGCAGACTCGTGTTGGTGGGGAGCAAGTCGCGGAGCACTGCCCACACGCGGGATCCCCAGGGTGTGAAGCATCCACGGAAGATCAGGAGAGGCGGTGGAGGAGCAACGAACAAGTGCTGCACCGATCCGCGGAACGACGTAGTCGCGGAACAGACCAAGAGCGGAGTCCAAGATGCGCGGAAGTGACCAGGCGCGGACCTGGAGAGCACCGGAGGAGAATAGTGTGTGGCAAAATTGGGGGTATCAGTGTCATGGTGCGGTGAGCGTGGACAGTTCTTCGCTCTTCGCCAGTAGAACTGCACGTGCCTTCAGATTCAGTCATACATGTCGGCAGCCAGCTTCGTGCATCAGGACACGCGGAGGCGGCACCAGCAGCATTCACAACAGGCTTCTGTACGCCACTTCTTGCCGCGGCGTGCAGCCACACAGGCAAGCAGCAGAGACACCTCAGCCACGCCCTCTCGCACGCCCGTCAGTTCGTCGTTGGGCAGGGACCCACTGGTACAGCACCAAAGAGTTACTGAGTGGCTGGAACAGCTACACTGGCGACGTATCATGGACGCGCTGCAGGACCACGTGGAGGTGGAAAGCGGACACAGCCAAGACGTGCGCGGAGCCCACCAGCTCCAGGCCAACGACTCTATGGAACACAGGTGGTTTTCCAATGTGCCACCACCAGCAGACGGACTCTCCGAGACCGGGAGGTCCTTGGCATACCAAGGACCAGTCTACCAGTGGCGCGGCGGAAGAAAGCCGCCATGGGCAGAAGAGGAGGATTACCTGCCGTCCGCACCGCTAGCAGGGATGGAAACCTCCCCGGCTCCATATGTCTCCAGAGTGCCAACCTTGGTGGCTGCCCACCGCCACCAACCGTAGCCGGGATGCATGTCGGCGGAACGCTCACCTTCAGCAAAGGGAGAGAAAGTGGTGAGACAGCCGCTGCAGGGAATATCCACCGAGCAATTGAGCATGCCACCTGCCACGCTAGAGACGGAGCAGCAACCCTACCCAGCCACAGTAGAACAGACGGCGGTGGGACAGCCAGCTGGCGCTGGAATATCCATCGCAATGGAAGAAGTATCCCTCCAGGTGAATCCGCGGTCAACTGCTGTGGATACCCCAGTAACGCCAAGCATGAGGGCAACGGCGAGTCACAACCCACAACTCACGGGGTGGCAAGGGGCACCCCAAGGGGAACAGAGAGGGGGGATGATACATCAACCCCTTCTGGCCCCACAGCCACTGCACGCAACTCAGCAGCCACTCGCAGGACCACAGCCTCAGCCCAACCCAGGATTGCATGGGACTCTGCCGTACGCAGGGCCTGTAACAACCTCCTCTACCGCAGCCTCGCCAGGTTGGATGATGACGGGCACATGGGCCACGCCCTCCGCGGCGGGAATGACGCCGCAGGCCCCTATGTAGTAGACACCGCCACAGCAACCGCCAGTCCCCATGACGGCGCAACTGATGCCCGTGATGGTTGGACACCCAGTCTATCATCAGCAGCCGATGGGTACCGCGCCAGCTGGAATTGTGGTCCATACACCACCACCTACCAGCCAGGTACAGACAACTGTGTCCCACTCTGCCTATCCTGCGCTCCCGCTGAATCCAGGGACCGCTGCAACCCCTGCAGTACCTGCTACCATCCCTCTCTACCACTCTGCAGTGTCACACCCTCTACCTCAGGGCTACTGGTTGCCAGGTCCTACGGCCCCTGCTGCACCGAGCACACAGACACTGCCCCTTGGGACCACATTCTACTCTACATCCTACGCGACGCAGGCGACCCCTGCGGCTCACTACTATGCCCTTTCGGCGGCGACTCCAATGAGCAACCCCACACCAGTACCCCAGGGACAGCCACAAACTAGCCACGTGGGTTATTCGGCGGCCGCAGCCTCATATCCGCTTTCAGCGGTGACATCCATGGCTAACCGAAACACTGTGCCCCAGCTGCAGTACGTACGCGCGCAACCAGCTAACATTCCGCGGCTGGACACCTTCAAGGGGACCCCTGAAGAGGACCCGTGGACATAGTTGAAGCAGATCACTATACATGCAAGCATAGGGCGGATCCCACCAGATATTTGTCTGGCCACCGCGGAGGTCCATATGCAGGGCGCCGCGGAGGATTGGTACAATGCACGAGCGCCGTTCAACTCCTTCGAGGATTTTGGCAACGCGCTGATCGAGCGTTTTAAGCGGCTGACCAAGGAAGAAGCACTCCGTAAGATTGAAAAGGAGGTCATGCGGAAGGACACCGACATCCGCAGGTTTCTGGATCAGTTCCTCACTTGGGCATCAGTAGCAAAGAACCCTCAAGGGGAAGGACTGCCACTGTGGGTCCTCCTGTAGAATCTCATCCGCGCACTCCCTGATGAGATCAGCAGTCTGATGATCCCTGAGCGCTACCAGTCGCTGCAGGATGCGGTGCAGGACGCCACGGCCATTTCTGCACGGCAGCGGTCTACGCGACAGCATCAGGATGGAGATTCTCATACTCTAGCACCAACAGCATAGGCCTCTTAGCCCAAGCCGAAGGCATGTTAAACCTGCCAGAGCCTGGAGCTCATCGCTCGAGACTGTCCACGCAAGCGACAGGGTGCCCCGCGGACCGATCCCACGCAGCAGGACCCTATGGTGCAGCAGTGGCAACGGTATTATAATCAACCATGGCAGGACCAGCAGCATCAGCAGCAGACGCTAGCTGGGCGGAAGGCACCAGATCATCAAACCCAGACTGCCCCGGGCGGGCAGGGTATTCTGCCCACCCCACAGGCATCCGCGAACTCTACGAGCGGAGCCCGCAACGTCAAGCTGGGGCTGCCAATGGCGGAGGACGAGACCACAGAATTGCCTCCCACCGCGGCAAAACCCACTCTAATCGCACGAGCTCAAGAATTAGGCTTGCTCGGATGGGATCTACAGATGGCAGCCAGAGTACAGGAAGATATGCGGCGCAAGGCAGAGGCCGCGGAGGAGCGCTTCCAGGAGGCAGTTGTTAATCGTACCGTCGTGCCGGAGAAACGACGACAGACGAAACCACCACTCGCAGTGGAAAAGCAACCTGCCCCATCTTCGCAGATACCCACCACAGCTGCAGCGGTCACGGAAGGAAGCAACAACCCCGTCCAACGCCTGTGTACCACCCCCATTGCGGAAGTCAACTTTTTTGAGTTCCTCCGCATTCATCCTGAGATTGCACCACAACTGAAGGAAGAGTTCGCCAGGGCCAATCAACGCCTCCAAGCTGAGGGCGTCTCCCTCAACTGTACCACGCCTACATCTGGCACACAGAACACCCGCCGTGCGGTGCCCGACACTTCATTAGCATTAAGCCTTGCGCAAGAAGAGTGGGGGTGGGCACCGCAGCCCGTGGAACCACCGCGACGGGATGACAACCACTACGAGGTCGCCTACTGCATGGTTTGGATATGTGGAAGGAAGTTCTTGGCTATCATCGACACGGGGCCTACTCACACCACTGTGGCGTTCCGCGTCCTTCTGGTGGTCGGATGGGCAGACCGCATCCTTCCCACGCGCTGCCTTTTCACCAACTCGGCAGACGGAATGGATTATGAAGATGGGGAAGTTCACGGGCTCCCCATGCAAGTGGGATCCCTCCACAAACCGTTGAACGTCCAAGTCACGCAAGCCAGAATGTATGACGTGCTCCTGGGCATGGATTACTTGGTGCCGCGGTGGGCCAACCTTCTCTTCTCCCTTGGAATCGTGCAACTCAGCTCTGCATCCGGGGAAGATGCGGTTTGCCCCATCACCATTGGCGACAGAGTAGCGGTGACTGTGACCCGCGGCGAATCCTTCTCCCTCGTGGATGCTGCGGCGGAGGACTCTCAGGCACATGAAAGCAGGCTACCGTCTATCACAGCTAATCTGCCCGACGCGGAACAGGTCACGTCAGGTGAAAGGCGGGAACTCGCGGAGCAGTCAGCTGAGCTCGGAGTACAGACCAACCTCCTTGGGCTGTGGCATAGGGGACAACGAGTCCTAGGAGATGGACATCCACTCGAGGACGAAGAAGAGTTCTACACACTGTGCGAAACTGCACCATCACCACCACCGCGATGGGATCATATGCTCCACTCACGACTTTCTCTCGCACAAAAGCAGGACTTTTGCGACCTGCTGGATGCATTTGCGGACATCTTTGCTGGGTCCGCGGTTGACCTGGGGGCCGTGGAAGCTTTCCATGTCATCTCCACGGGGGACTCCGCGCCCACAAAACAGAAAGTACGACGCATCCTCCCTGAACAGGAGAAGATCATCACTGATGAGCTCGCGGAGCTCAAAGCGCAAGGGGTGATCGTCCCAATCGTCAGTCCCTGGCGTGCTAACTTGGTCATCGTGGGGAAACTAGATGGGTCCAAACGGTTTTGCGTCGACTTCCGAACCTCAACCGTGTGACCGAGGAGGATGCGTACCCCATGCCCCTAATCGTTGACATACAGGAGCGACAGCAGGGCCGCGGATGGTTCATAAAGCTCGACGTCAAGGCTGCCTTCCATGCTGTCCCCATGCACCCAGACTCCATCGCCAAAACCGCGTTTGTGACACCAGAGGGACTGTACGCGTTCACGCGTATGCCGTTTGGACTCCGCAATGCCAGCGCAACATTTAAGCGGGTCATGGACTCCACCCTCCGCGGCATCCCTAGCGTCAGTTGCTACATCGATGACATCATGGTGGCAGCCCACACCTTCGAGGAGTTATTCTCCTCCCTGGCCGCAGTCTTTGCTGCCCTCTGCATGGCTAACCTCAAGCTTAAGGCAGCCAAGTGCTCTATCGGAGCAACAGAAATGGAGTTCCTCGGCTTCGTGATGAGTGCGGATGGCATCAAGACTGACCCAGTGAAGATCGCGGCAGTGAAGGAATGGCGCCAGCCATTCCTTCACTGCCGCCATTCTTGACTTGTCCCACTTCCGCCATTCATTCTTGACTTGCCCCACTTCCGCGGGGCAAGTCAAGATTTTCCTGGGCTTTGTCTCCTTCTACAGGAAATTTGTCCGTGACCACGCGCGCATCATCAAGCCGCTCCAGGAGTTGACACACCAGGATGTGCCGTTTGACTGGACATCAGAATGCGCGGACGCCTGGAAGGAAACCAAGCACCGCCTGGTTACCGCGCCCATGCTGGAGTTCCCCGACTTCAACCTCCCATTTTCCATCACCACTGATTGGTCGCGGGACGGGCTTGGTGCTATCCTATCCCAGACGATGCAGGAACCCACACAGAGGGTGATTGCCTACGCCAGTTGTGCCCTCACTGAAGGAGAGCGGAAGTACCCACCGGTGAAGGGCGAATGCTTGGCTGTCCTTTGGGCACTCCAACACTTCCGCGACTACATAAAGAATGGCAAGCCCTTCACGGTCTTCACGGACCATCAGGCCCTCCAATGGCTCCTCACCACTCAGAACCATGAAGGCATCTTAGCCAAGTGGGCACTCCTCCTGTAGGGCTATAACATGAAGATCAAGTACCAGCCTGCAGCTGCGAACCGCAACGCGGATGCCCTGAGCCGACTTCCGCGCCCTGGCTGGCCAGAACATAATCAGGCACCTCCGAATGCAGCGGAGACACCTGTAACAACCGCGGATGATATCCCTGATGTGGGGACACCACCTCCAACCACTGAAGCAGAATGGGAGGGGGTGGCACGAGAATTTGATGAGGAGGAACAGGAGGTTGCCTTGCAACTCCTGAATGAACTCGACCCCACCGCGGAGTTGGCATCCGCGGAGACCCTACCAGTCCTCTCCATGTCTGGACTACAGCTTGCTCACAGGTACAACCCCACTATCCGCGGTTGGACGCTGGAGGAAATCGCATCCCATCTTCCCCCACGACATGCGCCAACGCGAACCTCGCGACCAACCGCTGCTCCACCACAAACCTGCCCCACAAGCAACCCGCACTCTCATGTTACCGCCACTCCACTCCTGGACAACCGCCATCCCCTCACTCTGGTGGATTTCCTTCTTCATTCCCTTAAGTCCGCAGAGAGTCTCCGCGCCCTCTTCACCACCCACAATCCCTCCTTTTCCCCTCTTGGCGTACGCCTCTCATGCACGCAAGACAGCAAGACCGGCATTCGCTTGTTGTCCCGATGCATCCTTCTCACTCACTCTAGTGTGCGTAACACCGCCGCACGAGCCTCACGTACCTGGTCACCCGCGGCTCTCACCCTCGGACCGCCCGCATCTTCCAAGATCCACATGGCGTGGTGCTACGTGTGGATATGCGGGCGCAAATTCATGGCCATCGTGGACACCGGTGCCACACACACCACGATAGCGCTCCGGATGGTCCTTTCGCTTCACCTGCAGCACCTCATCCAGCCCACTCGACTCCGCTTCTCTATCTAAACTGGGGACATCGACGCGCCACTCGGACAGATCGCGGGCCTCCCCATGCAGGTGGCAAATGTACATGCGGCACAAACCGTTCACGTTTGCGACGTCCGCACATACAACATCCTGCTCGCGGCAGACTGGCTTGCGCCGCGCCAAGCGGATATATTGCTCGGCGCAGGCATCCTCAGTCTCATTTTGAGTTCCGGTATTCGATCGTTCACTCCACTCTTTACTTCGCATCGACCATCTCCTCGCACAGCCCTCTCCACCCTCGAGTCAGATCTCACCGGCACCCAACACACTCGACGGATAACGCGCAGCTGGGCTCTTGCCCGCGGATCATCCGACATGGCACGCAACCAAGGCACAGGGTCCGCGCCTTCGTCGCGGGAGGGTGGGTCCTCCCGACGACAGCTACGTTGCCCTGCTCTTAACACGGGTGCAGAACACCGCCCGGCACGTACACCAACACCACCAACGGGGACAGTAGCTCTACTGTGGCCAGGTCCCACGACAAGGACTGCATCGGTAAGGACACCAGCACCGCACACGGCCGCAACAGGCGGGTCCGAACGTGGCTCTGTGACAAGAACACCGCCAACACCGGTGACGGCCACCCCAGCAGCGGCTGCGGCCTCACCGCGGCCCAGCCCCGCCGCAGGGACGACCTTGACACCAACCACAACACCGGCAGCGGCAATCTCACCACGGTCCAGCCCCGCGGAAGCAACACCGACACATGTTACGCCGGCTGCGGCCAAGTCACCAGGCACGTCGCGACAGGGCCCGGCCACAAGCACACCGACGCGCATCCTCAGGCGCATGGGGCCAGTGGCAGGAGCAATGCAAGAAGCGATAAGAACAACCGCTAAACCGACACCAAGCCTGCGAGATGGGGCCCGGGCCCTGATGACCCCAGTCCCCTCCCCGGCTACGACGGCGCTCTCTCACTCGCTGCCGACCTCGCGCGGTAGCCCAACTCGACAACCCGCACGCCCCCTGTTGGGCACAGGAACGGTGATGGAAGGGGCAAGAACGCACCTCGAAGAAAGCTCGGGGGACAGCGGGGAGCATCCCAAGGAAGCCTTGCTGCTCGTAGTAAGCAGCGTCATACTCCAACTGCTGACGGAGATTCCGGAAGTGATCCGTGCGGAATTCGCGGACTCACTGTTCGGCAAAATGTGGCAGGTGGTGCTAAAGGGAGCGGCAACGGGGGCGTTAGCCCTCGGACTGCACGAAAGGCAGGTGCAACTGCTGGAAACACAAGGCGCGAAACGCCTCGTTTTGGCATTGCGGGACAGCCTGAGCATCAAACCAGGGATGGCCAGTGACATGACCGGCGTCGCGGAATTATTGGACACCGAGCGGGCGGGCCCATCATTGGAGGCCGCTCGAGTGTGGTGGAACAGGGTGCGGAGGGACCAACGGAGCAGTCCGGAGAGACGTTACGTGCATCTGCTCCAAGAAAGGGCCAGAGCCCTCATTCTGTACCACGTGAACGACCAGGTACCCGGATCGGCGGAGGCACCGCGACGAAGATCCGCGGCAGATGAGTGGAGGTGGGGATACTTGCTCAACCTCGTATACGCCAGATGGAATGTTCAGTACCCACAAGAAGAGAGATCGCGGCTTGCTGCCACTCAGGTGCCTGAGGGACGCTAGATGGAGGCCATGGAAAAGTGTTGCACACTGACACTCCAGAATGTGATACGCACTAGGGTGGCGACAGCCGTTGCGGAAGCACACTGGACCGTGGTGAGAGAGAAAGGATTGCATCTCAAGCAAGAGGAGGTGCGACACTGGGCCAAGGAGGCAGCAGAAATATGCCGGGAAGACAAGAGCAGGAGGGATGCGGAGGTGGAAGAGGCCCGTGAATATACCCAACCCACCCCTCAGCTGCAGCAGATGCAAGAACGCCTGCGGAAGGAATGGGAGGAGGAGGCAGCCGAAGCAGATTGGGCGGCCGCAGAGTCCGCGACGATAGAGGCCCGATTGGCCAAGGAGGGGGAAGGGGCGGCTAAGGCAGATACCGAAGGTGCGGAGGAACTTATAAGGGAGATCATGGGGGAGGCAGAGGCAGCAGCAGCAGCGGCAGCAGAAGCAACGGCACAAGAAAAAGAGGTAGCAGCAGCGGCGGCAGAAGCAACAGCAGCAGCGATGGAGGAGGCAGCAGCAGATGCAGCCACGAAGGCACAAGTAGCAGGGGAAACACAGGCAACCACGGAGGCGGCCGGCGTAGGAACAGGTAACACAGCGTTAGAGAAAGCAAGGGAAACAACAATACCCAGAGTAGCGGCGAGGCAGGTAGCAGCAGAAGAAGAAAAGCAGAAGGGGAAGAGGTACAAAGCTGGTGCCAAGTGCCACCGCCCGGAGCTATCCGCAGGCGCCCTCCGGTGGAAGGCACAACTCCAGGCCCGAGCGGCGGCAGTGGTGCAGAAGGCGGTAACTACGCTAAGCCAGACCAGAACAACAGCACCGACAGCATACACCAGTCGAAGTGAGGAGCCGGGGTAGACTCTCCAGGAGTCCACTCCTGCTCTGAAAGGAAAGAGGAAGGTGGAAGAGGCAGCGGCCGCGGAGCCACAGAAGGGGAAGCAGCCTTGCTCAGATGAAGGCTCCAGTCCCAGCATCACTCCGGAGCAGTTAGCGTAAGCCGAGCGGGAGGCCGCGCAAGCAGCGGAGCTCCTGATGGCAGTCTTTCGCAAAGTCCAGATGCCAGCGAAAATGGTGCCGGCCCCACTACGGCCTGTCTTGGGAGTAACCACCACAGCAGCCGTCCGCAAAGGGGCAGAAAAAAAAAAGGCATGCATGGAGAAAGAAGCGGCGGTGATGGTGGTCTCCGAGATTAGTGAGTCGCCGGGAGGCTCGGAAGAGGAGCAGCCCATCACACGCAGCCATGGACTACTAAGGGCTCTAGGAGCGGCTCCGCAGAGAAAGGAAGAAGTGATTGAGCTGCACCGCGTTGGCGGACACGGCAGACAACCAAGCGGCCTCGCTGAGAGCAGGCTGCGAGACCACTGGGATGAAGGGGAACTTCGAGCGGTGGGAATCCTTCGGCTGTTCCCTGTACCTGATTCCTGGGACAGAGAGCCGCCGGTCTACGACGAGGAAAACCGCAAAACGTTCAAGGTGATGAAAGCGGAGCAGCATGGAAGGCGAGCATGCGGACTGCCGGCAAGAGTGCCGGAGACAAAGCGAAAGTCGGGGGAAGCGGGGGCAGAAAAAGCAGGGAGGAAGGGGCCCATGGAGACGCAGGACTGGCGAATCTGGCAGACCGCCCATATCCTTCTCCGCGCCAGCAGCAAAGAGCAGCAGAAAGCGGAGGCGCAGAAGGTGTATGCGGATCTAGAAATACGGCTGGGTGTGGAGTTCGACCGGAGACAAAAGGATGACCTGGCCCGTCTGTGCGAGCAGTATGCATGGGAAGATGGCCGCCTCTGGAGATTAACTCCGCGCGTCTTGTGGGTACCCCCGCCCACGTTACAAAAGGCAGTTGTGGAAACCTACCACCGCCATCACCACACTGGTGCGCAAGCGCTGAAGGATCGCCTGACGCCCATTATCCATGTGCCGAACTTGGCAGCCCTCGTCAAAGAGGTGGTGCAGCACTGCGCCCCCTCTGAGCGAGCGCGGAAAGCCACACCTCGGGACCAGCCGTTGTTCCAACCCTCTCCTATCGGCGAGCCGCTGGAGAAAATCATCATCGACTTCCACGGCCCCCGCACGCACCGCGAACAAGGGAAACGCTACAGGATTGCAGCGGTGGACCACTTCACAAAGTTCCTCTGGGTCCGCGCTGTGCCTAACAAGTGCTCAGCCACCGCGGCAAGGTTCATCCGCGAGGAAATCATTCACCGTTTTGGAGGATGCAGCGTGGTGCACAGTGACAACGGCACAGAGTTCATGGGGGCCTTCAGAGAGGAGCCGGAGGAGTGGGGGGTCCGCCATGTACACTCCGGGCGGTACAGGCCAGAGTCCCAAGGGCAAGTGGAGCGGGTGCATGAGATATTGGAGTGAGCAGTGGCCACCGCGGAGGGTAGCAGCTGGGCAGAGAAGTTGAAGAAGACGGCGTACTTCATCAACACAACACCGAGCCGTGCAACCTCCTTCTCACCCCACATGCTGCTCTTCGGACAGCCACCGCGGGCGGCGATGGGCATGCCCCAAAAGCCGTTGAGATTACCACTTGCTCCGAAGGAGCAAGAGAAGCTATCAAAGGAAGAGAAGGACAAGGAGGTCGCGGAATGGTTCCGCGAGCGCTGTGAGAGGACAAAGGCCATGCGGGCAGAGGCGCGGCTGAGGGGTTTTGTCTCTGCCTGGCGCGGATACGATGCGGCCAACCGCCGGCTGAACCATGGGCCCATCAAAGAGGGCCACTTGGTGTATCTCCGCCCCTTCCCCAATGCGGGGCAAGAGGCAGGGTAGCCGCGGGAGGTGTACCGCGTGGCTAATGTTGAGGCGGGGCAGGTATGGCTGGAAGGACCGGAAGGGTTTAGCGACCGCATTTATCCGGCCACGGAGTTTGTGCTGCTACCACCAGCATGGCAGACGCACATCCCCGGGACGAGAGGTCGCCTACCGCCTCTGGGACAGCGGAAGGGCTCACGGGGATGGAGAGCGGAGGAGCTGCTAGATGTTTGTGAAGGGTAGGTGTCGCGGCAAGAGCAGGAGTGGAGCTAGGAACCAGAGGAGGTTGAGGAGGAGGAATCCGATGTCCGCGAACTGGCCGCGGAAGAGGTGAGGAAGGAACAACGACGAGAGCAGTCACGGAGAGAGCAGCAGTGGGAGCAGTAGGAGGAAAGACGGCAGGAGCAGAGGGAGCAGCAGGACCAGAGAAAGAGGGAGGAGTCTGAAGGTAGGCTCGAGCCACAGCCCGAGGAGACCTCAGCGGGGGTGGCCTAGCAACAACCCCGTAAAGCACCACCGCGGACTAAGGTGCCGATGAGCCCCAAGGCCCTGGCCGACTACACGGGCCCGTGTATATGGTGTGGAGAAGATCTCCCTGCTGAGCCACTCCTTAAGGTGGTGTGCCGGGTGTGCGGAAATCCCGCGCACCAGTATGCCGGCGGAACCTCCAAGACTTGCATTGGACGAAATCGCACCTGCCTGCGATGCCTGAAGGAGGCCGCTGAGAAGGAGGCTGCGAACAAAAAGGATGAGGAAGAGGGAGCAGGACCCGACGCTGGGGGAGCACCACCCCGCGGAAGGTGGGACCCTGAAGAGGAGGAGGAGGAAGAGGAGGAAGAAGAAGAAGGGCCACCTGAGCAAAGAAGAGGTCCGCGCACCGTCTCCGGAGCCACGATGAGGCAGTGGCAGGCGGAGGGACGGGTCGCAACAGAAGAAAGAAGAAGGAAGGAGCTGGAAGAGAAGAAATGTGCCCAATGCGGCCAGTGGTGGGGAGTGGCGGTGCAGGATTGTAGCGGATGTCTCCGCAAAATTTGCACTGGCTGCCTGGCACCACCTCGTGACGGGCGCGGAGGACAAAGCGGAGATGCGGTGTGCAGAAGGTGTAGGGAGGAGGTTGAGAAACAACGAGGGGTCCGCAAAGCACCTCGAATGAACGAGGAAGAAGAAGAGGAAGAATCGGAGGAGGGGATGCCTAGGGAAGAAGGGCATCAATCCGCAGCATGTCCTACATGCCTGAGAACGGTGCAGGATGGGGAAAGGTGTGCTGTCTACACGAGGTCTACACACCGCGAATGCCTCGTAACAGGCAGTTCCGCTTGGAAGGGCCAATGTCACCAGTGTGTGGACAACGAGCTCCTTGAAACAGACTGCTACCTGAGCTTCATCGCGGAGACCCGAGAACCCGCATGCGCTGCCTGCCGGGAAGGGATGGCGGAGTTCTGGAAAGGATGTGGCATGTGCCTAAGGATGTGCCACCAGCACTGCGGCAAGAGAGGCAAGAAAGGAGTGTGGACCTGCCACCGCTGTCTTGCTCAGCCCAGAAAAGAGAACTGGGGAGCAGAAAACTCCGGGCTGCGTTGCTGCGGAAATGGGTGCATGGGGATCGTTACGGGGACGGCATGTCACTATGAGCACTGCGGAGGATGGGCCCATGCACAGTGTGCCACAGAGAAGGGAAGGAATGAGGAGGGGCTAACAGTGTACCGCTGCACCAGCTGCAGAACGTATGAACGAATCCCGCACTGCTCTACCTGCAAAAAGAGACTGGGCGCGGAAGACATCACTGCAGGAGCCAGGTGTGAGGGGTGCCAGCTATACGTGCATCAGGAGTGTTCCGCAAGATATCAGCGTGAGGACGGAGAAGTGGAGACATGCTGCCGCCCTTGCCAACAACGGTAGCGGCCAGGTCCTCAAGGGATGTTCACACGCTTGCTGCGCTGAGGAGACTCTGGGACAGAGTCTTGGAAAAAGGGGGTTGGGGGCATCAGTGTCAGGCGGAGATCCACTGCACCTCCGCTGGGAGGAAGATGGATCCGCGGAGGAGAGCCGCCGCGACCCACAAGTCCGCAAAAAGAGGCGGCCGCGACCACAGATCCGCGGAGGAGGATGAAGGGGAGGCCGCGGAGCAATGGAGAACGCGCAAGGGGTGCTGGCTCCCGCAACAAGGTTGCGATAGAGCGTGGGGTGGCGCGGGATCCATTGGCAGTGGAGGATGAAAGGCGGGAAAATTTGCCGCCAAGAAGCAAAATCAATGGTAACCTTTCTGCGATCATTGGAAGTAATGAATGCGGAAGAACCAAGAAGGCGCGGGGTGGCAAGATCCGTGGTGGAAAAAGAACATGGACCGAGCCGCGGAGACGTGGGAGTGAAGCAGGAGCCTCGGGCGTGCAAAGACACATGTCGGCAGAACCGGGCATCAGGAAGGAGCTTGGCCAATGAATGCCCAGGGTGGACACCGGCAATCAAGGAGGAGAATCGGGAAGACGTACCGCGCGAAGACGAAGATTCAAGGAAGAACACAAGACCGCGTGTACCCAGGCCGCGGAGTAGAGGAATAAGCTGTAGTAGAGTACGGAAATGTAGTAGTCTGGTGTGTGTGATGAAGGACGAGACCCGCGGTGCGCCTGGCGCACCGCGCGGAGTCCGAGGTAGGGAAGAGAGTGTGATAGGAGGCTTAGAGAGCTAGAGTTGGTGAATACAAAAAGGTGGTATAGCGGAGGAACTAGTGTCGATCGATCTGTCTGTCTCTCTGTGACAAAAGCAATCTATCCGCCATCTAATCTTGTGCCATCTGACTTAATGCAAGCCCGATTCCCTGACTCGTTCTGGATCAGATTGCCACCTCCTGTCTCATTAATCCGTGCAGGTGTCAGTCAGGTTCACACTCTCGCTTCCCTTCTGAGATCCGCAGCTGCTTAAGGAACCCAAAGAAGTGCTCTTTGCGGAGGTGCTCCGCGGAGGACGAATTCTTCCTCTCTGAGTGCGTGCACATCTTGCTGCTCGATCCGCTTCTAATCCTGGGTCCAACAAGAATTCCACTAAGTGTTGTCACTACCAGGGAACGCAAGCAGGGTGAAGGGTGCTGCCAGCGACTCCGCGGCCTTGCGCACAACCGCGGAACGTGGTTCCGCAGGTGGAAGAGTCAGAGGCCACAAGGTAGCGGACTCGTGTTAGTGGGGAGCGAGTCGCGGAGCACTGCCCACACGCGGGATCCCCAGGGTGTGAAGCATCCGCGGAAGATCAGGAGAGGCGGTGGAGGAGCAACGAACAAGTGCTGCACCGATCCGCGGAGCGACGGAGTCGCGGAACAGACAAAGCGCGGAGTCCAAGAGGCGCGGAAGTGACCAGGCGCGGACCTGGAGAGCACCGGAGGAGAATAGTGCGCGGCAAAATTGGGGGCATCACACCATTAACCACTAAGCCACTAAGGCTTGTCTTTTTGGTGTTCCTTTTTGGAGTCACTCCTGCCATGGTCAGGAGCATCATTCCAACAATCTCCCCCTTGCGCGTCACCCATGGAAGGTGTCCATGCTCAGCGTGCAATTCAAGAGGCTTGGGAAAGCCCAAGCTCCATACAAGTAGCATCATGCCTGTCCTTGGGTTGCGCCTTTGTCATGGCATCAGCAAGCATGTGCTTTGTGCCGCAATGCACAAGTACCACATCACCCTTTGCAACAAGGTCTCGTGCAAAGTGATGCCGGATCTCTATGTGCTTGGTCCTCCGGTGTAGCACAGGGTTCTTGGTCAGGCTGATGGCACTCATGTTGTCAACATTGAGTGCCGTTGGCTTCTTTTGCGGCACCCCAATCTCCTTGAGCAATCGCCGNTCAAGAGGCTTGGGAAAGCCCAAGCTCCATACAAGTAGCATCATGCCTGTCCTTGGGTTGCGCCTTTGTCATGGCATCAGCAAGCATGTGCTTTGTGCCGCAATGCACAAGTACCACATCACCCTTTGCAACAAGGTCTCGTGCAAAGTGATGCCGGATCTCTATGTGCTTGGTCCTCCGGTGTAGCACAGGGTTCTTGGTCAGGCTGATGGCACTCATGTTGTCAACATTGAGTGACGTTGGCTTCTTTTGCGGCACCCCAATCTCCTTGAGCAATCGCCGCAGCCATAGTGCCTCCTTTGCGGCTTCCGCGAGCGCAATATACTCCGCCGCAGTGCTGGATAGAGCCACACTGTCCTGCTTCCGGCTTGCCCAAGACACCGCTGCACCACCAAGCACAAAAACATAGCCTGATGTTGACTTGCGATCATCAACGTCACCTGCCCAGTCAACATCAGAGTAGCCAACCAACTTGAGGGAGTCAGTCCGCGCTCCCCCTCCAAACACAAGTCGCGAATGTGTCGTTGCCTTCAAGTAGCGGAGGATTCTCTTCACCGCTTGCCAATGTAGCGGCCCCGGATCAGCAACCTAGCGGCTCACTTGTCCTTCAGCAAAAGCAAGGTCAGGCCGCGTCGCCACCATGGCATACATTATGCTGCCAACTGAAGACTGGTACGGTACTCCAGCCATCTCCGTCTTCTCATCCTCCGTGCTTGGGCCCATGCTCAAGCTCAGCTCACATGTCGTTGTCATAGGTGTGCCGATGGGGTTGCACTCCTCCATGTTGTAGCGGCGGAGCACCTCCTGCACATGTTTTTCTTGGCCCATCTCCAGCGTGCGTGCTTTGCGGTCCCTCTTCATGGCGATGCCAAGGTAGTACTCAAGCTCGCCCATGTCTGTCGTCTTGAACCGGCCGCCAAGCTGTTGCTTCAGGCTCTTGAGATCCCCCTCATCCAAAGACACAAGGATGAGGTCATCCACATAGAGGACGACAATTTGGTGGAGTCCTGGCTGATTACGCACGTATACGCTGTGATCGGCCTTGCAGTGCTTGAAGCCAAGCTCATCCATGAAACTATCCATCTTGAGGTACCACATGAGCGGAGCTTGCTTTAGTCCATAGAGCGCCCTACGAAGCCGGCACACCTTCCCTTGCGGCGTATCCACCCCCTCTGGCACCTCCATGTAGACTTCCTTGTCCAGGTCGCCATTGAGGAACGCGGTTTTCACGTCCATTTGGTGGATTTCGTAGTCGCGTGCCGCTGCCACCGAGAGGATAGTACAGATGGAGGCAAACTTGGCAACTGGTGGAAAGGTCTCGTCGTAGTGCTCCCCTTTTCTCTGGGCATATCCTTTCGCCACCAGCCGCGCCTTGTACCGCTCCACCTTCCCCTCCTTTGTGAGCTTCTTCCGGAAGATCCACTTGGAGCCGATGATATTCTCGCCCTCCGGCCGGTCAACCAGCTCCCAAGTGCCGTTCTCCTCGTGGGAGACAAGCTCAGATTTCATTGCTCCCTCCCACTCAGCCCCATCCTTCCGCTGCAGTGCCTCCTTTACAGATTGAGGCTCCTCTTGCATGAAGAAGGCTTGTGCAAACCCAGTCCAAATGCCCTTGTTGGCATCATACCTTTTTGTCTTTCTTTGCACACAGTTGCTCGTGCGGGGCTCTTGAGGCGGTTGTTGTTGTTGCTGTCCCCTTTTGGCGCCATCCTCTCCAAGCGCCTGCTCCTCCTCTTTTGGAGACCTTGGTGACATCTGTTGACTCCCCACCTCCACGTCCATCTCCGGTGCTTAGGATTCTCATCCGAACTGGCCGGAATAAAGTCTGCCGCTCGCCCATCCCTCAGGCGATGCTCTGCGGTTGGTGGTGATGCGAGGATGTCACCCTCATTCACGTCCTCCGGCGTCTCCCCCTCAAGGAGTGGCATCCACTCCCCCCTCTTGGAGAGACCTACCTCCTTGTCTGTCCAACGGATTTTCTCGTCGAACGTGACGTCGCGACTCCGCACAATCTGCTGCCTCCTTGGGTCAAAGAGCCGATACGCCTTGCTTCCGCTCTCATATCCAAGGAAAATACACCGGCGGGTACGCGGGTCCAGCTTGCTCCGTCCCTCATGTGCCTGCACCATTGCATGTGCAACACAACCAAACATGCGGAGGTGACCCACTGCCGGCTTCCTCCCGCTCCACACTTCTTGTGGCATCTTCCACGCATTGCTCTCCTTGTCCTTCAGCGGCTTGGTCGGCATGAGATTCATGATGTACGCTGCTGTCCCTGCTGCGTACGCCCAATACCGTTGTGTAAGGCCGGCGTCGCTCAACATGGATCGCACCATGTTAAGGATTGTGTGATTTGCTCTCTCTACGATGCCATTCTGTTGTGGGGAGTGTGGAGTTGTTTTCTGCCACTCAATCCCCTTGCTCTTCATCCACCCAAGGCACCCCGCATATTCACCGCCGTTGTCACTTCGGAACGCCTTCACCTTTAACTCTGTTTGCTGCTCCACATCAGCCACAAACTCTTGCATGCACGCAAGGACCTCACTCTTCCGCTTCATTGGGTAGAGGTAGAGTTTCCGGCTTTGGTCATCAATGAAGGTGAGGAAGTAACAAGCTCCACCGATGGAGCTCTCATGCGATCCACACACATTTGTGTGTGCCACGGCCAGTTTTGCCGATGCACGCGTCCCCTTGGCGACAAATGGCTGCCGAGTTGATTTGCCAATGATGCATGGCTCACACACGGTCTCCTTGGTTCCATCAAGGCCGCTGATTTGGAGACCCCGCACCACTTCCCTCTTAGCCATCTCCTTCACTGTTGATGGAGAAATGTGACAGAGTCGGCGGTGCCATAAGTCCAGGTCTCCTCCGTCCTTTGTTGCAAGATTGGCGGTGTTGGATCCCACCCGGCTGCTGAGGATCTTCGCGCGTAGCAGGTACAAGTCCTCCTCCCTCTTGGCACGCGCAATCACCTCACCTTTGCCCTCTTTGCGGATGACGGCCTCCTTCTTTGTGAAGAGCACCTCAAGTCTCTTGTCGGTAAGGCGGCTGACGGAGACCAGGTTTGCCCCAAAGTTAGGCATATGCAGCACATCGTAGATTGTACTCGTAACAGGTTTTCCATCCACAATTGGCTCAATGCGGACGTTACCCTCACCGGCGGCCACCTCTGTTTTTCCATTGGCCACTGTCATGCGTCTCTCCGAGGCGCCGTAGGTGACAAATGCCGCCCTGTTGCATTGCGTGTGGTGGCCTGATCCAGAGTCGACGACGGCAACTCCCGGATCCTTCAAGTTGGTGGAGTTGTACGCCATAAGGGCGTGCTCATCTTTCTTCCCGCCCCGCTGCGACCGATCTGTTTTCTTCTTGGGACAGTTGCACGCGTAGTGGCCCTCCTTGCCGCAGTTGAAGCACTCCCCCTTCTTGTCACCCTTCTTAGTGCCCCGTTTGGCACCCTTCCACTTGTCGCCTCGGCCTCCTCTTTGAGGATGAACTGTGTAAGCTGAAGTTGATGCCGCTACACTCTCTCGACCGCCACGTCGCATCCACTCATTGCGCACGTACTCAGCAACCTTCGGGTACTTTAGCTCGTCGGAAGGCCAGCCACCAAGGACTGTGATCATGGGACTCCAACTGTTTGGCAAGGCCAGAAGGAGGATCATTGCTTAGAACTGAGAGTCGACCTCCCAACCCGTGGCCACGCACTCCGTTGTGAGGACCTCAATCTGCTGCATGATCTCCATGATGTTGTCGCCTTCGTTGGCTCGGAGGGTGACGAGCCGTTTGAAGATGAAGAGCTGATTGGCAAGGTTGCTTGACTGGTAGATGGAGTAGAGTTTTGACCATGCGTCCGCGGCCAGGGTGCATCCTTGGATGTGCCCAAGTTGTGGTGGGCATAACGCGGACACAAGGAGTGCCAATGCCTTTTTGTTGCGCTTCTTATATGTCTCCTTCACCTCAGCCGTTGCAGTCTCCAGTGGAGCAGTCTCATCACCATTTACAAGCTCAAGCACTCCCTTGTCGTCGATGAAGACCTCAAACTGACACCTCCACAAGGCAAAGCCTGTCCCATCAAACTTAAGGACAGCGCTGCTGCTATCTTGCTTGCTGGTTGCCATATCTTGCTGTTAGAAGCGTGAAATCAAGCTCGATTTGAACCCCTTAGAGGTGTGGGCCCATAACCCTTTGTTGGCCTGAGGGTAAGTGTACACCCTGGAGGGTCCCTAGCAGTGGCTGTTTCACACCACCAACTGTTTTTGGAGAGACTGAAACTGTGGAGGCAACTGGTTCCAAGGATGGAAAAATCTGGTCAGAGAGTAAGGCAATAGTTTTGGCCTCAATTGGATGGGAATTAACACTTGATCAAGGCTCACAAGCAGTGGAATTTCATAGCCACTGGTCTAAGCTTTCCAGAACACCAAAGCATGCCAGAGTTGGAGCTTCTTAGCATATTCTATGGCTTCTAGAGTGCTCATTGGCAGACTTTCCTTTTCCCACCTAGGAAGGCATCCCTTCCCTCCTCTAGAAACTTCTGCCCCTTCCTAGATTCCTCAGCTTGCTTCTAGTAGGAGGGAAGGTGTCCAGAAGACCAAGACACCTCTAGATGCCTTGTAGGACAAGTCACCCCTTCTAGAGGGTGTGCCATCTTCCTGGACCCTCACCTGGCCTTCTAGAAACTTAAAGAGGAACTCTAAAGGTTGAGCTAGCTTCCTGGCATCTATTTTCCACCTCTCTTGAGGCAGGGCATAATTTCATCTTGTGGGACTTGAACCCGGGCCCCTCCCTCTAGAGGTGGACACCATTAACCACTAAGCCACTAAGGCTTGTCTTTTTGGTGTTCCTTTTTGGAATCACTCCTGCCATGGTGAGGAGCATCATTCCAACACTGCGGGTGTGTTTCTGACCACTGTGTTTCTGACCGCTGTGTTTCTGACCAGTGTGTTTCTGACCACTGTGTTTCTGACCACCTTGTTTGTGACCATTGTGTCTCTAACCACTGTTTTTCTGACCAGTGTGTTTCTAACCAGTGTGTTTCTCACCAGTGTGTTTCTGACCAGTGTGTTTCTGACCACTATGTTTCTGACCACTGTGTTTCCGCCCAGTGTGTTTCTGACCAGTGTGTTTCTGAGCAGTGTGTTACTGACAAGTGAGTTTCTGACCACTGTGTTTCCGACCACTGTGTTGCTGACCAGTGTGTTTTTTATCACTGTGTTTCTGACCAGTGTGTTTCTGACCACTGTATTTCTGACCACTGAGTTTCTGACCTGTGTGTTTCTGACCACTTTGTTTCTGACCATTGGGTTCTGACCACTGTGTATCTGACCAGTGTGTTTCTGACCACTGTGTTTCTGACCAGAGTGTTTCTGACCACTGTGTTTGTGACAGCTGTGTTTCTGACAACTGTGTTTCTGACCTCTGTGTTTCTGACCAGTGTGTTTCTAACTAGAGTGTTTCTGACCACTGTGTTTCGGACCAGTGTGTTTCTGACCATTGTGTTCGTGACCACTGTTACTGACCAGTGTGTCTCTGACAATTTATTTTCTGACCACTGTGTTTCTGACCAGTGTGTTTCTGACCAGTGTGCTTTTGACCCGTGTTTTTCCGACCACTGTGCTTCTGACCACTGTGTTTCAGAACACTGTGATTCTGACTACTATGTTTCTGACCACTGTGTTTCTGACCAATGTGTTTCTGACCAGTGTGTTTCTGACCAGTGTGTTTCTGACCACTATGTTTTTGACCAGTGTGTTTTTTACCACTATTTTTCTGACCAGTGTGTTTCTGACCATTGTGTCTCTTACCGCTGTGTTTCTGACCAGTGTGTTTCTGACCACTGTGTTTCTGAGCACTGTGTTCCTGACCACTGTGTTCCTGACCACTGTATTTCTGACCACTGTGTTTCTGACCAATATGTTTCTGACCAGTGTGATTCTGACCACTGTGTTTCTGACCAGTGTATTTCTGACCACTGTGTTTCTGACAAGTGTGTTTCTGAACACTGTGTTTCTGACCGCTGTGTTCTTGACCACGGTGTTTCCGACCAGTTTGTTTCTTACAACTCTGTTTCTGACCACTGTGTTTCTGACCAGTGTGTTTCTGACCACTGTGTTTCTGACCACTGTGTTTCTGACAAATGTGTTTCTGACCAGTGTGTTTCTGACCACTGTGTTTCTGACCACTGTGTTTCTGACAACTGTGTTTCTGACCACTGTGTTTTTGACCAGTGTGTTTCAGACCACTGTGTTTCTGACCACTGTTTTTCTGACCACTGTGTTTCTGACCAGTGTGTTTCTGACCACTGTGTTTCTGACCACTGTGTTTCTGACAACTGTGTTTCTGACCACTGTGTTTTTGACCAGTGTGTTTCAGACCACTGTGTTTCTGACCACTGTTTTTCTGACCACTGTGTTTCTGACCAGTGTGTTTCTGACCACTATGTTTTTTTACCCTTGTGTTCCTGACCACCGTGTTTCTGACCAGTGTGTTTCTGACCACTGTGTTCCTGACCAGTGTGCTTCTGACCCGTGTGTTTCTGACCACATTGTTTCTGACCACTGCGTTCCAAACCACTGGATTTCTAACCACTGTGTTTCTGACCACTGTGTTTCTGACCAGTGTGTTTCTGACTACTGTGTGTCTGACCGGTGTGTTTCTAACCAGTGTGTTTCTGACCACAGTGTTTCTGACCACTTAGTTTGGGACCAGTGTTTCCTTGACTACTGTTTTTCTGAACAGTGTGTTTCTGACCAGTGTGTTTCTGAACACTGTGTTTCTGACCACTGTGTTTCTGGCCACTATGTTTATGACCACTGTGTTTTCGACCAGTGTGTTTCTGACCAGTGTGTTTCTGACAAGTGTGTTTCTGACCACTGTGTTTCCGACCACTGTGTTTCTGACCAGTGTGTTTTTAACGACAGTGTTTCTCACCAATGTGTTTCTGACCACTGTGTTTCTGACCAGTGTGTTTTTAACCACTGTGTTTCTGACCATTGTGTTTCTGACCACTGTGTATCTGACCAGTGTGTTTCTGACCACTGTGATTCTGCCCAGTGTGTTTCTGACCACAGTGTTTCTGACAACTGTGTTTCTGACCACTGTGTTTCTGACCACTGTGTTTCTGACCATTGGGTTTCTGACCAGTGTGTTTCAGACCAGTGTGTTTCTAACTAGAGTGTTTCTGACCACTGTGTTTCTGACCACTGTGTTTCTTAACAGTGTGTTTCTCACCAGTGTGTTTCTGACCACTGCGCATCTGACCACTGTGTTTCTCAACACTGTGTTTCTGACCACTGTGTTTCTGACCACTGTGTTTCTGACCAATGAGTTTCTGACCAGTGTGTTTCTGACCAGTGTGCTTTTGAACACTATGTTTCTGACCAGTGGCTTTCTGACCACTATGTTTCTGACCAGTGTGTTTTGTACCATTGTGTCTTTAACCACTGTGTTTCTGACCACTGTGTTTCTGACCACTGTGATTCTGACCACTGTGTTTCTGACCACTGTGTTCTTGATCACTTTTTTTCTGACCACTGTGATTCTGACCAATACATTTCTGACCACTGTGTTTCTGACCACTGGGTTTCTGACCAGTGTATTTCTGACCACTGTGTTTCTGACAAGTGTGTTTCTGACCACTGTGTTTTTGACCAGTGTGTTTTTTACCACGATGTTTCTGACCGGTGTGTTTCTTACAATTGTGTTTCTGACCACTGTGTTTCTGAACCGTGTGCTTCTGACCACTGTGTTTCTGACCACTGTGTTTCTGACAACTGTGTTTCTGACCAGTGTGTTTCTGACCACTGTGTTTCTGACCACTGTGTTTCTGACCACTGTATTTCTTACAACTGTGTTTCTGACCACTGTGTTTCTGACCAGTGTAATTCTTACCTCTGTGTTTGTGACCAGTGTGTTTCTGACCACTGTGTTTCTGACCACTGTGTCTTTAACCACTGTGTTTCTGACCAATGTGTTTCTGACCAGTGGGTTTAAGACCACCTTGTTTCTGACAACTGTTTTTCTCACCACTGTGTTTCTGACCACTGTGTTTCTGACCAGTGTCTTTCTGACCAGTGTGTTTCTAACCACTGTCTTTCTGACCACTGTGTTTCTGACCAGTGTGTTTCTGACCACGGTGTTTCTGACCACCATGTCTCTGACCAATTTGTTTCTGACCATTGTGTTTCTGACCACTGTGTTTCAGACCAGTGTTTTTCTGACCACTGTGTTTCTGACCACTGTGTTTCTGACCACTGTGTTTCTGACCAGTGTGTTTCTGACCAGTGTGTTTCTCACCAGTGTGTTTCCGACCACTGTGTTTCTGAACGATGTGTTTCTGACCACTGTGTTTCGGACCACTGTGTTTCTGACCACTGTGTTTCTGACCAGTGTGTTTCTGACCACTATGTTTCTGACCAGTGTGTTTCTGACCGCTATGTTTCTGACCATGTGTTTCTGACCACTGTGTTTCTGACCACTGTCTCTGACCACTGTGTTTCTGATCACTGTATTTCTGACCACTGTGTTTCTGACCACTGTGTTTCTGACCACTGTGTTTCTGACCACTGTGTTTCTGATCACTGTGTTTCTGACCAGTGTGTTTCTGACCACTATGTTTCTGACCAGTGCGTTTCTGACCGCTATGTTTCTGACCATGTGTTTCTGACCACTGTGTTTCTGACCAGTGTGTCTCTGACCACTGTGTTTCTGACCACTGTGTTTCTCACCAGTGTGTTTCTGACCACTGTGTTTCTGACCAGTGCGTTTCTGACCGCTATGTTTCTGACCATGTGTTTCTGACCACTGTGTTTCTGACCAGTGTGTTTCTGACCACTGTGTTTCTGACCAGTGTGTTTCTGACCACTATGTTTCTGACCAGTGCGTTTCTGACCGCTATGTTTCTGACCATGTGTTTCTGACCAATATGTTTCTGACCAGTGTGTTTCTGACCACTGTGTTTCTGACCAGTGTGTTTCTGACAACTGTGTTTCTGACAAATGTGTTCCTGACCAGTGTGTTGCTGACCAGTGTTTTTTTTACCACGGTGTTTCTGACCAGTGTGTTTCTTAACATTGTGCTTCTGACCACTGTGTTTCTGACCACTGTGTTTCTGACCACTGTGTTTCTGACCACATTGTTTCTGACAACTGTGTTTCAGACCAGTGATGTTCTGACCACTGTGTTTCTGCCCACTGTGTTTCTCACCACTGTGTTTCTGACAACTTTGTTTCTGACCAATATGTTTCTGACCAGTATGTTTCTGACCAGGGTGTTTCTGACCACTACGTTTCTAACCACTGTGTTTCTGACCACTGTGTTTCTGATCAGTGGGTTTCTGACCACCGTGTTTCTAACAACTGTTTCTCTGACCAGTGTGTTTCTTAGCACTGTGTTTCTGACCACTGTGTTTCTGACCGCTGTGTTTCTGACCACTGTGTTTCTGACCACTGTGTTTCTGATCACTGTGTTTCTGACCGGTGTGTTTCTGACCACTATGTTTTTGACCAGTGCGTTTCTGACCGCTATGTTTCTGACCATGTGTTTCTGACCAATATGTTTCTGACCAGTGTGTTTCTGACAACTGTGTTTCTGACAAATGTGTTCCTGACCAGTGTAGTGCTGACCAGTGTGTTTTTGACCACGGTGTTTCTGACCAGTGTGTTTCTTACCATTGTGTTTCTGACCACTGTGTTTCTGACCAGTGTGTTTCTGACCACTGTGTTTCTGACCACTGTGTTTCTGACAACTGTGTTTCTGACCAGTGAGTTTCTGACCACTGTGTTTCTGCCCACTGTGTTTCTGTCAACTGTGTTTCTGACAACTGTGTTTCTGACCAATGTGTTTCTCACCAGTATGTTTCTGACCAGTGTGTTTCTGACCACTGTGTTTCTAACCACTGTGTTTCTGACCACTGTGTTTCTGACCAGTGGGTTTCTGACCACCGTGTTTCTAACAACTGTTTCTCTGACCAGTGTGTTTCTTACCACTGTGTTTCTGACCGCTGTGTTTCTGACCACTGTGTTTCTGACCACTGTTTTTCTGACCACTGTGTTTCTGACCAGTGTGTTTCTGACCAGTGTGTTCCTGAACAGTGTGTTTCTAACTAGTGTGTTTCTGACCACTGTCTTTCGGACCAGTGTGTTTCTGACCATTGTGTTCGTGACCACTGTGTTACTGACCAGGGTGTCTATGACCATTGATTTTCTGACCACTGTGTTTCTGTCCAGTGTGTTTCTGACCAGTGTGTTTTTGACCAGTGTTTTTACGACCACTGTGTTTCTGACCACTGTGTTTCAGAACACTGTGTTTCTGACCACTGTGTTTCTGACCACAGTGTTTCTGACCAATGTGTTTCTGACCAGTGTCTTTCTGACCAGTGTGTTTCTAACCACTGTGTTTTGGACCACTGTGTTTCTAACCACTGTCTTTCTGACCACTGTGTTTCTGACCAGTGTCTTTCTGACCAGTGTCTTTCTGACCACTGTGTTTCTGACCACTGTGTTTCTGACCAGTGTGTTTCTGACCGCTATGTTTCTGACCATGTGTTTCTGACCACTGTGTTTCTGACCACCGTGTGTCTGACCAATTTGTTTCTGACCATTGTGCTTCTAACCACTGTGTTTCAGACCAGTGTTTTTCTGACCACTGTGTTTCTGACCACTGTGTTTCTGACCACTGTGTTTCTGACCAGTGTGTTTCTGACCAGTGTGTTTCTGACCACTGTGTTTCTGACCACTGTGTTTCTGACCAGTGTGTTTCTGACCAGTGTGTTTCTCACCAGTGTGTTTCCGACCACTGTGTTTCAGACCAGTGTTTTTCTGACCACTGTGTTTCGGACCACTGTGTTTCTGACCACTGTGTTTCTTACCAGTGTGTTTCAGACCAGTGTTTTTCTGACCACTGTGTTTCTGACCACTGTGTTTCTGACCATTGTGCTTCTAACCACTGTGTTTCAGACCAGTGTTTTTCTGACCACTGTGTTTCTGACCACTGTGTTTCTGACCACTGTGTTTCTGACCAGTGTGTTTCTGACCAGTGTGTTTCTCACCAGTGTGTTTCCGACCACTGTGTTTCAGACCAGTGTTTTTCTGACCACTGTGTTTCTGACCACTATGTTTCTGACCAGTGTGTTTCTGACCGCTATGTTTCTGACCATGTGTTTCTGACCACTGTGTTTCTGACCACTGTCTCTGACCACTGTGTTTCTGATCACTGTATTTCTGACCACTGTTTTTCTGACCACTGTGTTTCTGACCACTGTGTTTCTGACCACTGTGTTTCTGATCACTGTGTTTCTGACCAGTGTGTTTCTGACCACTATGTTTCTGACCAGTGCGTTTCTGACCGCTATGTTTCTGACCATGTGTTTCTGACCACTGTGTTTCTGACCACTATGTTTCTGACCAGTGCGTTTCTGACCGCTATGTTTCTGACCATGTGTTTCTGACCAATATGTTTCTGACCAGTGTGTTTCTGACCACTGTGTTTCTGACCAGTGTGTTTCTGACGACTGTGTTTCTGACAAATGTGTTCCTGACCAGTGTGTTGCTGACCAGTGGTTTTTTGACCACGGTGTTTCTGACCAGTGTGTTTCTTACCATTGTGCTTCTGACCACTGTGTTTCTGACCAGTGTGTTTCTGACCACTGTGTTTCTGACCACATTGTTTCTGACAACTGTGTTTCAGACCAGTGAGTTTCTGACCACTGTGTTTCTGCCCACTGTGTTTCTGACCACTGTGTTTCTGACAACTGTGTTTCTGACCAATGTGTTTCTGACCAGTATGTTTCTGACCAGTGTGTTTCTGACCACTGTGTTTCTAACCACTGTGTTTCTGACCACTGTGTTTCTGATCAGTGGGTTTCTGACCACCGTGTTTCTGACCACTGTGTTTCTGATCAGTGGGTTTCTGACCACCGTGTTTCTAACAACTGTTTCTCTGACCAGTGTGTTTCTTACCACTGTGTTTCTGACCACTGTGTTTCTGACCGCTGTGTTTCTGACCACTGTGTTTCTGACCACTGTGTTTCTGATCACTGTGTTTCTGACCAGTGTGTTTCTGACCACTATGTTTCTGACCAGTGTGTTTCTGACCACTGTGTTTCTGACCAGTGTATTTCTGACAACTGTGTTTCTGACAAATGTGATCCTGACCAGTGTGTTGCTGACCAGTGTTTTTTTTACCACGGTGTTTCTGACCAGTGTGTTTCTTACTATTGTGTTTCTGACCACTGTGTTTCTGACCAGTGTGTTTCTGACCACTATGTTTCAGACCAGTGAGTTTCTGACCACTGTGTTTCTGCCCACTGTCTTTCTGACCACTGTGTTTCTAACCTGTGTTTCTGAACAATGTGTTTCTGACCAGTATGTTTCTGACCAGTGTGTTTCTGACCACTGTGTTTCTAACCACTGTGTTTCTGACCACTGTGTTTCTGATCAGTGGGTTTCTGACCACCGTGTTTCTGACCACTGTGTTTCTGATCAGTGGGTTTCTGACCACCGTGTTTCTAACAACTGTTTCTCTGACCAGTGTGTTTCTTACCACTGTGTTTCTGACCACTGTGTTTCTGACCACTGTTTTTCTGACCACTGTGTTTCTGACCACTGTGTTTCTGATCACTGTGTTTCTGACCAGTGTGTTTCTGACCACTATGTTTCTGACCAGTGCGTTTCTGACCGCTATGTTTCTGACCATGTGTTTCTGACCAATATGTTTCTGACCAGTGTGTTTCTGACAACTGTGTTTCGGACAAATTTGTTCCTGACCAGTGTAGTGCTGACCAGTGTGTTTTTGACCACGGTGTTTCTGACCAGTGTGTTTCTTACCATTGTGTTTCGACCACTGTGTTTCTGACCAGTGTGTTTCTGACCACTGTGTTTCTGACCACTGTGTTTCTGACAACTGTGTTTCTGACCAGTGAGTTTCTGAACACTGTGTTTCTGCCCACTGTGTTTCTGTCAACTTTGTTTCTGACAACTGTGTTTCTGACCAATGTGTTTCTCACCAGTATGTTTCTGACCAGTGTGTTTCTGACCACTGTGTTTCTAACCACTGTGTTTCTGACCACTGTGTTTCTGACCACTGTGTTTCTGACCACTGTGTTT
>SZWC01000047.1:408386-420909 GCA_023375785.1 Penium margaritaceum | reverse complement strand
TGACCAGTGTGTCTCTGACCACTGTGTTTCTCACCACTGTGTTACTGACCACTGTGTTTCTGACCACTGTGTTTCTGACCAGTGTGTTTCTGACCAGTGTGTTTCTGACCACTGTGTTTCTGTTAACTGTGTTTCTGACCAGTGTGTTTCTTACCACTGTGTTTCTGACCACTGTGTTTCTGACCACTGTGTTTCTGAAAACTGTGTTTCTGACCACTGAGTTTCAAACCAGGGTGTTTCTGACCACTGTGTTTCCGACCAGTGTGTTTCTGACCAGTGTGTTTCTGACCACCGTGTTTTTGACCACTGTGTTTCTGACCACTGTGTTTCTGACCAGTGGGTTTCTGACCACCGTGTTTCTGACAACTGGTTTTCTGACCAGTGTGTTTCTTACCACTTTGTTTCTGACCACTGTGTTTCAGACCACTGTGTTTCTGACCACTGTGTTTCTGACCAGTGTCTTTCTGACCAGTGTGTTTCTGACCACTGTGTTTCTCACCGCTGTGTTTCTGGCCAGTGTGTTTCTGACCACTGTGTTTTTGACCACAGTGTTTTTGAACAGTGTGTTTGTGACCAGTGTGCTTCTGACCACTGTGTTTCTGACAACTGTGTTTCTGACCAATGTGTTTCTGACCACTATGTTTCTGACCAGTTTGTTTCTGACGAGTGTGTCTCTGACCACTGTGTTTCTGACCACTGTGTTTCTGACCACTGTGTTTCTGACCACTATGTTTGTGACCACTGTGTTTCCTACCACTGTGTTTCTGACCACAGTGTTTCTGACCATTGGGTTTTTTACCACTGTGTTTCTGACCACTGTGTTTGTGACCACTGTGTCTCTGACCATTGTGTTTCTGACCGCAGTGTTTCTGAACAGCGTGTTTCTGACCAGTTTGTTTCTGACTAGTGTGTTTCTGACCACTGTGTTTCCGACCACTGTGTTTCTGACCACAGTGTTTCTGACCAGTGTGTTTCTGACCAGTGTGTTTCTGACCACTATGTTTCTGACCACTATATTTCTGACAACTGTGTTTCTGACCACTGTGTTCGTGACCAGTGTGTTTCTGACCACTGTGTTTCAGACCACTGTGTTTATGACCAGTGTGTTTCTGACCACTGTATTTCTGAACAGAGTGTTTCAGAATAGAATGTTTCTTTGCGGTGTGTTTTGGACCACTGTGTTTCTGACCAATGTGTTTCTGACCACTGTCTTTCTGACCAGTGTGTTTCTGACTAGTGTAATTCTGACCACAGTGTTTTTGACCACTGTGTTTCTGACCACTGTGTTTCTGACCAGTGTGTTCTGACCAGTGTGTTTCTGACCAGTGTGTTTCTTAACACTATGTTTCTGGCCAGTGTGTTTCTCACCACTGTGTTTCTGACCACTGTGTTTCTAACCAGTGTGCTTCTGACGATTCTGTTTTTAACCGCAGTGTTTCTGACAAGTGTGTTTCTGACCACTGTGTTTCTGACCATTGTGCTTCTGACCATTGTGTTTATGACCACTGTGTTTATGACCACTGTGTTTCTGACCACTGTGTTTCTGACCAGTGTGTTTCTGACCGCTGTGTTCCTGACCGCTGTGTTTCTGACCAGTGTGTTTCTGACCAATCTGTTTCTGACCTGTGTGTTTCTGACCACTGTGTGTCTGACAACTGTATTTCTGACCAGTGTGTTTCTGACCACTGTGTTTTTGACCAGCGTGTTCCTGACCACTTTGTTTCTGACCAGTGCGTTTCTGACCACTGTGTTTCTGAACACTGAGTTTCTGACCAGTGTGTTTCTGTCCACTGTGTTGCTGACCAGTGTGTTTCAGACCAGTGTGTTTCTTACCAGTGTGTTTGTGACCACTGTGTTTCTGACCAGTGTGTTTCTGACCACTGTGTTTCTGACCAGTGTGTTTCTGACCAGTGTGATTCTGACCACTGTGTTTTTGACCACTGTGTCTCTGACCACTGTGTTTCTGACCACTGTGTTTCTGACCAGTGTGTTTATGACCACTGTGTTTCTGACCACTGTGTTTCTGACCACAGTGTTTCTGACCACTGTGTTTCTGACCAGTGTGTTTGTGACAGCTGTGCTTCTGACCACTGTGTTTCAGACCACTGTGTTTCTGACCAGTGTGTTTCTAACCAGTGTGTTTCTGACCATAGTGTTTCTGACCACTGTGTTTCTGACCACTGTGTTTCTCACCAGTGTGTTTGTGACCACTGTGCTTCTGACCACTGTGTTTCTGACCACTGTGTTTCTGACCAGTGTGTTTCTAACCAGTGTGTTTCTGACCACAGTGTTTCTGACCACGGTGTTTCTAACCGCTGTGTTTCTGACCAGTGTGTTTCTGACCACCGTGTTTCTGACCAGTGTGCCTCTGCCAAGTGTATCTGACCACTGTGTTTCTGACCACTGTGTTTATGACCACTGTATTCCTGACCATTGTGTTTCTGACCAGTGTGTTTCTAACCACTGTGTTTCTGACAACTGTGTTTCTGACCATTGTGTTTCTGACCACTGTGTTTCTAACCACTGTGTTTCTGGCCAGTGTGTTTCTGACCAGTATGTTTCTGACCAGTGTTGTTCTGACCACTGTGTTTCTGACCACTGTGTTTCTGAACACTGTGTTTCTGACCACTGTGTTTCTGACCACTGTGTTTATGACTACTGTGTTTCTGACCACTGTGTTTCTGACCAGTGGGTTTCTGACCACCGTGTTTCTGACAACTGTGTTTCTGACCAGTGTGTTTATGACCACTGTGTTTCTGACAACTGTGTTTCTGTCCAGTGTGTTTCTGACCATTGTATTTCTGACCACTGTGTTTATAACCACAGTCTTTCTGACCACTGTGTTTCTGACCACTGTGTTTCAGACCACTGTATTCCTGACCAGTGTCTTTGTGACCAGTGTGTTTCTGACCACTGTGTTTCAGACCACTGTATTCCTGACCAGTGTGTTAGTGACCACTGTGCTTCTGACGGGTGTGTTTCTGACCACTATGTTTCTGACCACTGTGTTTCTGACCAGTGTGTTTCTGACCACTGTGGTTCTGACCGCTCTGTTTCTGACCACTGTGTTTCTGACCACTGTGCTTCTGACCAGTGTGTCTCTGACCAGTGTGTTTCTGACCACTGTGTTTCTGACCACTGTGTTTCAGACCACTGTGTTTCTGACCACGGTGTCTTTGAGCACTGTGTTTCTAACCATTGTGTTTCTGACCACTCTGTTTCTGACCACTGTGTTCAATATTACTGTGTTTCTGACCACTGTGTTTCTGACCACTGTGTTTATGACCAGTGTGTTTCTGACCAATGTGCTTCTGACCACTGTGTTTCTGACCACTGTGTTTCTGACCAGTATGTTTCTGACAGGTGTGTTTCTGACCACAGTGTTTCTGACCACTGTGTTTCCCACCAGTGTGTTTCTGACCACTGTGTTTCTGACCACTGTGTTTCTGACCACTGTGTTTCTGACCACTGTGTTTCTGACCAGTGTGTGTCTGACCACTGTGTTTCAGACCACTGTGTTTGTAACCACTCTTTTTCTGACCACTGTGTTTCTGACCACTGTGTTTCTGACCAGTGTGTTTATGACCACTGTGTTCCTGACCACTGTGTTTCTGGCCACCGTATTTTTGACCGCTGTGTTTCTGATCACAGTGTTTTTTACCACTGTGTTTCTGACCAGTGTGTTTCTGACCACTGAGTTTCTGACCACAGTGATTCTGACCAGTGTGTTTCTGACTGCTGTGTTTCGGACCACTGTGTTTTTGACCAGTGTGCCTCTGACCAGTGTGTTTGTGACCACTTTGTGTCTGACCACAGTGTTTCTGACCACTGTCTTTCTGACCACTGTGTTTCTGACCGGTGTGTTTCTGACCAGTGTGTTTCTGACCACTTTGTTTCTGACCACTGTGTTTCTGACCAGTGTGCTTCTGACCACAGTGTTTCTGACCCCTGTGTTTCTGACCACTGTGTTTCTGACCTCTGTGTTTTTCACCAGTGTTCTTCTGACCAGTGTGTTTCTGACCAGTGTGTTTGTGACCACTGTGTTTCTGACCACTTTGTTTCTGACCACTGTGATTCGGAGCATTGTGCTTCTGACCACTGTGTTTCTGACCACTGTGTTTGTGATCAGTGTGTCTCAGACCACCGTGTTTCTGACCAATGTGTTTCTGACTATTGTGATTCTGACTAGTGTTTTTCTGAACACTGTGTTACTTACCACTGTGTTTCTGACTACCGTGTTTTTTACCACTGTGTTTCTGACCAGTGTGTTTCTAACCACCATGTACATGACCACTGTGTTTCTGACCACTGTATTTCTGACTACTGTGTTTCTGACCACTGTGTTTCTGACCACGGTGTTTCTAACCACTGTGTTTATGACCAGTGTGTTTCTGACCACTGTGTTTCTGACCAGTGTTTTTATGACCAGTGTGTTTCTGACCACTGTCTTTCTGACCACTGTGTTTCTGACCACTGTGTTTCTGACCACTGTGTTTCTGACCAGTGGGTTTCTGACCACCATGTTTCTGACAACTGTGTTTCTGACCAGTGTGTTTCTGACCACTGTGTTTATGAAAACTATGTTTCTGTCCGGTGTGTTTCTGACCATTGTGTTTCTGACCACTGTGTTTATGACCACAGTCTTTCTGACCACTGTGTTTCTGACCAGTGTCTTTGTGACCAGTGTGTTTCTGACCACTATGTTTCCGACCACTGTATTTCTGACCAGTGTGTTTGTGACCACAGTGCTTCTGACCAGTGTGATTCTGACCACTGTGTTTCTGACCAGTGTGTTTCTGACCAGTGTGTTTCTGACCACTGTGTTGCTGACCACTGTGTTTCGGACCACTGTGTTTCTGACCCAGTGTCTTTGAGCACTGTGTTTCTAACCATTGTGTTTCTGACCACTCTGTTTCTGACCACTGTGTTCAATGTTACTGTGTTTCTGACCACTTTGTTTCTGACCACTGTGTTTCTGACCAGTGTGTTTCTGACCAGTGTGTTTCTGACCAGTGTGTTTCTAACCAGTGTGTTTTTGACAAGTGTGTTTCTGACCACAGTGTTTCTGACCACTGTGTTTCTGACCACTGTGTTTCCAACCAGTGTGTTTCTGACCACTGTGTTTCTGACCACTGTGTTTCCGACCACTGTGTTTCTGACCACTGTGTTTCTGACCAGTGTGTGTTTGACCACTGTGTTTCAGACCACTGTGTTTGTGACCACTCTGTTTCTGACCACTGTGTTTCTGTCCACTGTGTTTCTGACCAGTGTGTTTATGACCACTGTGTTTCTGACCACTGTGTTTCTGGCCACCGTATTTTTGACCGCTGTGTTTCTGACCACTGTGTTTCTGACCACTGTGTTTCTGACTAGTGTGTTTCTGACCAGTGTGTTTCTGACCACTGTGTTTCTGACAACTGTGTTTCTGACCAGTGTGCTTCTGACCACTGTATTTCTGACCACTGTGTTTCTGACCACTGTGTTTCTGACCACTGTGTTTCTCACCAGTGTTCTTCTGACCAGTGTGTTTCTGACCAGTGTGTTTGTGACCACTGTGTTTCTGACCACTTTGTTTCTGACCAATGTGTTTCTGAGCATTGTGCTTCTGACCACTGTGTTTCTGACCACTGTGTTTCTGACCAGTGTGTTTCGGACCACTGTGTTTCTGACCAATGTGTTTGTTACCACTGTGTTACTGACCACTGTGTTTCTGACTACTGTGTTTTTTACCACTGTGTTTCTGACCAGTGTGTTTCTAACCACTATGTACATGACCACTGTGTTTCTGACCACTGTATTTCTGACCACTCTGTTTCTGACCACTGCGTTTCTGACCACTGTGTTTCTGACCACTGTGTTTATGACCACTGTGTTTCTGACCACTGTGTTTCTGACCAGTGTGTATATGACCAGTGTGTTTCTGACCACTGTCTTTCTGACCACTGTGTTTCTGACCACTGTGTTCCTGACCACTGTGTTTCTGACCAGTGGGTTTCTGGCACCGTGCTTCTGACAACTGTATTTCCGACCAGTGTGTTTCTGACCACTGTGTTTCTGACCAGTGTCTTTCTGGCAAGTGTGTTTCTGACCACTGTGTTTCTGACCACTGTGTTTCTGACCACCGTGTTTGTGACCACTGTTTTTCTGACCAGTGTGTTTCTGACCACTATGTTTCTGACCACTGTGTTTCTGACCAGTGTGTTTCTGACCAGTATGTTTCAGACCAGTGTGTTTCTGACCACTGTGTTACTGACCACTGTGTTTCTGTCCACTGTGTTTCTGATCAGTGTGTTTCTGACCAGTGTGTTTCTGACCTCTGTGTTTCTGACCACTGTGTTTCTGACCAGTGTGTCTCTGACCACTGTGTTTCTGACCACTGTTTTTCTGACCAGTGTGTTTCTGACCACTATGTTTCTGACCACTGTGTTTCTGACCAGTGTGTTTCTGACCAGTATGTTTCAGACCAGTGTGTTTCTGACCACTGTGTTTCTGACCAGTGTGCTTCTGACCACTGTGTTTTTGACCAGTGTGTTTCTGACCAGTGTGTCTCTGACCACTGTGTTTCTGACCGCTGTGTTTCTGACCACTGTGTTTCTGACCAGTGTGTCTCTGACCACTGTGTTTCTCGCCACTGTGTTACTGACCACTGTGTTTCTGTCCACTGTGTTTCTGATAAATGTGTTCCTGACCAGTGTGTTCCGGACCACTGTGTTTCTGATCACTGTGTTTCTGACCAGTGTGTTTTTTACCACTGTGATTCTGACCAGTGTGTTTCTGACAACCGTGTAACTGACAACTGTATTTCTGACCAGTGCGTTTCTGGCCACTGTGTTTCTGATCACTGTCTTTCTGACCACTTTGTTTCTGACCAGTGTCTTTGTGACCAGTGTGTTTCTGACCACTGTGTTTCTGACCGCTGTGTTTCTGACCAGTTTGTTTCTGACCAGTATGTTTCTGACCAGTGTGTTTCTGACGACTGTGTTTCTGACCACTGTGTTACTGACGCCTGTGTTTCTGACCACTCTGTTTCTGACCACTGTGTTTCTGACGCCTGTGTTTCTGACCACTCTGTTTCTGACCACTGTGTTTCTGACGCCTGTGTTTCTGACCACTCTGTTTCTGACCACTGTGTTTCTGACGCCTGTGTTTCTGACCACTCTGTTTCTGACCACTGTGTTTCTGACGCCTGTGTTTCTGACCACTCTGTTTCTGACCACTGTGTTTCTGACGCCTGTGTTTCTGACCACTCTGTTTCTGACCACTGTGTTTCTGACGCCTGTGTTTCTGACCACTCTGTTTCTGACCACTGTGTTTCTGACGCCTGTGTTTCTGACCACTCTGTTTCTGACCACTGTGTTTCTGACGCCTGTGTTTCTGACCACTCTGTTTCTGACCACTGTGTTTCTGACGCCTGTGTTTCTGACCACTCTGTTTCTGACCACTGTGTTTCTGACGCCTGTGTTTCTGACCACTCTGTTTCTGACCACTGTGTTTCTGACGCCTGTGTTTCTGACCACTCTGTTTCTGACCACTGTGTTTCTGACGCCTGTGTTTCTGACCACTCTGTTTCTGACCACTGTGTTTCTGACGCCTGTGTTTCTGACCACTCTGTTTCTGACCACTGTGTTTCTGACGCCTGTGTTTCTGACCACTCTGTTTCTGACCACTGTGTTTCTGACGCCTGTGTTTCTGACCACTCTGTTTCTGACCACTGTGTTTCTGACGCCTGTGTTTCTGACCACTCTGTTTCTGACCACTGTGTTTCTGACGCCTGTGTTTCTGACCACTCTGTTTCTGACCACTGTGTTTCTGACGCCTGTGTTTCTGACCACTCTGTTTCTGACCACTGTGTTTCTGACGCCTGTGTTTCTGACCACTCTGTTTCTGACCACTGTGTTTCTGACGCCTGTGTTTCTGACCACTCTGTTTCTGACCACTGTGTTTCTGACGCCTGTGTTTCTGACCACTCTGTTTCTGACCACTGTGTTTCTGACGCCTGTGTTTCTGACCACTCTGTTTCTGACCACTGTGTTTCTGACGCCTGTGTTTCTGACCACTCTGTTTCTGACCACTGTGTTTCTGACGCCTGTGTTTCTGACCACTCTGTTTCTGACCACTGTGTTTCTGACGCCTGTGTTTCTGACCACTCTGTTTCTGACCACTGTGTTTCTGACGCCTGTGTTTCTGACCACTCTGTTTCTGACCACTGTGTTTCTGACGCCTGTGTTTCTGACCACTCTGTTTCTGACCACTGTGTTTCTGACGCCTGTGTTTCTGACCACTCTGTTTCTGACCACTGTGTTTCTGACGCCTGTGTTTCTGACCACTCTGTTTCTGACCACTGTGTTTCTGACGCCTGTGTTTCTGACCACTCTGTTTCTGACCACTGTGTTTCTGACGCCTGTGTTTCTGACCACTCTGTTTCTGACCACTGTGTTTCTGACGCCTGTGTTTCTGACCACTCTGTTTCTGACCACTGTGTTTCTGACGCCTGTGTTTCTGACCACTCTGTTTCTGACCACTGTGTTTCTGACGCCTGTGTTTCTGACCACTCTGTTTCTGACCACTGTGTTTCTGACGCCTGTGTTTCTGACCACTCTGTTTCTGACCACTGTGTTTCTGACGCCTGTGTTTCTGACCACTCTGTTTCTGACCACTGTGTTTCTGACGCCTGTGTTTCTGACCACTCTGTTTCTGACCACTGTGTTTCTGACGCCTGTGTTTCTGACCACTCTGTTTCTGACCACTGTGTTTCTGACGCCTGTGTTTCTGACCACTCTGTTTCTGACCACTGTGTTTCTGACGCCTGTGTTTCTGACCACTCTGTTTCTGACCACTGTGTTTCTGACGCCTGTGTTTCTGACCACTCTGTTTCTGACCACTGTGTTTCTGACGCCTGTGTTTCTGACCACTCTGTTTCTGACCACTGTGTTTCTGACGCCTGTGTTTCTGACCACTCTGTTTCTGACCACTGTGTTTCTGACGCCTGTGTTTCTGACCACTCTGTTTCTGACCACTGTGTTTCTGACGCCTGTGTTTCTGACCACTCTGTTTCTGACCACTGTGTTTCTGACGCCTGTGTTTCTGACCACTCTGTTTCTGACCACTGTGTTTCTGACGCCTGTGTTTCTGACCACTCTGTTTCTGACCACTGTGTTTCTGACGCCTGTGTTTCTGACCACTCTGTTTCTGACCACTGTGTTTCTGACGCCTGTGTTTCTGACCACTCTGTTTCTGACCACTGTGTTTCTGACGCCTGTGTTTCTGACCACTCTGTTTCTGACCACTGTGTTTCTGACGCCTGTGTTTCTGACCACTCTGTTTCTGACCACTGTGTTTCTGACGCCTGTGTTTCTGACCACTCTGTTTCTGACCACTGTGTTTCTGACCAATGTCTTTCTGACCATTGTATTTCTGACCACAGTGTTTCTTACCAGTGTGTTTCTGACCACTGGGTTTCCGACCACTGTGTTTCTGACCAGTGTGCCTCTGACCGGTGTGTTTTTGACCACAGTATCTCTGACCACTGTGTTTCTGGGAACTGTACTTCTGACCACTGTGTTGCTGACCAAAGTGTTTCTTACCAGTGTGTTTCTGACCACTGTGTTACTGACGCCTGTGTTTCTGACCACTCTGTTTATGACCAGTCTGTTTCTGACCAGTGTGTTTCTGACTAGTTTGTTTCTGACCAGTATGTTTCTGACCAGTGTGTTTCTGACCAGTGTGTTTCTGACCACTGTATTTCTGACCAGTGTGTTCATACCATTGTGTTTCTGACTACTGTGTTTCTGACCACTATGTTTCTGACCAGTGTGTTTCGGACCACTGTGTTTCTTACCACTATGTTTCTGATCAATCTGTTTCTGACCAGTGTGTTTTGTACCTCTGTGTTTCTGACCAGAGTGCTTCTGACCCTTGTGTTTCTGACCACTGTCTTTCTGACCAGTGTGTTTCTGACCAATGTGTTTCTGACCACTGTGTTTCTGACCAGAGTGTTTCTGACCACTATGCTTTCGACCAGTGTGTTTCTGACCACTGTGTTTCTGACCAGTGTGTTTTTGACCACTGTGTTTCTGACCAGTGTGTCTCTGACCACTGTGTTACTGACCACTGTGTTTCTCACCACTGTGTTATTGACCACTGTGTTTCTCACCACTGTGTTATTGACCACTGTGTTTCTCACCACTGTGTTATTGACCACTGTGTTTCTCACCACTGTGTTATTGACCACTGTGTTTCTGACCAGTGTGTTTTTGACCAGTGTTTTTCTGAACACTGTGTTTCTGACCAGTGTGTTTCTGACCACTGTGTTTCTGACCACTGTGTTTCTGACCACTGTGTTTTTGACCACTGTGTTTCTGACCACTGCGATTTTCACCACTGTGTTTCTGACCACTGTGTTTCAGAATAATGTGTTTCTGACAACTGTGTTTTTTACCACTGTGTTTCTGACCATTGTGTTTCTGACCACTTTGTTTCTGACCACTGTGTTTCTGACCAGTGTGTTTCTGACCACTGTGTTTCTGACCAGTGTGTTTCTGACCAGTGTGTTTCTGACCACTGTGTTTCTGACCACTGTGTTTCTGACCAGTGTGTTTCTGACCACTGTGTTTCTGACCAGTGTGTTTCTGACCAGTGTGTTTCTGACCACTGTGTTTCTGACCACTGTGTTTCTGATTACTGTGTTTCTGACCACTATGTTTCTGACCAGTGGGTTTCTGACCACCGTGTTTCTGACAACTGTGTGTCTGACCAGTGTGTTTCTGACCACAGTGTTTCTGATCACTGTGTTTCTGACCACTGTGTTTCTGACCAGTGTCTTTGTGACCAGTGTGTTTCTGACCACTGTGTTTCTGACCACTGTGTTTATGATCAATGTGTTTCTGACCACTGTGTTTCTGACCACTGTGTTTCTGACCAGTGTCTTTGTGACCAGTGTGTTTCTGACCACTGTGTTTCTGACCACTGTGTTTATGATCAATGTGTTTCTGACCACTGTGTTTCTGACCACTGTGTTTCTGACCACTGTGTTTCTGACCACTGTGTTAATGATCAATGTGTTTCTGACCAGTGTGTTTATGACCAGTGTGTTTCTGACTAGTGTGTTTCTGACCACTGTGTTTCTGACCACTGTGTTTCTGACTACTGTGTTTCTGACCACTGTGTTTCTGACCAGTGGGTCTCTGACCACTGTGTTACTGACAACTGGTTTTCTGACCACTGTGTTTCTGACTACAGTGTTTCCGACCAGTCTTTCTGACCAGTGGGTCTCTGACCACTGTGTTACTGACAACTGGTTTTCTGACCACTGTGTTTCTGATCACTGTGTTTCTGACCAGTGGGTCTCTGACCACTGTGTTACTGACAACTGGTTTTCTGACCACTGTGTTTCTGATCACTGTGTTTCTGACCACTGTGTTTCTGACTACAGTGTTTCCGACCAGTCTTTCTGACCAGTGGGTTTCTGACCACCGTGTTACTGACAACCGTGTTTCTGACGAGTGCGTTTCTGATCACTGTGTTTCTGACCAGTCACTTTCTGACCACTGTGTTTCTGACCACTATCTTTCTGATCACTGTATTTCTGACCAGTGTCTTTGTGACCAGTGTGTTTCGGACCACTGTGTTTTTGACCACTGTGTTTCTGACCAATGTGTTTCTGACCAGTGTGTTATTGACCACTATGCTTCTAACTAGTGTGTTTCTGAACACTGTGTTTCCGACCACTCGGCTTCTGACCAGTGTGTTTCTGACCACTGTGTTTCTGACCACTGTGTTTTCTGACCACTGTGTTTCTGACCACTTTGTTTCTGACCAGTGTTTTTATGACCACTGTGTTTCCGACCACTCGGCTTCTGACCAGTGTGTTTCTGACCACTGTGTTTCTGACCACTGTGTTTTCTGACCACTGTGTTTCTGACCACTTTGTTTCTGACCAGTGTTTTTATGACCACTGTGTTTCTGACCACTGTGTTTCTGACCACTGCGTTTCTGACCACTGTGTTTCCGACCACTGTGTTTCTGACCACTGTACTTCTGAACACTGTGTTGCTGACCACAGTGTTTTTGACCAGTGTGTTTCTGCCCATTGTGTTCCTGACAAGTGTGTTTCTGACCATTTTGTTTCTGACCACTGTGTTTCTGACCACTTTGTTTTTGACCGGTGTGTTTCGGACCACCATGTTTCTGACCACTGTGTTTCTGACAAGTGTGTTTCTGACCATTTTGTTTCTGACCACTGTGTTTCTGACCACTTTGTTTTTGACCGGTGTGTTTCGGACCACCATGTTTCTGACCACTGTGTTTCTGATCACTGTGTTTCTGACAAGTGTGTTTTTGACCACTGTGTTTCTGGCAGGTGTGCTTCTGACCACTGTGTTTCTGACCACTGTGTTTCTGACCAGTGTATTTCTGACCACTGTGTTTCTGACCATTGTGTTTCTCACCACTGTGTTTCTGACCAGTGTGTTTCTCACCACTGTGTTACTGACCACTGTGTTTCTGACCACTGTGTTTCTGACCA
>SZWC01000047.1:382834-400957 GCA_023375785.1 Penium margaritaceum | reverse complement strand
GACCACTGTGTTTCTGATCACTGTGTTTCTGACCAGTGTGTTTTTTACCACTGTGATTCTGACCAGTGTGTTTCTGACAACCGTGTTACTGACAACTGTATTTCTGACCAGTGTGTTTTTGACCACTGTGTTTCTGACCAGTGTGTTTTTGACCACTGTGTTTCTGGCCAGTGTGTTTTTGACCACTGTCTTTCTGGCCAGTGTGCTTCTGACCAGTGTGTTTTTGACAACTGTGTTTCTGACCAGTGTGTTTCTGATCACTGTGTTTCTGACCAGTGTGTTTTTGACCACTGTGTTTCTGGCCAGTGTGCTTCTGACCACTGTGTTTCTGACCACTGTGTTTCTGACCAGTGTATTTCTGACCACTGTGTTTCTGACCACTGTGTTTCTGGCCAGTGTGCTTCTGACCACTGTGTTTCTGACCACTGTGTTTCTGACCAGTGTATTTCTGACCACTGTGTTTCTGACCATTGTGTTTCTCACCACTGTGTTTCTGACCAGTGTGTTTCTGACCACTGTGTTTTTGACCAGTGTGTTTCTGACCACTGTGTTTCTGACCAGTGTGTTTTTGACCACTGTGTTTCTGACCATTGTGTTTCTCACCACTGTGTTTCTGACCAGTGTGTTTCTGACCACTGTGTTTTTGACCAGTGTGTTTCTGACCACTGTGTTTCTGACCAGTGTGTTTTTGACCACTGTGTTTCTGACCAGAGTGTTTCTGACCACTGTGTTTCTGACCACTGTGTTTCTGACCACTGTGCTTCTGACCACTGTGTTTCTCACCACTGTGTTTCTGACCAATGTGTTTCTGACCACTGTGTTTCTGACCACTGTGTTTCTGACCACTGTGCTTCTGACCACTGTGTTTCTCACCACTGTGTTTCTGACCAATGTGTTTCTGACCACTGTGTTTCTGACCATTTTGTTTCTGATCAGTGTGTTTCTGACCACTGTGTTTCTGACCAGTGTGTTCTTTGACCACTGTGTTTCTGAACAGTGTGCTTGTGACCACTGTGTTTCTGACCACTGTGTTTCTGACCAGTGTGTTTCTTACCACTAGGTTTCTCACCACTGTGTTTCTGACCACTGTGTTTCTTACCAGTGTGTTTCTGACCACTGCGTTTTTGACCAGTGTGTTTCTGACCACTGTTTTTCTGACCAGTGTGTTTCTGACCAGTGTGTTTCTGACCACTGCGTTTCTTACCACTATGTTTCTGACCACTGTGTTTCTGACCAGTGTGTTTCTAACCACTGCGTGTTTGACCAGTATGTTTCTGTCTACTGTGTTTCTGACCAGTGTGTTTCTGACCACTGTGTTTCTGACCACAGTGTTTCTGACCACTGTGTTTCTGACCACTGTGTTTCTGACCACTGCGTTTTTTACCACTGTGTTTCTGACCACTGTGTTTCTGACCAGTGTGTTTCTGACCACTGCATATTTGACCACTATGTGTCCGACCACTGTGTTTCAGACCACTGTGTTTCAGACCACTGTGTTTCTGACCACTGCGTGTATGACCAGTGTGTTTCTGACCACTTTGTTTCTGACCACTGTGTTTTTGACCACTGTGCTTCTGACCAGTGTGTTTATGACCACTGTGTTTCTGACCACTGTGTTTTCTGAGCACTGTTATTCTGACCACTGTGTTTCTGACCAGTGTGTTTATGACCACTGTGTTTCTGACCACTGTGTTTCTGACCACAGTGTTTCTGACCACTGTGTTTCTGATCACTGTGATTCTTACCAGTGTGTTTCTGACCACTGTGTTCCTGACCACTGTGTTTCTGACCAGTGTGCCTCTGACCGGTGTGTTTTTGACCACAGTGTTTATGACCACTGTGTTTCTGACAACTGTACTTCTGACCACTGTGTTGCTGACCACAGTGTTTCTGACCAGGGTGTTTCTGACCACTGTGTTTCTGACCAGTGTGTTTCTGACGCCTGTGTTTCTGACCACACTGTTTATGACCAGTGTGTTTCTGACCAGTGTGTTTCTGACTAGTGTGTTTCTGACCAGTGTGTTTCTGACCAGTGTGTTTCTGACCACTGTGTTTCTGACAGCATTGTTTCTGACCAGTGTGTTCATACCATTGTGTTTCTGACCACTGTGTTTCTGACCACTTTGTTTCTGACCAGTGTGTTCTGGACCACTGTGTTTCTGACCACTGTGTTTCTGATCACTGTGTTTCGGACCAGTGTGTTTTTTACCTCTGTGTTTCTGACCAGTGTGCTTCTGACCCTTCTGTTTCTGACCACTGTGTTTCTGACCACTGTGTTTCTGACCACTGTGTTTCTGACCACTGTGTTTCTGACCACTGTGTTTCTGACCAGTGTGTTACTGACCACTATGTTTTTGACCAGTGTGTTTCTGAACACTGTGTTTCTGACCAGTGAATTTTTGACCACTGTGTTTCTGACCAGTGTGTCTCTGACCAATGTGTTTCTGACCACTGTGTTTCTGACCACTGTGCTTCTGACCACTGTGTTTCTGACCACTGTGTTTCTGACCAATGTGTTTCTGACCGCTGTGTTTCTGACCAGTTTGTTTCAGACCAGTGTGTTTCTGACCAGTGTGTCCCTGACCCATGTGTTTCTCACCACTGTGTTTTTAACCACTGTGTTTCTGACCACTGTGTTTCTGACCAATGTGTTTCTGACCATGGTGTTTCTGACCACTATGTTTCTGACCAGTGTGTTTTTTATCATTGTGTTTCTGACCAGTGTGCTTCAGACCACTGTGTTCCTGAACACTGTGTTTCTGACCAGTGTGTTTCTTACCAATAGGTTTCTGACCACTGTGTTTCTGACTAGTGTGTTTCTGACCACTGCATTTTTGACAAGTGTGTTTCTGACCACTGTGTTTCTGACCACTGTGTTTCTGACCAGTGTGTTTCTGACCACTGCGTTTTTGACCATTGTGTTTCTGAATACTGTGTTTCTGACCAGTTTGTTTCTGACCACTTCATTTTTGACCAGTGTGTTTCTGACCACTGTGTTTCTGACCACTGTGTTTCTGACCACTGTGTTTCTGACCACTGCGTTTTTCACCAGTGTGTTTCTGACCACTGTGTTTCTGACCAGTGTGTTTCTGACCACTGGGTTTATTACCACTTTGTTTCTGACCATTGTGTTTCTGACCACTGTGTTTCTGACCACTGTGTTTCTGACAAGTGTGTTTCTGACCACTGTGTTTCTGACCAGTGTGTTTCTGACCAGTGTGTTTCTGACCACTGTGTTTCTAACCACTGTATTTCTGACTACGGTGTTTCTGACCACTGTGTTGCTGACCACTGTGTTGCTGACCACTGTGTTTCTGACCATTGTGTTTCTGACCACTGTGTTTCTGACCACTGTGTTTCTGACAAGTGTGTTTCTGACCACTGTGTTTCTGACCAGTGTGTTTCTGACCAGTGTGTTTCTGACCACTGTGTTTCTAACAACTGTATTTCTGACTACGGTGTTTCTGACCACTGTGTTTCTGACCAGTGGGTTTCTGACCACCGTGTTTCTGACAACTGTGTTTCTGACCAGTGTGTTTCTGACCACTGTGTTTCTGACCACTGTCTTTCTGCCCACTGTGTTTCTGACCAGTGCCTTTGTGACCAGTGTGTTTCTGACCACTGTGTTTCTGACCACGGTGTTTCTGATCAATGTGTTTCTGACCAGTGTGTTCATGACCAGTGTGTTTCTGACCAGTGTGTTTCTGACCACTGTATTTCTGACCACTGTGTTTCTGACTACTGTGTTTCTGACCAGTGTGTTTCTCACCAGTGGGTTTCTGTCCACCGTGTTACTGACAACTGTGTTTCTGACCACTGTGTTTCTGACTACTGTGTTTCTGACCACAGTGTTTCTGACCAGTGGGTTTCTGACAACCGTGTTACTGACAACCCTGTTTCTGACCAGTGCGTTTCTGACCACTGTGTTTCTGACCATTGACTTTCTGACCACTGTTTTTCTGACCAGTGTCTTCATGACCAGTGTGTTTCTGATCACTGTGTTTTGACCACTGTGTTTCTGACCAATGTGTTTCTGACCACAATGTGTCTGACCATTGTGCTTCTAACTAGTGTGTTTCTGACCACTGTGTTTCCGACCACTGTGTTTCTGACCAGTGTGTTTCTGACCACTGTGATTCTGACCACTGTGTTTCTGACAACTTTGTTTCTGACCACTGTGTTTTTTACCACAATGCTTCTGACCAGTGTGTTTCTGACCACAGTGTTTCTGACCAGTGTGTTTTCTGACCACTGTGTTTCTGACCACTGTGTTTCTGACCAGTGTGTTTATGACCACTGTGTTTCTGACCACTGTGTTTCTGACCACTGCCTTTCTGACCACTGTGTTTCTGACCACCGTGTTTCTGACCATTGTGTTTCTGACCAGTGTGTGTCTGACCACTGTGTTTCCGACCACTGTATTTCTGACCAGTGTGTCTCTGACCAGTGTGTTTTTTACCACTGTGTTTCTGACCACTGTGTTTCTGACCACAGTGTTTCTGACCAGTGTGTTTTCTGACCACTGTGTTTCTGACCACTGTGTTTCTGACCAGTGTGTTTATGACCACTGTGTTTCTGACCACTGTGTTTCTGACCACTGCCTTTCTGACCACTGTGTTTCTGACCACCATGTTTCTGACCATTGTGTTTCTGACCAGTGTGTTTCTAACCACAATGTGTCTGACCATTGTGTTTCTGACCAGTGTGTGTCTGACCACTGTGTTTCCGACCACTGTATTTCTGACCAGTGTGACTCTGACCGGTGTGTTTTTTACCACTGTGTTTCTGACCACTGTATTTCTGACCACTGTACTTCTGACCAGTGTGTTTCTGACCACAGTGTTTCTGACCAGTGTGTTACTGACCACTGTGTTTCTGACCACTGTGTTTATGACGGCTGTGTTTCTGACCACTCTATTTATGACCAGTTTGTTTCTGACCAGTGTGTTTCTGACCAGTGTGTTTCTGACCAGTGTGTTTCTGACCACTGGGTTTCTGACCACTGTGTTTCTGACAAGTGTGTCTCTGACCATTGTGTTTCTGACCACTGTGTTTTTGACAACTTTGTTTTTGACCAGCGTGTTTCGCACCACCGTGTTTCCGACCACTGTGTTTCTGATCACTGTGTTTCTGACCAGTGTGTTTTTTACCACTGTGTTTCTGGCCAGTGTGCTTCTGACCACTGTGTTTCTGACCACTGTGTTTCTGACCAGTGTATTTCTGACCACTGTGTTTCTGACCGTTTTGTTTCTCACCACCGTGTTTCTGACCAGTGTGTTTCTGACCACTGTGTTTCTGACCAGTGGGTTTCTGACCACTGTGTTTCTGACGACTGTCTTTCTGACCACTATGTTTCTGACCAGTGTCTTTGTGACCAGTGTGTTTCTGACCACTGTGTTTCTGACCACTATGTTTCTGATCAATGTGTTTCTGACCAGTGTGTTTATGACCAGTGTGTTTCTGACCAGTGTGTTTCTGACCACTGTATTTCTGACCACTGTGTTTCTGACTACTGTGTATCTGACCAGTGTGTTTGTCACCAGTGGGTTTCTGACCACCGTGTTACTGACAACTGTGTTTCTGACCACTGTGTTTCTGACTATTCTGTTTCTGACCACAGTGTTTCTGACCAGTGGGTTTCTGACCACCGTGTTACTGACAACCGTGTTTCTGACCAGTGCATTTCTGACCACTGTGTTTCTGACCATTGACTTTCTGACCACTGTTTTTCTGACCAGTGTCTTTGTGACCAGTGTGTATCTGATCACTGTGTTTTTGACCACTGTGTTTCTGACCAATGTGTTTCTGACCAGTGTGTTTCTTACCACTGTGCTTCTAACTAGTGTGTTTCTGACCACTGTGTTTCCAACCACTGTGTTTCTGACCAGTGTGTTTCTGACCACTGTGATTCTGACCACTGTGTTTCTGACCACTTTGTTTCTGACCACAATGTTTTTGACCAGTGTGCTTCTGACCAGTGTGTTTCTGACCACTGTGTTTCTGACCAGTGTGTTTTCTGACCACTGTGTTTCTGACCACTGTGTTTCTGACCAGTGTGTTTATGACCACTGTGTTTCTGACCACTGTGTTTCTGACCACTGCCTTTCTGACCACTGTGTTTCTGACCACCGTGATTCTGACCAATGTGTTTCTGACCAGTGTGTTTCTGACCACTGTGATTCTGACCACTGTGTTTCTGACCAGTGTGTTTCTGACCAGTGTGTTTCTGACCAGTGTGTTTCTGACCAGTGTGTTTCTGACCAGTGTGTTTCTGACCAGTGTGTTTCTGACCAGTGTGTTTCTGACCACTGTGTTTCTGACCAGTGTGTTTTCTGACCACTGTGTTTCTGACCACTGTGTTTCTGACCAGTGTGTTTATGACCACTGTGTTTCTGACCACTGTGTTTCTGACCACTGCCTTTCTGACCACTGTGTTTCTGACCACCATGATTCTGACCAATGTGTTTCTGACCAGTGTGTTTCTGACCACAATGTTTCTGACCACTGTGTTTCTGACCAGTGTGTGTCTGACCACTGTGTTTCCGACCACTGTGTTTCTGACCAGTGAGCCTCTGACCGATGTGTTTTTTACCACTGTGTTTCTGACCACTGTGTTTCTGACCACTGTACTTCTGACCAGTGTGTTGCTGACCACAGTGTTTCTGACCAGTGTGTTACTGACCACTGTGTTTCTGACCACTGTGTTTCTGACGGCTGTGTTTCTGACCACTCTGTTTGTGACCAGTGTGTTTCTGACCAGTGTGTTTCTGACCAGTGTGTTTTTGACCAGTGTGTTTCTGACCACGGTGTTTCTGACCACTGTGTTTCTGACAAGTGTGTCTCTGACCATTGTGTTTCTGACCACTCTGTTTCTGACAACTTTGTTTTTGACCAGCGTGTTTTGGACCACCGTGTTTCCGACCACTGTGTTTCTGATCACTGTGTTTCTGGCCAGTGTGCTTCTGACCACTGTGTTTTTGACCACTGTGTTTCTGACCAGTGTATTTCTGACCACTGTCTTTCTCACCATTGTGTTTCTCACCACCGTGTTTCTGACCAGTGTGTTTCTGACCACTCTGTTTCTGACCAGTGGGTTTCTGACCACCGTGTTTCTGACAACTGTGTTTCTGACCAGTGTGTTTCTGACCACTGTGTTTCTGACGACTGTCTTTCTGACCACTGTGTTTCTGACCAGTGTCTTTGTGACCAGTGTGTTTCTGACCACTGTGTTTCTGACCACTGTGTTTCTAATCAATGTGTTTCTGACCAGTGTGTTTATGACCAGTGTGTTTCTGACCAGTGTGTTTCTAACCACTGTATTTCTGACCACTGTGTTTCTGACTACTGTGTTTCTGACCAGTGTGTTTCTCACCAGTGGGTTTCTGACCACCGTGTTACTGACAACTGTGTTCCTGACCACTGTGTTTCTGACTACTGTGTTTCTGAGCACAGTGTTTCTGACCAGTGGGTTTCTGACCACCGTGTTACTGACAACCGTGTTTCTGACCAGTGCATTTCTGACCGCTGTGTTTCTGACAATTGACTTTCTGACCACTGTTTTTCTGACCAGTGTCTTTGTGACCAGTGTGTTTCTGATCACTATGTTTTATACCTCTGTTTTTATGACCAATGTGTTTCTGACCAGTGTGTTTCTGACCACTGTGCTTCTAACTAGTGTGTTTCTGACCACTGTGTTTCCGACCACCGTGTTTCTGACCAGTGTGTTTCTGACCACTGTTATTCTGACCACTGTGTTTCTGACCACTGTGTTTCTGACCACTGTGTTTCTGACCACTGTGTTTATGACCACTGTGTTTCGGACCACTGTGTTTCTGACCACTGCCTTTCTGACCACTGTGTTTCTGACCACCATGTTTCTGACCAATGTGTTTCTGACCAGTGTGTTTCTGACCACAATGTGTCTGACCACTGTGTTTCTGACCAGTGTGTGTCTGACCATGGTGTTTCCGACCATTGTGTTTCTGACCAGTGTGCCTCTGACCGGTGTGTTTTTTACCACTGTGTTTCTGACCACTGTGTTTCTGACCACTGTACTTCTGACCACTGTGTTGCTGACCACAGTGTTTCTGACCAGTGTGTTACTGACCACTGTGTTTCTGACCACTGTGTTTCTGACGGCTGTGTTTCTGACCACTCTGTTTATGACCACTGTGTTTCTGACCAGTGTGTTTCTGACCAGTGTGTTTCTGACCAGTGTGTTTCTGACCACAGTGTTTCTGACCACAGTGTTTCTGACCACTGTGTTTCTGACAACTGTGTTTCTGAAGAGTGTGCCTCTGACCACTGTGTTTCTGACCAGTGTGTTTCTTACCACTAGGTTTCTGACCACTGTGTTTCTGACCACTGTGTTCCTTACCAGTGTGTTTCTGACTACTGCGTTTTTTACCAGTGTGTTTCTGACCACTGTGTTTCTGACCAGTGTCTTTCTGACCACTGCGTGTTTGACCAGTGTGTTTCTGTCCACTATGTTTCTGAGCAGTGTGTTTCTGACCAGTGTGTTTCTGACCACTTTGTTTTTGACCACTGTGTTTCTGACCACTGTGTTTCTGACCACTGCGTTTTTGACCACTGTGTTTCTGACCACTGTCTTTCTGACCAGTGTGGTTCTGACCACTGCGTTTTTTATCACCGTGTTTCTGACCACTGCGTTTCAGACCACTGTGTTTCTGACCACTGTGTTTCTGACCAGTGTGTTTCTGACCACTGTGTTTCTGACCAGTGTGTTTTTGACCAGTGTGTTTCTGACAAGTGTGTTTCTGTCCACTGTGTTTCTGACCACTGTGTTTCTGACCACTGTGCTTCTGACCACTGTGTTTCTGACCCCTGTGTTTCTGACCAACGTGTTTCTGACCGCTGTGTTTCTGAACAGTTTGTTTCTGTCCAGTGTGTTTCTGACCACAGTGTTTCTGACCAGTGTGTCTCTTACCACAGTGTTTCTCACCACTGTGTTATTGACCACTGTGTTTCTGACCCCTGTGTTTCTGACCAATGTCTTTCTGAGCAGTGTGTTTTTGACCACTGTGTTTCTGACCAATGTGCTTCTGACCACTGTGTTTCTGACCACTGTGTTTCTGACCAGTGTTTTTCTTACCAATAGGTTTCTGACCACTGTGTTTTTTACCACTGTGTTTCTGACAAGTGTGTTTCTGACCACTTCGTTTTTTACCAGTGTGTTCCTGAACACTGTGTTTCTGACCAGTGTGTTTTTTACCAGTGTGTTTCTGACCAGTGTGTTTCTGACCACTGCGTTTTTGACCACTGTGTTTCTGACCACTGTGTTTCTGACAAGTGTGTTTCTAACCACTGGGGTTTTGACCACTGTGATTGTCACCACTGCGTTTCTGACCAGTGTGTTCCCGACCACTGTGTTTCTGACCACTGTGTTTCTGACCAGTGTGTTTCAGACCACTGTGTTTCTGACCACTACATTTTTGACCACTGTGTTTCTGACCACTGTGTTTCTAACCAGTGTGTTTCTGACCACTGCGTTTTTGACCACTATGTTTTTAACCACTGTGTTTCTGACCATTGTGTTTCTGACCACTGTGTTTCTGACGAGTGTGTTTCTGACCAGTGTGTTTCTGACCAGTGTGTTTCTGACCAGACTGTTTCTGACCACTGTGTTTCCGACAACTGTGTTTCTGACTACTGTGTTTCTGACCACTGTGTTTCTGACCAGTGGGTTTCTGACCACTATGTTTCTGACAACTGTGTTTCTCACCAGTGTGTTTCTGACCACTGTGTTTCTGACCACTGTTTTTCTGACCACTGTGTTTCTGACCAGTATCTTTGTGACCGGTGTGTTTCTGACCAATGTGTTTCTGACCACTGTGTTTCTGACCAATGTATTTCTGACTAGTGTGTTTATGACCACTGTGCTTCTGACCAGTGTTATTCTGACCACTGTGTTTCCGACCACCGTGTTTCTGACCAGTGTGTTTCTCACCACTTTGTTTCCTACCACTCTGTTTCTGACCACTTTCTTTCTGACCATTGTGTTTCTCACCAGTGTGCCTCTGACCAGTGTGTTTCTGACCACTGTGTTTCTGACCACTGTGTTTATGACCAGTGTGTTTCTGACTACTGTGTTTCTGACAACTGTGTTTCTGACCATTGTGTTTCTGACGACGGTGTTTCTGACCACTGTGTTTCTGGCCAGTGTGTTTCTGACCAGTATGTTTCTCACCAGTGTGTTTCTGACTACTGTGTTTCTGACCACTGTGTTTCTGACCACTTTGTTTCTGACCACTGTGTTTCTGACCACTGTGTTTCTGAGTAGTGTGTTTGTGACCACTGTGTTTCTGACCACTGTGTCTTTGACCAATGTGTTTCTGGCCGGTGTGTTTATTACCAGTGTTTTTGCAACGAAAGTGTTTCAGACCACTGTGCTTCTGACCACTGTGTTTCTGACCACGGTGTTTCTGACCACTGTGTTTGTGACCAGTGTGTTTTTTATCAGTGTGTTTCTGACCACTTTGTTTCTGAGCACTGTGTTTCTGTCCAGTGTGTTTCTGACCATTGTGTTTCTGACCACTATGTTTCTGACCACTGTGTTTCTGATCACTGTGTTTGTGACCAGTGTGTTTCTGACCACTGTGTTTCTGACCACTATGATTCTGACCACTGTGTTTCAAACCACTGTGTTTCTCAGCGTTGTGTTTCTGACCACTGTGTTTCTGACCAGTGTGATTCTGACCACTGTGTTTCTGACCAGTGTGTTTCAGACCAGTTTGCTTTTGACCAGTGTGTTTCTGACCAGTGTGTTTCTGACCACTGTGTTTCTGACCACTGTGTTTCTGACCAGTGTGTTTCTGACCAGTGTGTTTCTGACCACTGTGTTTCTGACCAGTGTGTTTCTGACCAGTGTGCTTTTGACCAGTGTGTTTCTGACCAGTGTGTTTCTAACCAGTGTGTTTCTAACCACAGTTTTTCTGACCACTGTGTTTCTGACTACTGTGTTTCTGACCAGTGTGTTTCTGACCAGTGTGCTTTTGACCAGTGTGTTTCTGACCAGTGTGTTTCTAACCAGTGTGTTTCTAACCACAGTTTTTCTGACCACTGTGTTTCTGACTACTGTGTTTCTGACCAGTGTGTTTCTGACCAGTGTGCTTTTGACCAGTGTGTTTCTGACCAGTGTGTTTCTAACCAGTGTGTTTCTAACCACAGTTTTTCTGACCACTGTGTTTCTGACTACTGTGTTTCTGACCAGTGTGTTTCTGACCAGTGTGCTTTTGACCAGTGTGTTTCTGACCAGTGTGTTTCTAACCAGTGTGTTTCTAACCACAGTTTTTCTGACCACTGTGTTTCTGACCACTGTGTTTCTGACCTGTGTGTTTATGACCAGTGTGTTTCTGACCAGTGTGTTTGTGAACACTGTGTTTCTGACCACTGTGCCTTTGACCACTGTGTTTCTGACCCGTGTATTAGTGACCAGTGTGTTTCTGACCACTGTGTTTCAGACCACTGTGTTTATGACTACTGTGTTTCTGACCACTGTGTTTCTGACCACTGTGATTCTGACCACTCTGTTTCTGACCAGTGTGTTTCTGACCAGTGTGTTTCTAACCAGTGTGTTTCTAACCACAGTTTTTCTGACCACTGTGTTTCTGACCACTGTGTTTCTGACCAGTGTGTTTCTGACCACTGTGTTTATGACTGGTGTGTTTCTGACCACTATGTTTATGACCACTGTTTTTTATATCAGTGTGTTTCTGACCACTGTGTTTCTGACCGCTGTGTTTATGACCACTTTGTTTCTGCCCTCTGTGTTTCTTGCCACTGTGTTTCTGACCAGTGTGCTTCTGACCAGTGTGTATTTGACCACTGTGTTGCTGACCACTGTGTTTATGACCACTGTATTCCTGACCACTGTGTTTCTGACCAATGTGTTTCTGACCACTGTGTTTCTGACAACTGTGTTTCTGACCATTGTGTTTTTGACCACTGTGTTTCTGACCAGTGTGTTTCTGTCCAGTGTGTTTCTGACCAGTGTGTTTCTGACCACTGTGATTCTGACCACTGTGTTTCTGACCACTGTGTTTCTGACCACTGTGTTCCTGACCAATGTGCCTCTGACCAGTGTGTTTCTGACCACTGTTTTTCTGACCACTGTGTTTCTGACCACTGTGTTTCTGGCCACTGTGTTTCTGACCAGTGTGTTTCTGACCAATGTGTTTCGGACCAATGTATTTCTGACCACTCTATTTCTGACCACTGTGTTTCTGACCACTCTTTTTCTGACCACTGTGTTCCTGACCAGTGTGTTTCTGACCACTGTGTTTCTGACCAGTGTGTTCCTGTGCAGAGTGTTTCTGACCACTGTGTTTCTGACCACTGTGTTTATAACTACTGTGTTTTTTACCACTGTGTTTCTGACCAATGGGATTATGACCACCGTGTTTCTCGCAACTGTGTTTCTGACCAGTGTGTTTCTAACCACTGTGTTTCTGACAACTGTGTTTCTGACCAGTGTGTTTCTGACAACTGTGTTTCTGACCACTGTCTTTATGACCACAGTCTTTCTGACCACTGTGGTTCTGACCAGTGTCTTTGTGACCAATGTGTTTCTGACCACAGTGATTCTGACGACTGTAATTCTGTCCACTGTATTTCTGACCAGAGTGTTTCTGACCACTGTGCGTCTGACCAGTGTGTTTCTGACCACTGTGTTTCTGACCACCGTCTTTCTGACCAGTGTGTTTCTGACCACTGTGGTTGTGACCACTGTGTTTCTGACCACTGTGTTTCTGACCACTGTGTTTCTGACCACTGTGCTTCTGACCAGGGTGTTTCTGACCACTGTGTTTCTGACCACTGTGTTTCTGACCACTGTGTTTCAGACCACTGTGTTTCTGACCACAGTGTCTTTGACCACTGTGTCTCTGACCAGTGTCTTTCTGACCAGTGTTTTTCTGACCACTGTGTTTCTGACGGGTGTGTTTCTGACGACTGTGTTTATGACCACTGTGTTTCTGACCAGTGTGTTTCTCTGACCAGTGTGTTTGACCACTGTGTTTCTGACCACTGTGTTTCAGACCACTGTGTTTCTGACCACAGTGTCTTTGACCACTGTGTCTCTGACCAGTGTCTTTCTGACCAGTGTTTTTCTGACCACTCTGTTTCTGACCACTGTGTTTCACGTTACTGTGTTTCTGACCACTGTGTTTCTGACCACTGTGTTTCTGACCGGTGTGTTTCTGAGCACTGTGTTTCTGACCAGTGTGTTTCTGACCAATGTGCTGAGACCACTGTGTTTCTGACAAGTGTGTTTCTGACCAGTGTGTTTCTGACAGGTGTGTTTTTGACCACAGTGTTTCTGACCACTGTGTTTCTCACCACTGTGTTTCAGACCAGTGTGTTTCTGACCACTGCGTTTCTCACCACTGTGTTTCTGACCACTATGTTTCTGACCACTGTGTTTCTGACCAGTGTGTGTCTGACCACTGTGTTTCAGACCACTGTGTTTGAGACCACTCTGTATCTGACCTCTGTGTTTCTGTCCACTGTGCTTCTGACCAGTGTGTGTATGACCACTATGGTTCTGACTACGGTGTGTTTCTGACCACTGTGTTTTTGACCGCTGTGTTTCTGATCACCGTGTTTTTGACCACTGTGTTTCTCACCAGTGTGTTTCTGACCACTGTGTTTCTGACCACTGTGTTTCTGACCAGTGTGTTTCTGACCACTGTGTTTCAGACCACTGTGTTTTTGACCAGTGTGCCTCTGACCAGTGTGTTTCTGACGACTGTGTGTCCGACCACAGTGTTTCTGACCACTGTATTTCTGACCACTGTGCTTCTGACCAGTGTGTTTCTGACCACTTTCTTTCTGGCAAATGTGTTTTGACCACTGTGTTTCTGACCACTGTGTTTCTGACCACTGTGTTTCTGACCACTGTGTTTGTGACCAGTGTGTTTCTGACCACTGTGTTTCTGACCAGTGTGTTTCTGACCACAGTCTTTCTGACCACTTTGTTTCTGACCATTGTGTTTCTTACCACTGTGGTTCTGACCACTGTGTTTCTGACCACTGTGTTTCTGACCACTGTGTTTCTGACCTCTGTGCTTCTGACCAGTGTGTTTCTGACCACTGTGTTTTTGACCACTTTGTTTCTGACCACTGTGTTTCAGACCACTGTGTTTCTGACCACAGTGTCTTTGACCACTGTGTTTCTGATCAGTGTCGATCTGACCAGTGTGTTTCTGACCACTCTGTTTCTGACCACTGTGTTTCATATTACTGTGTTTCTGACCACTGTGTTTCTGTCCACTGTGCTTCTGACCAGTGTGTTTCTGACCACTGTGTTTCTGACCAGTGTGTTTCTGACCAATGTGCTTGTGACCACAGTGTTTCTGACCACTGTGTTTGTGACCACTGTGTTTCCGACCAGTGTGTTTCTGACCACTGCATTTCTGACCACTGTGTTTCTGACCACTGTGTTTCTGACCAATGTGTTTCTGACCAGTGTGTGTCTGACCACTGTGTTTCAGACCACTGTGTTTTTGACCACTCTGTTTCTGACCACTGTGTTTCTGTCCACTGTGTTTCTGACCAGTGTGTTTATGACCGCTGTGTTTCTGACCACTGTGTTTCTGACCACTGTGTTTTTTACCGCTGTGTTTCTGATCACCGTGTTTTTGACCACTGTGTTTCTCACCAGTGTAATTCTGACCACTGTGTTTCTGACCACTGTGTTTCTGACCATTGTGTTTCTGACCACTGTATTTCAGACCACTCTGTTTTTTACCAGTGTGCCTCTGACCAGTGTGTTTCTGACGACTGTGTGTCTGACCACAGTGTTTCTAACCACTGTAATTCTGACCACTGTGTTTCTGACCAGTGTGTTTCTGACCAGAGTGTTTCTGACCACTGTGTTTCTGACCACTGTGTTTATAACTACTGTGTTTCTGACCACTGTGTTTCTGACCAGTGGGTTTCTGACCACCGTGTTTCTCACAACTGTGTTTCTGACCAGTGTGTTTCTAACCACTGTGTTTCTGACAACTGTGTTTCTGACCAGCGTGTTTCTGACCACTGTGTTTCTGACCACTGTGTTTATGACCACAGTCTTTCTGACCACTGTGTTTCTGACCAGTGTCTTTGTGACCTCTGTGTTTCTGACCACTGTGTTTCTGACCACTGTGTTTTTGACCGCTGTGTTTCTGATCACCGTGTTTTTTACCACTTTGTTTCTGACCAGTATGTTTCTGAACACTGTGTTTCTGACCACTGTGTTTCAGGCCACTGTGTTTTTGACCAGTGTGCCTCTGACCAGTGTGTTTCTGACGACTGTGTGTCTGACCACTGTGTTTCTGACCACTGTATTTCTGACCACTGTGTTTCTGACCAGTGTGTTTCTGACCACTTTGTTTCTGGCAACTGTGTTTCGACCACTGTGTTTCTGACCACAATGTTCCTTACCACTGTGTGTCTGACCAATGTGCCTCTGACAAGGGTGTTCGTGACCACTGTATTTCTGAGCATTGTGTTTCTGACCACTGTGTTTCTGACCACTGTGTTTCTGACCACTGTATTTCTGACCAATGTGTTTCTGACCAATGTGTTTCGGACCAATGTGTTTCTGACCACTCTATTTCTGACCACTGTGTTTCTGACCACTGTGTTTCTGACCACTGTGTTCCTGACCAGTGTGTTTCTGGCCACTGTCTTTCTGACCAGTGTGTTTCTGACCAGAGTGTTTCTGACCACTGTGTTTCTGACCACTGTGCTTATAACTACTGTGCTTCTGACCACTGTGTTTCTGACCAGTGGGTTTCTGACCACCGTGTTTCTCACAACTGTGTTTCTGACCAGTGTGTTTCTGACCACTGCGTTTCTGACAACTGTGTTTCTGACCAGTGTGTTTCTGACCACTGTGGTTCTGACCACTGTGTTTCTGTCCACTGTGCTTCTGACCAGTGTGTTTCTGACCACTGTGTTTCTGACCACTGTGTTTCTGACCACTGTGTTTCAGACCACTGTGTTTCTGACCACTGTGTTTCAGACCACTGTGTTTCTGACCACAGTGTCTTTGACCACTGTGTTTCTGACCAGTGTCTTTCTGACCAGTGTGTTTCTGATCACTCTGTTTCTGACCACTGTGTTTCATATTACTGTGTTTCTGACCACTGTGTTTCTGACCACTGTGTTTCTGACCAATGTGTTTCTGACCACTGTGTTTCTGACCAGTGTGTTTCTGACCAATGTGCTTGTGACCACTGTGTTTCTGACCACTGTGTTTCTGACCAGTGTGTTTCTGACAGGTGTGTTTTTTACCACAGTGTTTCTGACCATTGTGTTTCTGACCACTGTGTTTTCGACCAGTGTGTTTCTGACCACTGCGTTTCTGACCACTGTGTTTCTGACCAGTGTGTTTCTGACCAGAGTGTTTCTGACCACTGTGTTTCTGACCACTTTTTTTCTGACCAATGTGTTTTTGACCAGTGTGTGTCTGACCATTGTGTTTCAGACCACAGTGTTTGTAAGGACTCTGTTTCTGACCACTGTGTTTCTGTCCACTGTTTTTCTGACCAATGTGTTTATGACCACTGTGTTTCTGACCACTGTGTTTCTGACCACTGTGTTTTTGACCGCTGTGTTTCTGATCACTGTGTTTTCGACCACTGTGTTTCTCACCAGTGTGTTTCTGACCACTGTGTTTCTGACCACTGTGTTTCTGACCAGTGTGTTTCTGACCACTGTGTTTAAGAACACTGTGTTTTTGACCAGTGTGCCTCTGACCAGTGTGTTTCTGACGACTGTGTGTCTGACCACAGTGTTTCTGACCACTGTATTTCTGACCACTGTGTTTCTGACCAGTGTGTTTCTGACCACTTTGTTTCTGGCAACTGTGTTTCGACCACTGTGTTTCTGACCACTGTGTTTCTGACCACTGTGTTTCTGGCCAGTGTGTTTCTGACCAGTGTGTTTCTGACCAGTGTGTTTCTGTCCACTGTGTTTCTGACCACTGTGTTTCTGACCACTGTGTTTCAGACCACTGTGTTTCTGACCACTGTGTTTCTGATCACCGTGTTTTTGACCACTGTGTTTCTGACCACTGTGTTTCTGACCACTGTGTTTCAGACCACTGTGTTTCTGACCACTGTGTTTCTGATCACCGTGTTTTTGACCACTGTGTTTCTCACCAGTGTGTTTCTGACCACTGTGTTTCTGACAGTGTGTTTTTGACCAGTGTGTTTCAGACGACTTTGTTTCAGACCACTGTGTTTTTTACCAGTGTGCCTCTGACCAGTGTGTTTCTGACGACTGTGTGTCTGACCACAGTAATTCTGACCACTGTATTTCTGACCACTGTGTTTCTGACCAGTGTGTTTCTGACCACTTTGTTTCTGGCAACTGTGTTTTGACCACAGTGTTTCTGACCACTGTGTTTCTGACCACTGTGCTTCTGGCCAGTGTGTTTCTGACCAGTGTGTTTCTGACCAGTGTGTTTCTGACCACTGTGTTTCTGACCACTGTGTTTCTGACCACTTTGGTTCTGACCGCTGTGTTTCTGACCATTGTGTTTCTGACCACTGTGTTTCTGACCACTGTGTTTCTTACCAGTGTGTTTCCGACCACAGTGTTTCTGACAACTGTGTTTCTGACTATTGTGTTTTTGACCAGTGTGTTTTTGACCTCTGTGTTTCTGACCACTGTGTTTCTGCCTACTGTGTTTTTGGCCAAGGTGTTTCTGACAAGTATGTTTCTAACCACTATGTTTCTGACCACCGTGTTTCTGACCACTGTGTTTTTTACCATTTTGTTTCTGACCAATATTTTTCTGACGACTGTGTTTCTGACCACTGTGTTTCTGACCACTGTGTTTCTGACCGGTGTCTTTCTGACCAGTGTGTTTCTGACCACTTTCTTTCTGACCACTGTGTTTCTGACCACTGTGTTTCTGACCAGTGGGTTTCTGACCACCGTGTTTCTGACAACTGTGTTTCTGACCAGTGTGTTTCTGACTTCTGTGTTTCTGACCACTGTGTTTTTGACCACTGTGTTTCTGACCACTGTGTTTCTGACCAGTGTGTTTCTGACAACTGTGTTTCTGACCACTGTGTTTCTGACCACTGTGTTTCTGACCTGTGTGTTTCTGAC
>SZWC01000047.1:329514-349194 GCA_023375785.1 Penium margaritaceum | reverse complement strand
TGTGTTTCTGACCAGTGTGTTTCTGACCACTGTGTTTCTGACCACTGTGTTTCTGACCACTGTGTTTCTGACCACTTTGTTTCTGACCACTGTGTTTCTGACCAGTGTGTTTCTGACCAGTGTGTTTCTGGCCGGTTTGTTTCTGACCACTGTGTTTCTGACCACTGTTTTTCTGACCACTGTGTTTCTGACCACTGTGTTACTGACCACTGTGTTTCTGACCAAAGGGTTTCTGACAACTATGTTTTTGACCAGTGTGCTTCTGACCAGTGTGTTTCTGACCACTGTGTTTCTGACCCCTGTGTTTCTGACCAGTGTGTTTCTGACCAGTGTGTTTCTGACCAATGTGTTTCTGACCAGTGTGTTTCTAACCAGTGTGTTTCTGACCACTGTGTTTCTGACCAATGCGTTTCTGACCAGTGTGTTTCTAACCACTGTGTTTCTGACCACTGTGTTTCTGACCAGGGTGTTTCTGACCACTGTGTTTCTGACCCCTGTGGTTCTGACCAGTGTGTTTATGACCAGTGTGTTTCTCACCAGTGTGTTTCTGACCACTGTGTTTCTAACCACTGTGTTTCTGACCCCTGCTTTTCTGACCAGTGTGTTTCTGACCAGTGTGTTTATGACCACTGAGTTTCTGACCACTCTGCTCCTGACCACGGTGTTTCTGACCAGTTTGTTTCTGACCACTGTGTTCCTGACCAGCGTGTTTCTGACCCGTGTTTTTCTGAGCACTGTGTTTCTGACCACTGTGTTCCAACCCACTGGGTTTCTAACCACTGTGTTTCTGACCAGTGTGTTTCTGGTCACTGTGTTTCTGACCACTGTGTTTCTGACCAGTGTGTTTCTGACCAGTGTGTTTCTGACCAGTGTGTTTCTTACTAGTGTGTTTCTGACCACTGTGTTTCTGACCACTGTGTTTCTGATCAATGTGTTTCTGACAAGTGTTTTTCTGACCAGTGTGTTTCTGACCAGTGTGTTCCTGACCACCGTGTTTCTGACCACTGTGTTTCTGACCAGTGAGTTCCTGACCACTGTGTTTCTGACCAATGGGTTTCTGACCACTGTGTTCCTGACCAGTGTGTTTCTGACCACTGTGTTTCTGATCAATGTGTTTCTGACAAGTGTTTTTCTGACCAGTGTGTTTCTGACCAGTGTGTTCCTGACCACCGTGTTTCTGACCACTGTGTTTCTAACCACTATGTTTCTGACCAGTATGTTTCTCACCAGTGTGTTTCTGACCACTGTGTTTCTGACCAGTTTGTTTTTGACCACTGTGTTTCTGACCCCTGTGTTTCTGACCAGTGTGTTTATGACCAGTGTGTTTCTCACCAGTGTCTTTCTGAACACTGTTTCTGACCACTGTGTTTCTGACCCCTGCTTTTCTGACCGGTGTGTTCATGACCAGTGTGTTTCTGACCACTGTGTTTCTCACCACTGTGTTTCTGACCACTGTGTTTTTGACCAGTTTGTTTCTGACCACTGTGTTTCTGACTCGTGTGTTTCTGACCACTGCGTGCCTGACCAGTGTGTTTGTGACCAGTGTGTTTCTGATCACTCTGTTCCTGACCACTGTGTTTCTGACCAGTTTGTTTCTGACCACTGTGTTCCTGACCAGCGTGTTTCTGACCCGAGTGTTTCTGAGCACTGTGTTTCTGACCACTGTGTTCCAACCCACTGGGTTTCTAACTACTGTGTTTCTGACCAGTGTGTTTCTGGCCACTGTGTTTCTGACAACTATGTTTCTGACCAGTTTCTTTCTGGCCACTGCTTTTCTGGCCAGTGTGTTTCTGACCAGTGTGTTTCTGAAAACTGTGTTTCTTACCACTGTGTTCCTGACCACTGTGTTTCCAACCACAGTGTTTTTGACAAGTGTGTTGATGACTACTGTCTCTCTGACCAACATGTTTCTGACCAGTGTGTTTCTGACCACTCTGTTTCTGACCACTGTGTTACTGACCACTGTGTTTCATACAACTGTGTTTCTGACCACTGTGTTTCTGACCAGTGTGTTTCTGACCAGTGTGTTTCTGGCCACTGTATTTCTGATCACTGTGTTTCTGACCAGTCTGTTTTTGACCACTGTGTTTCTGACCGGTGTGTTTCTAACCTCAGTGTTTCTGACCACTGTGTTTTTGACCCGTGTGTTTCTGACCTCTGTGTTTCTAACCACTGTGTTTCTGACCAGTTTGTTTCTGACGAGTGTGTTTCCGACCAGTGTTCATCTGACCACTGTGTTTCTGACCACTGTGTTTCTGACTAGTGTGTTTCTGACCACTGTTTTTCTGACTAATGTGTTTGTAACCAGTGTGTTTCTGACCAGTGTGTTTCTTACAAGTGTGTTTCTGACCACTGTGTTTCTGACCACTGAGTTTCTGACCACTGTGTTTCTGACCAGTGTGTTTCTGACCAGTGTGTCCCTGACCACTGTGTTTCTGACCACTGTGTTTCTGACCAGTGTGTTTCTGACCAGTGTGATCTGACCAGTGTGTTTTTGACCAGTGTGTTTCTAACCAGTGTGTTTCTGACTACTGTGTTTCTGACCACTGCGTTTCTGACAATTGCGTTTCTAACCAGTGTTTCTGACCACTGTGTTCCTGACCAGTGTGTTTCTGACCACTGTGTTTCCGACCCCTGTGTTTCTGACCAGTGTGTTTCTGACCACTGTGTTTCTGACCCCTGCTTATCTGACCAGTGTGTTTCTGACCAGTGTGTTTATGAACAGTGTGTTTCTGACCACTGTGTTTCTGACCTCTTTTTTTCTGACCACTGTATTTTTGACCAGTTTGTTTCTGACCACTGTGTTTCTGACTCGTGTGTTTCTGACCACTGTGTTTCTGACCACTGTGTTTCTGACCACTGTGTTTCTGACCACTGTGTTTCTGACCACTTTGTTTCTGACCTCTGTGTTTCTGACCATTGTGTTTCTGGCCAGTGTGTTTCCGACCAGTGTGTTTCTGACCACTGTGTTTCTGACCAGTGTGTTTCCAACCAGTGTGTTTCCAACCATTGTGTTTCTGACCACTGTGTTTCTGAACACTGTGTTTTGGACCACTGTGTTTCTGACCGATGTGTTTCTTACCAGTGTGTTTCTGACCAGTGTGTTTCTGACCAGTGTGTTTCTGACCAGTGTGTTTCTGACAGGTGTGTTTTTTACCACAGTGTTTCTGACCATTGTGTTTCTGACCACTGTGTTTTCGACCAGTGTGTTTCTGACCACTGCGTTTCTGACCACTGTGTTTCTGACCACTTTTTTTCTGACCAATGTGTTTTTGACCAGTGTGTGTCTGACCATTGTGTTTCAGACCACAGTGTTTGTAAGGACTCTGTTTCTGACCACTGTGTTTCTGTCCACTGTTTTTCTGACCAGTGTGTTTATGACCACTGTGTTTCTGACCACTGTGTTTCTGACCACTGTCGTTCTGACCAATGTCTTTCTGACCAGTGTGTCTCTGGCCACTGTGTTTCTGACCACTGTGTTTCTGAACAGTGTGCTTCTTACCAGTGTGTTTCTGACCAGGGTGTTTCTGACCAGTGTGTTTCTGACCACTGTGTTTCTGACCTCTGTGTTTCTGACCACTGTGTTTCTGACCAGTTTTTTTCTGACCACTGTGTATCCGACCACAGTGTTTTTGACCAGTGTGTTCATGACCACTGTCTTTCTCACCACTATAATTTTGACCAGTGTGTTTCTGGCCACTGTGTTTCTGACCACTGTGTTACTAACCACTGTCTTTCTGACCACTGTGTTTCTGACCACTGTGTTTCTGACCAGTGTGTTTCTGACCAGTGTGTTTCTGACCACTGTGTTTCTGACCACTGTGTTTCTGACCAGTGTGTTTTTGACCACTGTGTTTCTGACCGGTGTGTTTCTAACCTCAGTGTTTCTAGCCACTGTGTTTTTGACCCGTGTGTTTCTGACCACTGTGTTTCTGACCAATGTGTTTCTGACCACTGTGTTTCTGAGCAGTGTGTTTATGACCACTGTGTTTCTGACCAGTGTGTCTCTGACCACTGTGTCTCTGACCACTGTGTTTCTGACCACTGTGTTTCTCACCACTGTTTTCCTGACCAGTGTGTTTTTCACCAGTGTGTTTCTGACCACAGTGTTTCTGCCCAGTGTGTTTCTGACAAGCGTGTTTCTGACCAGTGTGTTTATGACCACTGTGTTTCTGACCACTGTGTTTCTGACCACTGTGTTTCTGACCACTGTGTTTCTGACCACTGTGTTTCTGACCAGTGTGTTTCTGACCAGTGTGTTTCCGACCAGTGTGTTTTTGACCACTGTGTTTCTGACCACTGTGTTTTGGACCACTGTGTTTCTGACCGATGTGTTTCTTACCAGTGTGTTTCTGTCCAGTGTGTTTCTGACCAGTGTGTTTCTGACCAGTGTGTTTCTGACCACTGTGTTTCTGACCGATGTGTTTCTTACCAGTGTGTTTCTGTCCAGTGTGTTTCTGACCAGTGTGTTTCTGACCAGTGTGTTTCTGACCACTGTGTTTCTGACCAATGTCTTTCTGACCACTGTGTTTCTGACCACTGTGTTTCTGACCAGTGTGTTTCTGACCACTGTCGTTCTGACCAATGCTTTTCTGACCAGTGTGTCTCTGACCACTGTGTTTCTGACCACTGTGTTTCTGAACAGTGTGTTTCTGACCAGTGTGTTTCTGACCAGTGTGTTTCTGACCAGTGTGTTCCTAATCAGTGTGTTTCTCACCACTGTGTTTCGGACCAGTGCGTTTCTGACAATTGTGTTCCTAACCACTGTGTTTCTGACCACTGTGTTTCTCACCAGTGTGTTTCTGACCACTGTGTTTCTGACCCCTTTGTTTCTGGCCAGTGTGTTTATGACCAGGGTGTTTCTGAGCTGTGTGTTTCTGACCACTGTGTTTCTGACCACTGTGTTTCTGACCACTGTGTTTCTGACCACTGTGTTTCTGACCAGTTTGTTTCTGACAACTGTGTATCTGTCCACAGTGTTTTTGACAAGTGTGTTCATGACCACTGTCTTTCTGACCACTCTGTTTCTGACCAGTGTGTTTCTGACCACTGTGTTTCTGACCACTGTGTTACGAACCTCTGTGTTTCTAACCACTGTGTTTCTGACCACTGTGTTTCTGACCAGTGTGTTTCTGACCAGTGTGTTTCTGACCACTGTGTTTCTGACCTGTGTGTTTTTGACCACAATGTTTCTGACCGGTGTGTTTCTAACCTCAGTGTTTCTAACCACTGTGTTTTTGACCCGTGTGTTTCTGACCACTGTGTTTCTGACCAATGTGTTTCTGACCACTGTGTTTCTGAGCAGTGTGTTTATGACCACTGTGTTTCTGACCAGTGTGTCTCTGACCACTGAGTCTCTGACCACTGTGTTTCTGACCACTGTGTTTCTGACCACTGTTTTCCTGACCAGTGTGTTTTTGACCAGTGTGTTTCTGACCACAGTGTTTCTGACCAGTGTGTTTCTGACAAGTGTGTTTCTGACCAGTATGTTTATGACCACTGTGTTTCTGATCACCGTGGTTCTGACCAAAGTGTATCTGACCACTGTGTTTCTGACCCATGTGTTTCTGACCAGTGTGTTTCTGACCACTGTGTTTCTAACCAGTGTGTTTCTGTTCACTGTGTTTCTGACAACTGTGTTTCTGACCAGTGTGTTTCTGACCAGTGTGTTTCTAACCAGTGTGTCTCAAACCAGTGTGTTTCTGACCACTGTGTTTGTGACCAGTGCGTTTCTGACAATTTTGTTTCTAACCACTGTCTTTCTGACCACTGTGTTTCTGACCAGTGTGTTTCTGACCACTATGTTTCTGACCCCTGTGTTTCTGACCAGTGTGTTTATGACCAGTGTGTTTCTGAGCATTGTGTTTCAGACCACTGTGTTTCTGACCACTGTGTTTCTGACCACTGTGTTTCTTACCAGTTCGTTTCTGACCACTGTTTTTCTCACCAGTGTGTTTCTGACCACTGTATGTCTGACCACTATGTTTGTGACTAGTGTATTTCTGTCCACTGTGTTCCTGACCACTGTGTTTCTGACCATTGTGTATCTGACCAGTTTGTTTCTGACCACTGCGTTTCAGACCAGTGTGTTTTTTGACCAGTGTGTTTCTGACCAGTGTGTTTCTGACCACTGTGTTTCTGACCAGTGTGTTTCTGACCACTGTTTTCCTGACCAGTGTGTTTCTGACCAGTGTGTTTCTTACCACTGTGTTTCTGAACATGTGTTTCTGACCACTGTGTTTCCGACCACTGTGTTTCTGAACAGTGTGTTTATGACCACTGTCTTTCTGACCACTATGGTTCTGACCAGTGTGTTTCTGACCACTGTGTTTCTGACCATTGTGTTACTGACCACTGTGTTTCTGACCACTGTGTTTGTGACCACTGTGTTTCTGACCATTGTGTTTCTGACCAGTGTGTTTCAGACCACTGTGTTTCTGACCACTGTGTTTCTGAGCCGTGTGTTTTTTACCACTGTGTTTCTGACAGGTGTCTTTCTAACCTCTGTTTTTCTGACCACTGTGTTTTTGACCAGTGTGTTTCCGACCACTGTGTTTCTGACCACTGTGTTTCTGACCAGTGTGTTTATGACAACTGTGTTTCTGACCAGTGTGTCTCTGACCATTGTGTTTCTGACCAGTGTGTTTCTTACCACTGTGTTTCTGACTATTGCGTTTTTGACCACTGTGTTTCTGACCACTGTGTTTCTGACAACTGTTTTTCTGACCAGTGTGTTTCTGACCAGTATGTTTCTGACCAGTGTGTTTCTGACCGCTGTGTTCTAACCAGTGTGTTTCTGACCAGTGTGTTTCTGACCACTGTGTTTCTGACCAGTGCGTTTCTGACCAGTTTGTTTTTGAAGACTGTGTTTCTGATCAGTGTGTTTCTGACCATTATGTTTCTGACCAGTATGTTTCTGACCAGTGTGTCTCTGACCACTGTGTTTCTGACCACTGTGTCTCTGACCACTGGGTTTCTGACCACTGTGTTTCTGACCACTGCGATACTGAGCACTGTGTTTCTGACCACTGTGTTTCTGATCACTGTGTTTCTGACCACTGTGTTTCTGACAACTGTTTTTCTGACCAGTGTGTTTCTGACCAGTATGTTTCTGACCAGTGTGTTTCTGACCGCTGTGTTCTAACCAGTGTGTTTCTGACCAGTGTGTTTCTGACCACTGTGTTTCTGACCAGTGCGTTTCTGACCAGTTTGTTTTTGAAGACTGTGTTTCTGATCAGTGTGTTTCTGACCATTATGTTTCTGACCAGTATGTTTCTGACCAGTGTGTCTCTGACCACTGTGTTTCTGACCACTGTGTTTCTGATCACTGTGTTTCTCACCAGTGTGTTTTTGACCACTGTGTTTCTGACCAGTGTGTTTCTGATGACTGTGTTTCTGAGCAGTGTGTTTATGACCAGTGTGTTTTAGTCCACTGTGTTTCGGACCAGTGTGCTTCTGACTAGTGTGTTTCTGACCAGTGTGTTTCTGACCAGTCTGTTTCTGACCAAAGTTTTTCTGCCCAGTGTGTTTCTGACCAGTGTATTTCTGACCAGTGTGTTTAAAACCAGTGTGTTTCAAACCAGTGTGTTTCTGACCGCTATCTTTCTGACCGGTGCGTTTCTGAACAGAGTGTTTCTAACCACTGTGTTTCTGACCAATATGTTTCTTACCAGTGTGTTTCTGACCAGTGTGTTTGTGACCACTGTGTTTCTTACCACTATGTTACTGACCACTGTGTTTTTGACCAGTTTGTTTCTGACCACTTTGTTTCTGACCAGTGTGTTTCTCACCTCTGTTTGTCTGACTAGTGTGTTTGTGACCAGTGTGTTTCTGACCACTGTGTTCCTAACCACTGTGTTTCTGACCAGTGCATTCCTGACCACTGTGTTCCTGACCAGTGTGCTTCTGACCCCTGTGTTTCTGACCACTGTGTTTCTGACCACTGAGTTCCAACCCACTGGGTTTCTAACCACTATGTTTCAGACCACTGTGTTTCTGACCACTGTGTTTCTGACCAGTGTGTTTCTGACCACCGTGTTTATGACCAGAGTGTTTCTGACCAGTGTGTTTCTGACCACTATGTTTCTGACCACTGTGTTTCTGACCAGTGTGTTTTTTACCACTGTTTTTCTGACCAGTGTGTTTCTGACCACTGTGTTCCTGACCAATGTGTTCCTGTCCAGTGTGTTTCTGACCACTGTGTTTCTGACCAGTGTGTTTCTGACCACTGTGTTTCCGACCACAGTGTTTCTGACCAGTGTGTTCATGACCACTGTCTTTCTGACCACTATGTTTCTGCCCAGTGTGTTTCTGACCACTGTGTTTCTGACCACTGCGATACTGAGCACTGTGTTTCTGACCACTGTGTTTCTGACCAGTGTGTTTATGACCAGTGTGTTTCTGACCAGTGTGTTTCTGACCACTGTGTTTCTGACCACTGTGTTTCTGACCAGTGAGGTTTTTACCACTGTGTTTCAGACCGGTGTGTTTCTAACCTTAGTGTTTCTGACCACTGTGTTTTTGACCAGTGTGTTTCTGACCACTTTGTTTCTGACCACTGTGTTTCTGACCACTGTGTTTCTGACCAGTGAGGTTTTTACCACTGTGTTTCAGACCGGTGTGTTTCTAACCTTAGTGTTTCTGACCACTGTGTTTTTGACCAGTGTGTTTCTGACCACTTTGTTTCTGACCACTGTGTTTCTGACCACTTTGTTTCTGACCACTTTGTTTCTGACCACTGTGTTTCGTACCACTGTGTTTCTGACCACTTTGTTCCTGACCAGTGTGTTTCTGACCAGTGTGTTTCTGACCTGTGGGTTTCTGACCAGTGTGTTTCTGACCAGTGTGTTTACGACCACTGTGTTTCTGACCATTGTGTTTCTGACCAGTGTGTTTCTGACCACTGTGTTTCTGACCACTGTGTTTCTGACCACTGTGTTTCTGACCAGTGTGTTTCTGACCACCGTGTTTCTGACCAATGTCTTTCTGACCAGTGTGTTTCTGACCAGTGTGTTTTTGACCAGTGTGTTTCTGACCACTGTATTTCTGACCAGAGTGACATGACCACTATGTTGCTGAACAGTGTGTTTCTGACCAGTGTGTCTCTGACCACTGTGTTTCTGACCACTATGTTTCTGACCAGTGTGTTTCGGACCAGTGTGTTTCTGACCAGTGTGTTTCTGACCAGTGTGTTTCTAACCAGTGTGTTTCTGACCACTGTGTTTCTGACCAGTGCGTTTCTGACCAGTGTCTCTCTATCCACAGTGTTTCTGACCACTGTCTTTCTGACCAGTGTCTTTATGACCAGTGTGTTTCTGACCAATGTGTTTCTGACCACTTTGTTTCTGACCACTGTGTTTCTGACTAGTTTGTTTCTGACCAGTGTGTTTCTGACCACTGTATGTCTGACCAGTGTGTTTGTGACCAGTGTGTTTGTGACCACTGTGTTCCTGATCACTGTAATTCTTAGCAGTATGTTTCTGACCACTGTGTTCCTGACCAGTGTGCTTCTGACCCATGTGTTTCTGACCACTGTGTTCCAACCCACTGGGTTTCTAAGCACTATGTTTCTGACCACTGTGTTTCTGACCAGTGTGTTTTTTAGCAGTGTGTTTCTGAACAGTGTGTTTCTGACCACTGTGTTTCTGACCACTCTGTTTCTGACCACTATGTTTCTGACCAGTATGTTTCTGACCACTGTTTTTCTGACCAGTGTGTTTCTGACCAGTTTCTTTCTAACCACTGTCTTTGTGACCATTGTGTTTCTGACCACTTTGTTTCCGACCACTGTGTTTCTGACCAGTATGTTCATGACCACTGTGTTTCTGACCACTGTGTTTCTGAGCAGTGTGTTTCTGACCACTGTGTTTCTGACCACTGTGTTACTGACCTCTGTGTTCCTGACCACTATGTTTATGACCAGTGTGCTTCTGGCCAGTGTGTTTCTGATCACTGTGTTTCTGACCACTGTGTTTCTGACCAGTATGTTTTTGACGACTGTGTTTCAGACCGGTGTGTTTCCAACCTTAGTGTTTCTGACCACTGTGTCTTTGACCAGTGTGTTTCTTGCCACTGTGTTTCTGACCACTGTGTTTCTGACCACTGTGTTTCTGACCAGTGTGTTTATGACCACTGTGATTCTGACCAGTGTGTCTCCGACCACTGTGTCTCTGACCACTGTGTTTCTTACCACTGTGTTTCTGACCTCTGTGTTCCTGACCAGTGTGTTTCTGACCAGTATGTTTCTGACCTGTGTGTTTCTGACCAGTGTGTTTCTGACCAGTGTGTTTATGGCCACTGTGTTTCTGACCATTGTGTTTCTGACCAGTGTGTTTCTGACCAGTGTGTCTCTGACCACTATGTTTCTGACCACTGTGTTTCTGACCACTGTGTTTCTGACCCCTGTGTCACTGACCAGTGTGTTTATGACCAGTGTGTTTCTGACCAGTGTGTTTCCGACCACTCTGTTTCTGACCACTATGTTTCTGACCACTTTGTTTCTGACTAGTTTGTTTCAGACCACTGTGTTTCTGACCAGTGTGTTTCTGACCACTGTATGTCTGACCAGTGTGTTTGTGACCAGTGTGTTTCTGACCACTGTGTTCCTGAGCACTGTAATTCTGACCAGTGTTTTTCTGACCACTGTGTTCCTGACCAGTGTGCTTCTGACCCGTGTGTTTCTGACCACTTTGTTCCAACCCACTGGGTTTCTAACCACTATGTTTCTGACCACTGTGTTTTTGACCAGCGTGTTTTTGACCAGTCAGTTTCTGAACTGTGTGTTTCTGACCACTGTGCTTCTGACCACTCTGTTTCTGACCACTGTGTTTCTGACCAGTATGTTTCTGACCACTATTTTTCTGATCAGTGTGTTTCTGACCAGTGTGTTTCTGACCACTTTGTTTCCGACCACTGTGTTTCTGACCAGTGTGTTCATGACCACAGTGTTTCTGACCACTGTGTTTCTGACCAGTGTGTTTCTGACCACTGTGTTTCTGACCACTGTGTTACTGACCACTGTGTTTCTGACAACTGTGTTTCTGACCACTGTGTTTATGACCAGTGTGTTTCTGACCAGTGTGTTTCTGACAACTGTGTTTCTGACCACTGTGTTTCTGACCAGTGTGTTTTTGACCACAGTGTTTCAGACCGGTGTGTTTCTAACCTCAGTGTTTCTGACCACTGCACTTTTGACCAGTGTGTTTCTGACCACTGTTTTTCTGACCACTGTGTTTCTGACCACTGTGTTTCTCACCAGTGTGTTTATGACCACTGTCATTCTGACCAGTGTGTCTCTGACCACTTTGTCTCTGACAACTGTGTTTCTTACCACTTTGTTTCTGACCTCTGTGTTCCTGACCAGTGTGTTTCTGACCTGTGTGTTTCTGACCTGTATGTTTCTGACCACTGTGTTTCTGACCAGTGTGTTTATGACCACTGTGTTTCTGACCATTGTGTTCCTAACCAGTGTGTTTCTGACCAGTGTGTTTCTGTCCAATATGTTTCTGACCACTCTGTTTCTGACCACTGTGTTTCTGACCTCTATGTTTCTGACCAGTGTGTTTCTGACCAGTTTGTTTCTGACCACTGTGTTCCTGACAACTGTAATTCTGACCAGTGTGTTTCTGACCACTGTGTTCCTGACCAGTGTGCTTCTGACACGTGTTTTTCTGACCACTGTGTTCCAACCCACTGGGTTTTAAACCACTATGTTTCTGACCACTGCGTTTCTGACCAGGTTGTTTTTGACCTGTGTGTTTCTGAACAGTGTGTTTCTGATCACTGTGTTTCTGACCACTGTGTTTCTGACCACTGTGTTTCTGACCAGTATGTTTCTGACCACTGTTTTTCTGACCAGTGTGTTTCTGACCAGTGTGTTCATGACCACTGTGTTTCTGACCACTGTGTTTCTTACCAGTGTGTTTCTGACCACTGTGTTTCCGACCACTGTGTTTCTGACCAGTGTGTTCATGACCACTGTGTTTCTGACCACTGTGTTTCTTACCAGTGTGTTTCTGACCAATGTGTTTCTGACCACTGTGTTACTGACATCTGTGTTTCTGACCACAGTGTTTCTGACCACTGTGTTTCTGACCAGTGTGTTTCTGACCAGTGTGTTTCTGACGACTGTGTTCTGACCACTGTGTTTCTGACAAGTATGTTCTGACCACTGTGTTTCTGACCGGTGTGTTTCTAACCTCTGTGTTTCTGACCACTGTATTTCTGACCAGTGTGTTTCTGACCAGTTTGTTTCTGACCAGTGTGTTTATGACCACTGTGTTTCTGACCTGTGTGTCTCTGACCACTGTTTCTAACCACTGTGTTTCTGACCACTGTGTTTCTGACCACTGTGTTCCTGACCAGTGTGTTTATGACCAGTGTGTTTCTGACCAGTGTGTTTCTGACAACTGTGTTTCTGACCAGTGTAGTTCTGACCTCTGTGTTTCTGACCACTTTGCTTCTGACCACTGTGTTTCTGACTACTGTGTTTCTGACCACTGTGTTTTTGACCACTGTGTTTCATACCAGTGTGTTTCTGACCAGTCTGTTTCTGACCAGTGTGTTTCTGACCACTGTGTTACTGACCACTGTGTTTCTGACCAGTGTGTTTCTGACCACTTTGTTTCTGACCAATGTGTTTCTGACCAGTGTGTTTCCGACCAGTGTGTTTCTGACCAGTGTGTTTCTAACCAATGTGTTTCTGACCAGTGTGTTTCTGACCAGTGTGTCTCTGACCACTGTGTTTTGTGACCACTGTGTTTCTGACCACTGTGTTTCTGACCACTGTGTTTCTAACAACTGTCTTTCTGACCACGGTGTTTCTGAGCACTGTGTTTCCAACCACTGTGTTTCTTACTAGTGTCATTGTGACCACTGTGTTTGTGACCACTGTGTTTCTGACCACTGTGTTTGTGACCACTGTGTTTCTGACCACCGTGTTTCTGACTAGTGTGTTTCTGATCACTGAGTTTCTGACCAGTGTGTTTCTTACCGGTTTTTTCTGACCACTGTGTTTCTGACCACTGTGTTTCTAACCATAGTGTTTCTGACCACTGTGTTTCTGACCAGTGGGTTTCTGATCACCGTGTTTCTGACAACCATGTTTCTGACCAGGGTGTTTCTGACCACTGTGTTTCTGACCACTGTGTTTCTGACCACTGTGTTTCTGACCACTGTGTTTCTGACCACTGTGTTTCTGACCATTGTGTTTCTGACCTCGGTGTTTCTGACCACTGTGTTTCTGACTAGTGTGTTCCTGACCACTGTGTTTCTGACCACTGTGTTTCTGTTCAATTTGTTTCTTACCAGTGTGTTTCTGATTATTGTGTTTCTGACCATTGTGTCTCTGACCACTGTGTTTCTGACCACTGTATTTCTAACCACTGTGTTTCTGACCACTGTGTTCCTGACCAGTGTGTTTCTGGCCAGAGTGTTTCTGACCAGTGTGTTTCTGACCAGTTTGGTTCTGACCACTGTGTTTCTGACCACTGTGTTTCTGACCACTGTATTTCTGACCAGTGTGTTTCTGAACACTGTGTTTCTGACCAGTGTGTTTTTGACCAGTGTGTTTCTCACCAGTGTGTTTCTGAGCAGTGTGCTTCTGACCACTGTATTTCTGACCAGTGCGTTTCTGACCAGTGTGTTTCTAACCACTGTGTTTCTGACCAGTGTGTTTCTGACCAGTTTGTTTCTGACCACTGTGTTTCTGTCCACTGTGTTCCTGACCACTGTGTTTCTGACCACTGTGTTTCTCACCACTGTGTTTCTGACCACTGTGTTCCTGACCACTGTGTTTCTGACCACTGTGTTTCTGACCACTGTGTTTCTGACAAGTGTGTTTCTCACTAGTGTGTTTCTGACCACCATGTTTCTGACCATTGTGTTTCTGACCACTTTGTTTCTGACCACGGTGTTTCTGAGCATTGTGTTTCTGGCCAGTGTGTTCCTGACCATTGTGTTTCTGACCGGTGTGTTTCTTACCACTGTGTTTCTGACCACTGTGTTTCTGACCACTGTATTTTTGACCAGTGTGTTTTTGACCACTGTGTTTCCGACCAGTGTGTTTCTGACCTCTGTGTTTCTGACCACATTGTTTCTGACCAGTGCGTTTCTGAACAGTGTGTTTCTGACCACTGTGTTTCTGACCAGTGTGTTTCTGACCACTTTGTTTCTGACCTGTGTGTTTTCTGACCACCGTGTTTCTGACCTCTGTTTTTCTGACCAGTGTGTTTCTGACCAGTTTGTTTCTGCCCAGTGTGTTTCTGACCAGTGTGTTTCTGACCAGTGTGTTTCTGACCACTGTGTTTCTGACCACTGTGTTTCTGACCAGTGTGTTTCTGACCAGTGTACTTCTGACCACAGTGTTTCCGACCACTGTATTTCTGACCACTGTGTTTCTAACCGCTGTGTTTCTGACCACTGGGTTTCTGACCAGTGTGTTTCTGACCTGTATGTTTGTGACCAGTGTGTTTCTGAACACTGTGTTTCTGACCACTGCGTTTCTGAGCACCATAACTCTGACCACTGTGTTTCTGACCACTGCGTTTCTGAGCACTATAATTCTGACCACTGTGTTTCTGACCACTGCGTTTCTGAGCACTATAATTCTGACCCGTGTGTTTCTGACCACTGTGTTTCTGACAAGTGTGTTTCTGACCACTGTGTTTCTGACCACAATGTTTCTGACCACTGTGTTTCTGACCACTGTGTTTTTGACCATTGTGTCTCTGACCACTTTGTTTCTGACCATTGTGTTTTTTACCACTGTGTTTCTGACCACTGTGCTTCTGACCAGTGTGTTTTTGACCACTGGGTTTCTCTTCAGTGTGTTTCTGACCACTGTGTCTCTGAGCACTTTGTTTCTTGTGTGTTTCTAACCCATGTGTTTCTTACCACGGTCTTTCTGACTAGTTCGGTTCTGACCACTGTGTTTCTGACCAATGTGTTTCTGTCCAGTGTGTTTCTGACCACTGTGTTTCTTACCACTGTGTTTCTGACCAGTGTGTTTCTGACCAGTGTGTTTCTGACCACTGTGTTCTTGACCACTGCGTTTCTGAGCACTATGTTTCTGACCACTGTGTTTCTGACCATTGTGTCTCTGACCACTTTGTTTCTGACGATTGTGTTTCTGACCACTGTGTTTCTGACCACTGAGTTTCTGACCACTGTGTTTCTGACCAGTGTGTTTGTGACCTCTGTGTTTCTGACCAGTGTGTTTGTGACCACTGTGTTTCTGACCATTGTGTCTCTGACCACTGTGTTTCTGACCACTGTGTTTCTGACCACTGAGTTTCTGACCACTGTGTTTCTGACCAGTGTGTTTGTGACCTCTGTGTTTCTGACCAGTGTGTTTGTGACCACTGTGTTTCTGACCATTGTGTCTCTGACCACTTTGTTTCTGACCACTGTGTTTCTGACCACTGTGTTTCTGACCACTGTCTTTCTGACCAGTGTGTTTGTGACCACTGTGTTTCTGACCAGTGTGTTTCTGACCACTGTGCATCTGAGCACTGTGTTTCTTGTGTGTTTCTGACCCGTGTGTTTCTTACCACGGTGTTTCGGACCAGTGTGGTTCTGACCACTGTGTTTCTGACCAATGTGTTTCTGTCCAGTGTGTTTCTGGCCACTTTGTTTCTGACCACTGTGTTTCTGACCAATGTGTTTCTGACCACTGTGTTTCTGGCCAGTGTGTTTGTGACCACTGTGTTTCTGACCATTGTGTTTCTGACCACTATGTTTCTGACCAATGTGTTTCTGACCACTATGTTTCTGACCAGTGTGTTTCTGACCAGTGTGTTTCTGACCAGTGTGTTTCTGACCACTGTGTTTCTGACCACTGTGTTTCTGACCAGTGTGTTTCTGACCAGTGTGTTTCTGACCAGTGTGTTTCTGACCACTGTGTTTCTGACCACTGTGATTCTGACCACTGTGTTTCTGACCACTGTGTTTCTGACCACTGTGTTTCTGACCAGTGGGTTTCTGACCACTGTGTTTCTGACCACTTTGTTTCTGACCAGTGTGCTTCTAGCAAGTGTGTTTCTGACCACTGTGTTTCTGACGACTGTGTTTCTCACCACTGTGTTTCTGACCACTGCGTTTCTGATTAGTGTGTTTCTGACCACTGTGTTTCTGACCACTGTGTTTCTGACCACTTTGTTTCTTACCAGTGTGCTTCTAGCAAGTGTGTTTCTGACCAGTGTGTTTCTGACGACTGTGTTTCTCACCACTGTGTTTCTGACCACTGTGTTTCTAATAAGTGTGTTTCTGACCACTGTGTCTGTGACCACTGTGTTTCTGACCACTGTGTTTCTGACCACTGTGTTTCTGACCACTGTGTTTCTGACCACTGTGTTTCTGACCACTGTGTTTCTGACCACTGTGTTTCTGACCAGTGTGTTTCTGACCACTGTGTTTCTGACCACTGTGTTTCTGACCGCTGTGTTTCTGACCACTGTGTTTCTGACCACTGTGTTTCTGACCACTGTGTTTCTGACGAGTGTGTTTCTCACTAGTGTGTTTCTGACGACCATGTTCCTGACCACTGTGTTTCTGACCGCTGTGTTTCTGACCACTGTGTTTCTGACCATTGTGTTTCTGACCACTATGTTTCTGACCACTGTATTTCTGACCAGTGTGTTTCTGACCACTGTGTTTCACCTGTGTGTTTCTGACCACTGTGTTTCTGACCACTGTGTTTCTGACCATTGTGTTTTTGACCACTGTGTTTCTGACCACTGTGTTCCTGACCACTGTGTTTCTGACCTGTGTGTTTCTGACCACTGTGTTTCTGACCAGTGTGTTTCTGACCGCTGTGTCTCTGAGCACTTTGTGTCTTGTGTGTTTCTGACCCATGTGTTTCTTACCACGGTGTTTCTGACCAGTGTGGTTCTGACCACTGTGTTTCTGACCAATGTGTTTCTGTCCAGTATGTTTCTGACCACTGTGTTTCTTACCACTGTATTTCTCACCAGTGTGTTTTTGACCAGTGTGTTTCTGACCAGTGTGCTTCTGACCACTGTGTTTCTGACCACTGTGTTTCTGAGCACTATGTTTCTGACCACTGTATTTCTGACCATTGTGTCTCTGACCACTTTGTTTCTGACCATTGTGTTTCTGACCACTGTGTTTCTGACCACAGTGTTTCTGACCACTGTGTTTCTGACCAGTGTGTTTGTGACCACTGTGTTTCTGACCAGTGTGTTTCTGACCACTGTGCCTCTGAGCACTGTGTTTCTTGTTTGTTTCTGACCCATGTGTTTCTTACCACAGTGTTTCTGACCACTGTGTTTCTGACCAGTGTGTTTCTGACCACTGTGTTTCTGACCAGTGTGTTTCTGACCACTGTGTTTCTGACCAGTGTGTTTCTGACCACTATGTTTCTAACCAGTGTGTTTCTGACCACTATGTTTCTGAACAGTGTGTTTCTGACCACTGTGTTTCTGACCAGTGTGTTTCTGACCAATGTGTTTCTGACCACTGTGTTTCTGACCACTGTGTTTCTGACCACTGTGTTTCTGACCACTGTGTTTCTGACCAGTGTCTTTCTGGTCAATGTGTTCCTAACCACTATGTTTCTGACCACTGTGTTTCTGACAAATGTAATTCTGACCACTGTACTTCTGACCAGTGTGCTTCTGACCACTGTGGTTCTGACCACCTTGTTTCTGACCAGTGTGCTTCTGACCAGTGTGTTTCTGACCACTGTGTTTCTGACCAGTGTGTTTCTGACCAGTGTGTTTCTGACCACTGTGTTTCTGACCACTGTGGTTCTGACCACCTTGTTTCTGACCAGTGTGCTTCTGACCAGTGTGTTTCTGACCACTGTGTTTCTGACCAGTGTGTTTCTGACCAGTGTGTTTCTGACCACTGTGTTTCTGACCACTGCGTTTCTCACCACTGTGTTTCTGACCACTGTGCTTCTGACCACGGTGTTTCTGATCACTGTGTTTCAGACCACTGTGTTTCTGACCAGTGTGTTTCTCACTAGTATGTTTCTGACCACTGTGTTTCTGACCACTGTGTTTCTGACCATTGTGTTTCTGACCACTGTGTTTCTGACCATTGTGTTTCTGACCATTGTGTTTCTGACCATTGTGTTTCTGACCACTATGTTTCTGACCAGTGTGTTTCTGACCACTGTGTTTCTGACCACTGTGTTTCTGACCAGTGTGTTTCTGACCACTGTGTTTCTCACCACTCTGTTTCTGACCTCTGTGTTTCTGACCAGTGGCTTTCTGACCAGTGTGTTTTTGACCAGTGTGTTTCTGACCAGTGTCTTTCTGATAACTGTGTTTTTCACCAGTCTGTTTCAAACCACTATGTTTCTGACTTGTGTGTTTCCGACCAGTGTGTTTCTGACCAGTGTGTTTCTGACCACTGTGTTTCCGACCACTGTGTTTCTGACCACTGTGTTTCTGACCACTGTGTTTCTGACCACTGGGTTTCTGACCAGTGTGTTTCTGGCCAGTGTGTTTCTGACCACTGTGTTTCTGACCAATGTGTTTCTGACCAGTGAGTCAGACCGGTGTGTTTCTCACCAGTGTTTTTCGGACCACTGTGTTTCTGACCAGTGTGTTTCTGGCCAGTGTGTTTCTGACCACTGTGTTTCTGACCAATGTGTTTCTGACCAGTGAGTCAGACCGGTGTGTTTCTCACCAGTGTTTTTCGGACCACTGTGTTTCTGACCAGTTAATTTCTGACCACTATGTCTCTGAAAACTATGTTTCTGACCATTGTGTCTCTGACCACTTTGTTTCTGACCATTTAGTTTCTGACCACTGTTTTTCTGACCACTGTGTTTCTGACCACTGTGTTTCTGACCAGTGTGTTTCTGACCACTGTGTTTCTGACCAGTGTGTTTCTGACCGCTGTGTCTCTGAGCACTTTGTTTCTTGTGTGTTTCTGACCTATGTGTTTCTTACCACGTTGTTTCTGACCAGTGTGGTTCTGTCCACTGTGTTTCTGACCAATGTGTTTCTGTCCAGTGTGTTTCTGACCACTGGGTTTCTTTGCACTGTGTTTCTAACTAGTCTGTTTCTGACCAGTGTGTTTCTGACCAGTGTGTTTCTTACCACTGTGTTTCTGACCACTGTGTTTCTGAGCACTATGTTTCTGACCACTGTGTTTCTGACCATTGTGTCTCTGACCACTTTGTTTGTGACCATTGTGTTTCTGACCACTGTGTTTCTGACCACTGTGTTTCTGACCACTGTCTTTCTGACCAGTGTGTTTGTGACCACTGTGTTTTTGACCAGTGTGTTTCTGACCACTGTGCCTCTGAGCACTGTGTTTCTTGTTTGTTTCTGACCCGTGTATTTCTTACCACAGTGTTTCTGACCAGTGTGGTTCTGGCCACTGTGTTTCTGACCAATATGTTTCTGTCCAGTGTGTTTCTGACCAATGTGTTTCTGACCAGTGTGTTTCTGACCAGTGTGTTTCTGACTGTCAATGCGCCGGATAGCAATGGTCTAGAAAACGGGTCCCGACATGGGAGGCCGCCAACCGCTCTTGGTATTGCAACCAAGATAACATATCACCCTCGAATGAGGGATCCACACTTTAGGTTCGTTTGGTTTGCAACCTCACAAAGTCCGCATGTTGGTCTTTATTGTCTACCTTTGGTTGGACACTCTGTGAGGAGTCTCAAAGGCAAGAACTGTAAATGGATGCATGCAAGGTACA
>SZWC01000047.1:296599-322352 GCA_023375785.1 Penium margaritaceum | reverse complement strand
TGAAGAAGCCGATGGAGCCGATGGAGCAGATGGAGCCGTCCGATGGTCGTGTCCCTGTTGTACCTGTGCGCCCTGCAAGACCACGCGCTAGTCGGTCTTGGAAGCGTGCCTTAGAACCAGAAGTGTGGGCCCATAACCCTTTGTCAATGCGCCGGATAGCAACGGTCTAGAAAACGGGTCCCGACATGGGAGGCCGCCAACCGCTCTTGGTATTGCAACCAAGATAACATATCACCCTCGAACGAGGGATCCACACTTTAGGTTCGTTTGGTTTGCAACCTCACGAAGTCCGCATGTTGGTCTTTAGTGTCTACCTTTGGTTGGACACTCTGTGAGGAGTCTCAAAGGCAAGAACTGTAAATGGATGCATGCAAGGTACAGGCTTTTATACTTGCAGAGCTTTGCTAAAGCTTCTGCTTGTAGTGGCTCCACTGGAGCCAACCTCATCCTACATTCCTACTTGGCGCGTCCTTAGACCGCCAAGTGTCATCCTCAAGGCAGGCTCTAGTAAGCTTCCTAGAAGCTTCCTGTCCCAGTTTTGGCCACAAAGAAAATTGCGGCCGTCGCGGGGTTTGAACCCGCGACCTCTGGTTTGAGACTCCGGTGCCTAATCAACCAAGCCAAAAAGGTATGGTTCCTATGATGAGCCACAGGGGACATACCCATTATGGGCAGTGCATTCCTGGCCCATCTCAGAACAGACCAAGGGGACATACTCCATAGAGCAGTGCATGCCTTGTCTGTATGTGTAGCTAGCCAGCTAGGCAGTGGACAAGGTACACACTATTTCAACACTGACCACTGTGTTTCTGACCAGTGTGTTTCTGACCATTGTGTTTCTGACCATTGTGTTTCTGACCACTATGTTTCTGACCAGTGTGTTTCTGACCACTATGTTTCTGACCAGTGTGTTTCTGACCATTGTGTAACTGACAAGTGTGTTTCTGACTATGTGTTTCTAACCAGTGTGTTTCTGACCAATGTGTTTCTGACCACTGTGTTTCTGACCACTGTGTTTCTGACCACTGTGTTTTTGACCACTGTGTTTCTGACCAGTGTCTTTCTGGTCAATGTGTTCCTGACCACTGTGTTTCTGACCACTGTGTTTCTGACCAATGTGTTTCTGACCACTGTATTTCTGACCAGTGTGTTTCTGACCACTGTGGTTCTGACCACTTTGTTTCTGACCAGTGTGCTTCTGACCAGTGTCTTTCTGACCAGTGTGTTTCTGACAACTGTGTTTCTCACCACTGTGTTTCTGACCACTGTGTTTCTGATTAGTGTGTTTCTGACCACTGTGTCTCTGACCACTGTGTTTCTAACCACTGTGTTTCTGACCACTGTGTTTCTGACCACTGTGTTTCTGACCACTGTGTTTCTGACCACTGTGTTTCTGACCACTGTGTCTCTGACCACTGTGTTTCTAACCACTGTGTTTCTGACCACTGTGTTTCTGACCACTGTGTTTCTGACCACTGTGTTTCTGACCACTGTGTTTCTGACCACTGTGTCTCTGACCACTGTGTTTCTAACCACTGTGTTTCTGACCACTGTGTTTCTTACCACTGTGTTTCTGACCACTGTGTTTCTGACCACTGTGTTTCTGACCACTGTGTTTCAGACAAGTGTGTTTCTGACCACTGTGTTTCTGACCACTCTGTTTCTGACCACTGTGTTTCTCACCAGTGTGTTTCTGACCACTGTGTTTCTGACCACTGTGTTTCTGACCACTGTGTTTCTGACCACTGTGTTTCTGACCACTGTGTTTCTGACCACTGTGTTTCTGACCACTGTGTTTCTGGCCACTGTGTTTCTGACCACTGTGTTTCTGACCTGTGTGTTTCTGACCACTGTGTTTCTGACCACTGGTTTTCTGACGACTCTGTTTCTGACCTCTGTGTTTCTGACCAGTGTCTTTCTGACCAGTGTGTTTTTGACCAGTGTGTTTCTGACCAGTGTGTTTCTGACCAGTCTGTTTCAAACCACTATGTTTCTGACTTGTGTGTTTCTGACCAGTGTGTTTCTGACCAGTGTGTTTCTGACCACTGTGTTTCCGACCACTGTGTTTCTGACCACTGTGTTTCTGACCACTGTGTTTCTGACCACTGGGTTTCTGACCAGTGTGTTTCTGACCAGTGTGTTTCTGACCACTATGTTTCCGACCAATGTGTTTCTGACCAGTGAGTCTGACCGGTGTGTTTCTCAACAGTGTGTTTCTGACCACTGTATTTCTGACCAGAGAATTTCTGACCACTATGTCTCTGAGCACTATGTTTCTGACCATTGTGTCTCTGACCACTTTGTTTCTGACCATTATGTTTCTGACCACTGTGTTTCTGACCACTGTGTTTCTGACCACTGTGTTTCTGACCAGTGTGTTTCTGACCGCTGTGTCTCTGAGCACTTTGTTTCTTGTGTGTTTCTGACCCATGTGTTTCTTACAACGTTGTTTCTGACCAGTGTGGTTCTGACAACTGTGTTTCTGACCAATGTGTTTCTGTCCAGTGTGTTTCTGACCACTGTGTTTCTTACCACTGTGTTTCTGACCAGTCTGTTTCTGACCAGTGTGTTTCTGACCACTGTGTTTCTGACCACTGTGTTTCTGACCACTGTGTTTCTGAGCACTATGTTTCTGACCACTGTGTTTCTGACCATTGTGTCTCTGACCACTTTCTTTCTGACCATTGTGTTTCTGACCACTGTGTTTCTGACCACTGTGTTTATGACCACTGTCTATCTGACCAGTGTGTTTGTGACCACAGTGTTTCTGACCAGTGTGTTTGTGACCACAGTGTTTCTGACCACTGTGCCTCTGAGCACTGTGTTTCTTGTTTGTTTCTGACCCGTGTGTTTCTTACCACGGTGTTTCTGACCAGTTTGGTTCTGACCACTGTGTTTCTGACCAATGTGTTTCTGTCTCGTGTGTTTCTGACCACTGTGTTTCTGACCACTGTGTTTCTGACCAGTGTGTTTCTGACCACTGTGTTTCTGACCACTGTGTTTCTGACCAATGTGTTTCTGACCACTGTGTTTCTGACCCCTGTGTTTCTGACCACTGTGTTTCTGACCACTGTGTTTCTGACCACTGTGGTTCTGACCACTTTGTTTCTGATTAGTGTGTTTCTGACCACTGTGTCTCTGACCACTGTGTTTCTGACCACTGTGTTTCTGACCACTGTGTCTCTGACCAATGTGTTTCTGACCACTGTATTTCTGACCAGTGTGTTTCTGACCACTGTGGTTCTGACCACTTTGTTTCTGAACAGTGTGCTTCTGACCAGTGTCTTTCTGACCAGTGTGTTTCTGACGACTGTGTTTCTCACCACTGTGTTTCTGACCACTGTGTTTCTGATTAGTGTGTTTCTGACCACTGTGTCTCAGACCACTGTGTTTCTGACCACTGTGTTTCTGACCACTGTGTTTCTGACCACTGTGTTTCTGACCACTGTGTTTCTGACCACTGTGTTTCTGACCACTGTGTTTCTGACCACTGTGTTTCTGACCTCTGTGTTTCTGACCAGTGTGTTTCTGACCAGTGTGTTTCTGACCCGTGTGTTTCTGACCAGTGTGTTTCTGACCACTGAGTTTCTCACCACTGTGTTTCTGACCAGTGTGTTTCTGACCAGTGTGTTTCTGACCCGTGTGTTTCTGACCAGTGTGTTTCTGACCACTGAGTTTCTCACCACTGTGTTTCTGACCAGTGTGTTTCTGACCAGTGTGTTTCTGACCCGTGTGTTTCTGACCAGTGTGTTTCTGACCACTGTCTTTCTGACCACTGTGTTTCTGACCACTGTGTTTCTGACCATTGTGTTTCTGACCACTGTGTTTCTGACCAGTGTGTTTCTGACCAGTGTGTTTCTGACCACTGTGTTTCTGACCACTGTGTTTCTGACCAGTGTGTTTCTGACCACTGTGTTTTTGACCTGTGTGTTTCTGACCACTGTGTTTCTGACAACTGTTTTTCTGACCACTCTGTTTCTGACCTCTGTGTTTCTGACCAGTGTGTTTCTGACCAGTGTGTTTCTGACCACTGTGTTTCCGACCACTGTGTTTCTGACCACTGTGTTTCTGACCACTGTGTTTCTGACCACTGGGTTTCCGACCAGTGTGTTTCTGACCAGTGTGTTTCTGACCACTGTGTTTCTGACCAATTTGTTTCTGACCAGTGAGTCTGACCGGTGTGTTTCTCACCAGTGTGTTTCTGACCACTGTGTTTCTGACCAGTGAATTTCTGACCACTATGTCTCTGAACACTATGTTTCTGACCATTGTGTCTCTAACCACTTTGTTTCTGACCATTGTGTTTCTGACCACTGTGTTTCTGACCACTGTGTTTCTGACCACTGTGTTTCTGACCACTGTGTTTCTGACCAGTGTGTTTCTGACCGCAGTGTCTCTGAGAACTTTGTTTCTCGTGTGTGTCTGACCCATGTGTTTCTTACCACGGTGTTTCTGACCAGTGTGGTTCTGACCACTGTGTTTCTGACCAATCTGTTTCTGTCCAGTGTGTTTTTGACCACTGTGTTTCTTACCGTTGTGTTTCTGACCAGTGTGTTTCTGACCAGTGTGTTTCCGACCAGTGTGTTTCTGACCACTGTGTTTCTGACCACTGTGTTTCTGAGCACTATGTTTCTGACCACTGTGTTTCTGACCATTGTGTCTCTGACCACTTTGTTTCTGACCATTGTGTTTCTGACCACTGTGTTTCTGACCACTGTGTTTCTGACCACTGTGTTTCTGACCAGTGTGTTTGTGACCACTGTGTTTCTGACCAGTGTGTTTCTGACCACTGTGTTTCTGACCACTGTGTTTCTGACCACTGTGTTTCTGACCAGTGTGTTTGTGACCACTGTGTTTCTGACCAGTGTGTTTCTGACCACTGTGCCTCTGAGCGCTGTGTTTCTTGTTTGTTTCTGACCCGTGTGTTTCTTACCATGGTGTTTCTGACCAGTGTGGTTCTGACCACTGTGTTTCTGACCAATGTGTTCCTGTCCAGTGTGTTTCTGACCACTGTGTTTCTGACCACTGTGTTTTTGACCAGTGTGTTTCTGACCACTGTGTTTCTGACCAGTGTGTTTCTGACCACTGTGTTTCTGACCATTGTGTTTCTGACCACTATGTTTCTGACCAGTGTGTTTCTGACCACTATGTTTCTGACCAGTGTGTTTCTGACCACTGTGTAACTGACAAGTGTGTTTCTGACCAGTGTGTTTCTGACCACTGTGTTTCTGACCACTGTGTTTCTGACCACTGTGAATCTGACCAGTGGGTTTCTGACTACCGTTTTTGTGACAACAGTGTTTCTAAGCAGTGTGCTTCTGACCAATGTGTTTCTGACCACTGTGTTTCTGACCAGTGTGTTTCTGACCACTGTGTTTCTGACCAGTGTGTTTCTGACCACTGTGTTTCTGACCATTGTGTTTCTGACCACTATGTTTCCGACCAGTGTGTTTTTGACCAGTGTGTTTCTGACCAGTGTGTTTCTAACCACTGTGTTTCTGACCAGTGTGTTTCTGACCGGTGTGTTTTTGACCAGTGTGTTTCTGACCAGTGTGTTTCTGACCACTGTGTTTCTGACCAGTGTGTTTCTGACCACTGTGTTTCTGACCAGTGTGTTTCTGACCACTGTGTTTCTGACCATTGTGTTTCTGACCACTATGTTTCCGACCAGTGTGTTTTTGACCACTGTGTTTCTGACCAGTGTGTTTCTAACCACTGTGTTTCTGACCAGTGTGTTTCTGAGACCAACCAAAGTAGGCATACATCACTGACTATGACCAAATAATGTCACTATGTGTGGTAAACTCTGACAACTCATAACACGTATTACAAATGGCCAGAGTGGAAGATAATGGGTTGTGAATGCTATTTATTGACTAGCAAGTACAAAAACCTTCAATATGTAGTGGCACAATGTGGCTACAATGTACAGTGACCAACCAAAGTATGCATATGTCACTGACCATGACCAAAGAACTTCACTTCATGTGGTCAATGTTGACAACTCACAACATGAGTCACAGATAGTCAGAGGGGGTAACAATGGTTAGGGAAGACTAGCTATCAACTAGAAAGCACAAAGACCTTCAATACGTAGTGATACGGTGTGGTAACCATGTACTGTGACAAACAAAAGTAGGCATATGTCACTAACCATGACCAAAAGAATTTCACAGTGTGTGGTCAACGTTGAAAACTTATAACACGAATCACAAATGGTCAGAGAGGGAAACAATGGACTGGGAACACTACTTATCAGCTAGCAAGTACAAAGACCTTCAACAAGTAGTGGCACGGTGTGGCTAGTGTGCATTGTGACCAACCAAAGGATGCATACGTCAGTGACTATGACCGAAGAAGTCCACTGTGTGTGGTCAACATTGACAACTCATAACACGAGTCACAAATGGTCAGAGGGAGAGACAATGGTTTGGGAACCCTATCTATCGTCAGAAAGGACAAAGAACTTCAATACGTAGTGGCACGGTGTGGCTACTATGCACACCAAACAACCAAACTAGGCATATGTCAGTAAACATGACCAAATAATTTCAATATGGGTGGTCAACGTTCAGCAACCATAACACGAGTCACAAACGGTCAGAGGGGGAAACAATGGTCTGAGAATATCAGTTCTCAACAAGCAAGAAAAACGACCTTCAATCATTAGAAGCACGGTGTGGCTACCATGCACAATGACCGACCAAAGTAGGCATATGTCCTGCCTTTGACCAAAAACATCCGCTGTGTTTGGTCAACGTTGACAACTCATAATACAATTCACAAATGGTCTGAGGGGGACCCAATGGTTTGGGAACACCAGGTATCAACTAGCGAGCACAAGGACCTTCAATACGTTGTGGCAAGATGTGGATATCATGCATGATGACCAGCCAAAGTAGGCATATGTCACTGACCATAACCAAAGAATGTCACTATGTGTGGTAAACTTTGACAACTCATAACACGAGTCACAAATGGTCAGAGTGGAAGATAATGGTTTGTGAATACTAGTAATCGACTAGCAAGTATAAATACCTTCAATATTTAGTGGTACAATGTGGCTACCATGCACAGTGGAAAACCAAAGTATGCACATATCACTTACCATGACCAAATAAATTCACTTCATGTGGTAAACGTTGACAACTTACAACATGAGTCACAAATAGTCAGAGGGGGGATAACAATGGTTTGGGAAGACGAGCTATCAATTAGAAAGCACAAAGACCTTCAATACGTAGTGTCGCGGCGTGGTAACCATGTACTGTGACACACCAAACTGGGCATATGTCACTGACCATCATCGAAGAATTTCAATATGGGTGGTCAACGTTCACAACCCATAACGCACATCACAAATGGTCAGAGGGGGACACAATGGGTTGAGAACACTGGTTATCGACTAGCAAGTACAAAGACCTTCAACAAGTACTAGAACGGTTTGGCTATTGTGCACAGTGACCAACCAAACAATGCATACGTCACTGACTATGACCAAAGAAGTCCACTATGTGTGGTCAAGATTGACAACCCATAACAGGAGTCACAAATGGGCACACGAGGAGATAATGGTTTGAGAACCCTATGTATGGACTAGAAAGGAAAAGAACTTCAATACAAAGAAGCACGGTGTGGCTACTATGCACACCAAACAACCAAACTAGGCATATGGCACTGACCATGACCGAGGAATTTCAATATGGGCGGTCAACGTTCACCAACCATAACACGAGTCACAAACGGTCAGAGGGGGAAACAATGGTCTGGGAATATCAGTTCTCAACTAGCAAGTACAATTACCTTCAATTAGTAGTAGCCCGGTGCGGCTACCATGCATAATGACCGACCAAAGTAGGCATATGTACTGCCTTTCACCAAAGAATCCGCTATGTGTGGTCAACTTTGACAACTCATAGGACGAGTCAAGAATGGTCAGAGGGGGAAACAATGGTTTGGGAACACCATGTATCAACTAGCAAGCAAAAGGACCTTCAATCAGTTGTGGCACAGTGTGGATACCATGCACGATGACCAACCAAAGTAGGCATGTGTCATTGACCATGACAAAAGAATGTCACTATGTGTTGTAACCTTTGACATTTCATAACACGAGTCACATATGGTCAGAGTGGAAGATAATGTGATTACTAGTTATCGACTTGTAAGTACAAATACCTTCCATATGCAGCAGCACTGTGTGGCTACAATGCACACTGACCAATCAAAGTATGCATATGTCACGGACCATGACCAGAGAATTTCACTTCATGTGGTCAACATTGAAAACTCATAACACGAGTCACAAATGGTCAGAGGGAGAAACAATGGTTTGGGAATACTAGTTATCAACTAGCAATTTTACAGGCCTTCAACACGTAGTGGCACGGTGTGGCTAGCGTGCACTGTGATCAACCAAAGGATACATATGTCACTGACTATGACCGAAGAAGTCCACTATGTGTGATCGAAATTGACAACTCATAATACAAGTCACAAATGGTCAGAGGGAGAGACAATGGTTTCGGAACCCTATGTATTGACTATAAAGGAGAAAGAACTTCAATACGTAGTGGCACGGTGTGGCTACTATGCAGACCAAGCAACCAAACTATACATATGTCACTGACCATGACCAAAGCTTTTCAATATTGGTACTAAACGTTCATCAACCATAACACGAGTCACAAATGGTCAGAGGGGAAAACAATGGTATGGGGATATCAGTTCTCAACTAGCAAGCACAACAACCTTCAATCAGTGGTAGCACGGTGTGGCTACCATGTACAATCGCCGACCAAAGTAGGCATACGTACTGCCTTTTGACCAAAGAAATCCGCTGTGTGTCGTTAACGTCGACAACCCATAATGCGAGTCACAAATGGTTAGAGGGGGTAACAATGGGTTGGGAATACCAGGAATCAACTAGCAAGCACAAGGACTTTCAATACGTTGTGGCACGGTGTGGATACCATGCACGATGACCAACCAAAGTCGGCATATGTCACTGACCATGACCGAAGAATGTCACTATGTGTGGTAAATGTTGACAACTCATAACAGGAGTCACAAATGGTCAGAGTGGAAGATAATGATTTGTGAATACTAGTTATGGACTAGTAACTACAAATATTTTCAATATGTAGTGGCACAGTGTGGCTACAATGCACCGTGACCAACCAAAGTATGCATAAGTAACTGCCCATGACCAAAGAATTTCACTTCACGTGGTCAACGTTGCCAACTCACAACATGAGTCACAGATAGTCAGAGGAAGTAACAATCATTTGGGAAGATTAGCTATCAACTAGAATGCACAAAGACCTTCAATACATAGTGACACGGTTTGGTAACCATGTACAATGAAAAACCAAAGTAGGCATATGTCACTGACCATGACCAAAAGAATTTCACAGTGTGTCGTCAACGTTGAAAACTCATAATACGAGTCACAAATGGTCAGAGGGGGCAACAATGGATTGGGAACATTAGTTGTTAAGTAGCCAGTACAAAGATCTTTAACAAGTAGTAGCACGGTGTGGCTAGCGTGCAGAGTGACGAACCAGAGGATGCATACGTCACTGACTATGACAGAAGAAGTCTAGTATGTCTGGTCAACATTGACAACTCATAACACCAGTCACAAATGGTCAGAGGGAAGACAATTGTTTGGGAACCCTATGTATTGACTAGAAAGGACAAAGAAATTCAATACGTAGTGGCACGTTGTGGCTACTATGCACACCAAACAACAAAACTAGGCATATGTCACTGACCATGACCAAAGAGTTTAAACATGGGTGGTCAACGTTCACCAACCATAACACGAGTCACAAATAGTCAGAGGGGGAAACAATGGTCTGGGGATATCAGTTCTCAACTAGCAAGTACGACGACCTTCAATCAGTAGTAGCACGGTGTGGCTATCATGCACATTGATCGACCAAAGTACGCATATGTACTGCCTTTGTCCAAAGAAATCCGCTGTGTATGGTCAACGTTGACAACTCATAAAATGAGTCATAAATGGTCAAAGGGGAAAACAATGGTTTGGGAACACCAGGTATCAACTAGCACGCACAAGGATCTTCAATACATTGTGGCACGGTGTGGATACCATGCACGATAACCAAACAAAGTAGGCATATGTTACTGACAATGGCCAAAGAATGTCACTATGTGTAATAAACTTTGACAACTCATAACACGAGTCACAAATGGTCAGAGTGGAAGTTAATGGTTTGTGAAAAAACGTTATCGACTAGCAAGTACAAATACCTTCATTATGTAGTGGCACGGTGTGGTTACAATGCACAGTGACCAACCAAAGTATGTATATGTCACTGACCATGACCAAAGAATTTCACTTCATGTGGTCAACGTTGACAACTCACAACACAAGTCACGGATAGTTAGAGGGGGTAACAATGGTTTGGGAAGACTAGCTATCAAATAGAAAGCACAAAGACCTTGAATACGTAGTGCCATGACGTGGTAACCATGTACAATAACCAACCAAAGTAGGCAAATGCTATTGACCATGACCAAAAGAATTTCACTATGTGATGTCAAAATTGAAAACTCATAACACAAGTGTCGAGCATGTTTCTGCCGGTGATCCGCGGAGGGGACGATCCGCGGAGACGAGATCCTGTCAAGCTTGAAACCGCGCAAAGAACGATGGCTCCTGGAGACGTAGTTGAGCGTAGAGTGGCGTGGAATCCAGGGGCGGAGAGGGTAGGTAGCCGCAGGGAAGCTGTTGCAGGTTGGCATTGTCACCTCGGGCGACTTCCCTATGGCTATCTCAAGCGCTTGTGGTGGAAGACGGGAAAGGCGGAAGCAGAGGCGGGGAAATCCGCGGTACAAAGGGAACAAGGACCGAGCCGTAGTAAAGCTGCGCAGTCACTGAAAGTGCACACGGAGGTCAGCAGATGGACGGAGCAATCTGGGGAGTAACAACCAATCAACACGAAAACTGGAGCATCAATCAGGGAAGAACCCCTGGAGACGCACCACAGAAGACAAAGATTGAAGGAAGAATACGAGGACCGCGCACACGAGCCGCGGACATAGAAGATGACCAGTAGAAGATTATGTGTTGTGTTTGTGTGGATGAGATCCGCGGTTTGTAGTCGCACTGCGTGGAGTCCATGTGGGAGGAAATAGGGCGCCATGAGAGGGATGAGACCGATGGTGTGTAGACACGCCGTGCGGAGTCCCAAATAGATAAGGCCTATGTAGCAATAGCACAATGCTGCCTCAGTCTTGATTGCGTCCTTGGTGATCACTCCGTATTCCATGTACCCTGCCCTGATTATCAAAGACGTTTACCCGTTCTCACATGTGCTCTTAGCTCCCCGCGCCCTTGCCTTCCACTGTCGTTGATTTCCTGTCCGCGATCCGAGGAACAGAGTGCGTCAAGAACCAAGCCCGTGGTGAAGTGAGCTGTCAGCGGTGCCCTTGCTTGCACACGACCGCGGAACGAGGTTCCTTGGAGAGGAGCTAGAAGCCACGAGGTGGCGGGCTCGTGTGTGGCAGAAAGTGGCCGCGGAGTTTTATTCATCGGTGTGGTTCTCCCGCAAGGTCCTAGACCGTGGTCCACAGAATTTTCAGTTGCTTAACGTTAGTGTCGTGATTCCGCTACACACATTTCCCAGGTAGTAACTGTGGCGAGGGTGCATACTCCGCGAATAGCTCGGAGTAAGGTCAGCATCGAAGAAGTTGAGGTCGTGGCAAAAATGGAGGTATCAGGGTCATGGTGTGGTGATCGTGGACAGCTCCTCGCTCTTTGCTTAGCGGAACTGCACGTATCCACTAAATCAGCCATTGATGTTGGCGGCAAGCTTTGTGTATCTGGATGTCAGACAACGACAGTAGCAGTCATCAATGCGGTGGATCCTGTCGTGCTGAGCCATCACCTACGCAGGCAGCCGGGACTCCTCTCATATGCTATCTCGCACCCCACTCAGCTCCTCACCCGGCTCTGATCCACTTGTTCAACACCGTCGGGTGACCGATTGGTTAGAGCAGTTGCAATGGCGTCATATCATGGATGCTTTCTGCGAGCGTGTGGAAGTGGACACCATCTCCACCCATGGCAACTACGGATCTGGCCAGTCCTAGGACAAGTCGGAGGAGCAAGAAGCCATGGTCATGGCACCGCTGTGGTTTTCCGGTGCCCCACCATCGTCGGAGCAGCACTCTGCTGGTGGTGAACTCGACGTCTACCGCGGACTGGTCTACCAATGCCGTGGCAGGGAGCAGACAAGGACGGCTGTCAACCCACTGCTACAACACTCATCACCTATGATGCATGCGCCACACGAGGTGGTACAACTCGGGGAGCAACATGGGTCCCAGGAATACTCCACGTCGGGCGAGCAGCAGCTAGTGGCCCAACAGCAGCCGTGGATCAACACCATCCTAGCGAGGAGCACGGCTTCCGCACACGACGGGTAGCTGGGATGGATCCACCACCACAGCTTGTCGGACCGGAGCAGGTGGATGGACGGGCACAAACCCCAGTGCTGGGCCTGCATCAGACGGCGATGCACCCGCAGCTACAAAACCTGGGAACCACGCAAGTGGGACCATTGGCACCCTCTCTGGTCCAGGGCTCCACGCAACCAACGAACAAGCAGCAGGTTCCCCTGGTGTCCTTGTCTATCGGAATGATGCCGGAGGGAGCTGCAGTCCTCTCGGCGGCAGGAATGACCCAGCCACCTATGTGTCCGCCACTGCCACATGGGGGAGCAACGCAGGCGGGAATAACGCCGCAGTCACCTACGTTAGGGCATCAAGCAATAGGTGCACCACCGAAGTAGATGAACCCACCACAGACACTCATGGGTACCACGCCGGCTGGAACTATGCTGCCCGCGATAGGCACGAAGCAGACCAACTACCGGCCTTAGCAGATGAAGACATCGGCATGGGCGGGGACTGCGATGCAGCATCCCGTGATGGTACCACATCCACCACACGCGATGCAGTCCTTTGGGGGCGCCACCCAAGGGAGTGCCACAACTCAGCCTCATGGGGTCCATCAACTAATGCACTTGCAGCAGCCGCATGGAGGCATGACGGTGACGCACCCCTCAGCAACAGTTTCGAACCCTTTGCCAATTGCGCAACAGAAGTTTATGAGCACCACACAATCAGGAGTGAGTCAGCAGCATTTTGTGCTATGCACGCAGCCACCGCTGCCCCAAGGGGCACTGCCACCGCCCCATTACTCCGCCCAAGCCTACCAGCAGCTTCATCCGCCACAACTAACCGGAACCATGCCAGCCGGTCTGACTCCTCAGGTGCCACCACTGATGTCGCAACCTCCGCTAGCGACACAAACTCACACGCACCCACCACTGTCGCAGATGATGGGAGGTCAGCACCCTACAAGGAAAACGGCCAATCCCCTCCCGCTGGCACCAGCTGCGATCACCAGTACTGCTGCGGTCCCCACCACGGAGACCTATTGGACGCCTCAGCTGATGGCACCGCAGACACAGGGACCTCCGGCCCCGCCCCTTCGGACGTCGTTCTTCTCCACACCTTACACCACCGCACTGCCAGCTCCTTCTTCCTGGTACATGCACCAGTCATACACGCACCGAGACTCTCACATGCCCACGGGGCAGCCTTTGATGCAGATCCACCATGCCAGATATTCCGTGGTCCAGCCTACCAATCTTCCCCCTCCAACTACTGCAACTGCGTTGATGACTTACCGAAGTACCATACCTCAAATGGAGTACATCCGCTGCAAGCCTGCAAATCTAACACGGCTAAACACCTTCAAGGGCGTCCCAGAGGAGGATCCCTGGATCTGGCTGAAGCAAATCACACTCTACGCCAGCATTGATCGGATCCCACCAGACCTCTGTCTCGCCACTGTGGAGTTACACCTCGATGGAGCTGCGGTCGACTGATACAATAGCTGTGCACCCTTCCCATCCTTTGAGAACTTCGGAAACGCTCTCATTGAAGGCTTGAAGCACGTGACAAAGCAGGATGCCCTACGGCAGATTAAGAAGGAAGTCATGCGCAAGAACGACAATATCCGCAGATTACTGGATCAGTTCCTCACATGGGCTTCCGTGGCCAAAAACCCGCAAGGAGAAGGCCTTCCACTGTGGGTTCTCCTACAGAATCTAATCCGCGCCCTCCCTGACGAGGTCAGCAGTCTCATGATTGACGATCACTACCGCTCTCTCTAGGACGTGGTGCAAGATGCTACGGCTATATCCACTCGTCAGCGATCTACTCGCCAGCATCAAGGTGGAGAGACCCACGTATCACCCACCTAGCAAAGCCAGCCCCCACATCAGTAGAAGTCCAAGGCTTGCTACACCTGCCAAAGCCTAGAACACATTGCATGAGACTGTCCTCGCAAATGATACGCAACTCCGCGCCCTGACACAGTCCCTCAGGACCCCATGGTCGAGCAATGGCACCAGTACTACAACCAGCCGTGGCCAGGTCCACAGCAGCAGCCGCAGCAGTAGCAGAAGCAGCAACAGTAGCAGCAACCGCACCTACCTCCAACCGGTCAAGCCCAAATGGGGCAAGGCCTCCTCCCGAATCCTCAACCAACTGCGGATCCTCCTGTTGGTGCACACAACTTTAAAGTGGGCCTGCCTATGGCTGCGCACGAGACCACGGAGGTGCCTCCCACTCCGGAGGAAGTAGCACCCATCACGCGGGCCTGCACAGTTGGGCTGCGCGGATGGGACATGCAGGCTGTCGCGCGACTGCAGAGTGACCTGCGCCGGAAGGAAGAAGCTGTCAAGGCCCGAATGCTGGATGCCGTTGTAGCCCGTTCAGTGTGCCCCTCCCCCAAGAAGCGCCGCATCACGCACCTAGGGCCAGCAGATGATCCGCTACCGGTGGCCGTCCCATCTGCTCCCCTTACCACTCCCTCCAGTGCCTTAGATTCCAAAGATCCAGTGGAAAAGCTCTTCACCACCCCCATTGCGTCCGTGAACTTCTTTGAGTTCCTTTGCATTCATCCCGAACTGTCTCCACGGCGTCATGAGGAATTCACCAGAGCCAAGAATCGCCTCCAGGCTGTCAGCATCTCCCTCTCCTACACCACTCCGCCCCATGGCACCCAGAACACCGGATCATAGCGGAAGCGCCACCGGCCTTGACCACAGAGGAAGTGGACTGGGATTAGGCGCCACAGCCTTTGGAACCACCCCACCGCGATGATCGCCACTACGAGGTTGCTTGCGGTGTGGTCTGGATTTATGGCCGGATGTTCCTTGCCATAATTGACACAGGCACGACCCATACCACGCTAGCCCGCCGCGTTCTCTGCCTGGTCGAATGGGCGGATGACATTCTCCCTACGCATCCGTTGTTCAACAATGCGGCGGGAGGACTGGACTATGGGGATGGAGAGGTGCATGGACTACCCTTACAGGTAGGATCTCTCCATGAGCCAGTAGACGTCCAAATCACACACGCTCATACCTACAATGTTCTCCTAGACATGGACTACCTCCTTCTGCGACGAGACAACCTTCTGTTCTCCCTAGACGTACTGCAACTGACATCTGCCACCAGTACCAAGGAATACGTGGACGACCGAGTGACGGTGCCATTGACCGGCGGTGCGCCCTTCTCCCTCTCCGATGCCGTGCAAGAAGATTCACACACATGCTTCCACTGCAGCCAGATCTCCGCGGAAGCCATCGTTGACACGGAGCAGGTTCCCATCAAAGAATGGCGAGAACCGGCGGCGGATCATACGGAACCAGGGTTGCAAACAAACCTTCTTGGATTATGGTAGCGGAGCGAGCCCACGTTTGGCCAGGGCCTCCCTTTGGACAACCACAAGGAATTCTACCCCATCCGCGATCAACATCCACCTCCGCCCCCTCGCTCAGATCACATCGTGCATCCCTGCCTCTCACCAGCACAAAAGCAAGACTTCCGCGACCTCCTAGACTCTTTCACGGACATCTTCGCTGGCTTAGCAACAGACATTGGGACTGTGAATGCCTTTCATGTTATCAACACCGGCATAGCTACCTCCATTGAGCAGAAAGTCCGTTGTGTCCTCCTTGCGCAGGAGCACATCATCAACGAGGGTCGTGGAATTGAAGGCGCAAGGAGTAATCGTTTCCATTGTCAGCCCTTGGCGAGCCAACTTGGTCATTGTCGGCAAACTGGACGGATCCAAGCGGTTTTGTGTTGACTTTCGTGGTCTCGACCAAGTTACGCAAGAAGACGCCTATCCCATGTCGGTGATCGTCGACATCCAGGAGCGCCAGCAGGGACGCAGATGGTTCGCAAAGCAGGACATCAAGGCAGCTTTCCACGCTGTCCCCATGCACAAGAATCCATGGCCAAGACCACCTTTGTCACTCCAGAGGATCTCTATGCCTTCACCCGCATGCCCTTTGGCCTACGCAATACCAGCGCGACTTTGCAGCGTGTCATGGACTCCACCCTCCGCGGCATCCCTAACGTGAGCTGCTACATCGAAAATATCATGGTCGCGGCCCACAACTTCGTGGAGCTCTTTTCCTCCCTCACCGCCGTCTTTACCGCCCTCTGCGCTGCTAATCTGAAGCTGAAAGCCGCCAAGTGTTCCATGTGTGCCGCAGAAATGGAGTTCTTGGGGTTCGTTATGAGTGCCAATGACATCAAAACGGATCCAGAAAAGATCGTGGCCGTCCAGGAATGGCGCCAACCCTCGACGGCGGGGAAAGTCAAAATCTTTCTTGGCTTTGTTTCATTCAATCGCAAGTTTGTTTGCAACCAAGCCTGCATTATCTGACCCCTGTAACAGCTGACCCTTCAGGACATCCCCTTTGAGTGGACAATAGAGTGCGCCACTGTTTGGCCAGAGATCAAGCACCGGCTGGTCACCGCTCCCATGTTGGAATTCCCGGACTTCAATCTCCCCTTCTCCATCACAACCGACTGGTCCCGGGATGGCCTTGGCACCGCAATGTCGCAGACGGTCCAAGAACCAGTCCAACGGGTGATTGCATACGCCAGTCGTGCACTCACTGACGGTTAGCGGACCTACCCACCGGTGAAGGGCGAGTGCTTGGACGCGTTGGGGGCCCTCCAACACTTCTGCAACTACATCAAGAACGGCAAACCTTTCACAATCCGTATTGACCATCAAGTGCTGCAATGGCTCCTCACAACCCATAATCAGGAGGGAATATTGGCCAAATGGGCCATCCTTCAATAGGGCTATAACATGAAGATTAAGTACCAGCCCGTGCTCGCCAATCAAAACGCCGATGCTCTCCCCTACGCGGACTGGCCATACCCCATGGACCTGCTGGACAACTCTACAGATGTCCCTTCCGCACTTGTCCCTCTCCCAGCGGATGCCGAGCCCCAGTGGGAGGGCGTCGCCCGAGAATTCACGGATGAGGAACATGCAGTTCCCCACCAACTAGTGTCGGAACTAGAACCTGGTGTGCATTTGGGTCCCGCGGAGACTCTTCCGACTCTCCCTGCCAGAGGCCTCCAGTTTTCTCGACGCTTCAACCCCACGATCCGCGGCTGGACGTTGGAAGAAATTGCGGCACACCTTCCCCTCCCGCTCTTCCGTGCCGCAGTCACGCTGCACCCCCCCTGTTGTGCCGGCTGTCACATCTCCTCCACCGCCCCCTCCCAATCCCTCTACCTCTCTTCTCCTCAACCCACTTCATCCCCTTCCCCTAGTGGACTTTCTGGCATCGGGTCCCTCCGCACCCCCAGCAGCGGTAACTGTACCAATGGTGTTGCCTGGCGCACCCCCGGCATCTGACTCTTCTGCTTCCCCAGCAACAGTAACATCATCAGGTGCACCTCCGCCACTTGGTCCTTTCGCGCCGACTGCGCATTCTTCCTCCCCACCGGCCTCACGAGGAAGCTCGGCACGCGGAGCACCGCAACCATTGCTCAGCGCCGGAACAATCATGAATGGTGTACGGACCAACCTGGAAGAGGAAAGCTCAGGTGATAGCGGCGATCAACCCAGGGCCACCCGCCTGCTAGACATAGTCAGCAGTGTCATCACGCACCTGCTAGAGGAGCTGCCGGAGGCAATCCGTGCGAAAGTGGCACGCTCTTTCTTTGAGAAGAACTAGCAAGTGGTCCTGAACGGCATGGCAAAGGCCGCCCTGGGCCTTGGGCAAGAGGGACGGCAGGACCAACTGCTGGAACGGCAGGCGCGGAGCGTCTCATTTTTGCGCTCCACGACGTCATCAACTCTCACCCACAACAAGCTCCTAGCATATCGGGCATGGAAGCATTCCTCGACATGGAGCAACCAGATCGCTTGGTGAACATCGCCCGCGAATGGTGGCTCCAGGTACACCGCGACCAGAATAAGGACCCCACGCGCCGCTATGTGCACCTGCTTCAGGAACGAGCCCGGGCCCTCACCATCTACCATGCCTACCAAATGCCCGCTCGAACGGAGGAGGCACCGCGCAGGAAGTTTGGGGCAAAAGCATGGAGGTGGGGTTACCTGTTACGGGCCATTGCCACCAGGTGGGAAGCGCGGCACGCGGCCCAGGATCTCGCACACCTCTCCGAAGCCAAACGACAGAGCAACGGCTGGTACGTGGCCATCCAAAAATGTTGGCGCCTGTTTCGGGAGGACAGAATCCGCCAAAGGATTGCAACCGCAGTGGCGAGGAACTGGGGAAGGCCCTGCAAGTAGTGGTCCAACCATAGAAGGAGGAGGCCCTATGACACTGGGCACGGGAGGCCGTTGATGTATGCCGGGAAGAGAAGAACCGCGTCCTCACGGAAGCGGAGGAGGCCCAGAAGTGCCTATGGGACTCTCCCAAGCACTCCCAAATGCGGAACAAGCTACAGGTAGTATGGCAGTAGGAGAAGGAGGAACCGCGGAAGGAGGCCAAAGCAATCACGGACCACGTAGCGGCAAAACTTGATGAAGAAACGTAGGTGGCGGCAACCAAGCATGCGCCTCCGAAGGGTGAGGCGATGACAAAGCAGGAGGTGGTAACAAGACGCGAAGAAGCTGCCAAACGAACAGTAGTAGAAATGGCGGCGGCTGCAGCGAGAAGAGCGGCAAGAGCAGCAACCATAACAGAAGCAGGAGCGACGGAGGCAACTACGGTGGCAAGGGGACAGACAGCTGCAGGACGGACCGCGGGAGCAGCAGAGCACGTAGGGGAGGAAAGGACACGGGCTCATGTAGCTGCTCGAGTTGAGCCAGGAGCGGCAGTAACTAAGGCTGCATACTGCTACAGAACCGCGGTTCTGAGAATGGAACCGGAACCGTGGTTCCGGTTCCAGCTCAGAAGCGGAACCGCGGTTCCGGTTCCGGAACCGCGGTTCCAATCACGGTTCCACAGCATTTCTTCTCGAACATGAAGCATTATTGGCTACCACTACCATGTTTTTTTCCAGAAACACGAGGATAAATACCTTCCACACTCCTGAATTGTATGCGAGCAATTGATTGGAGTGCTCTCATGTCCTCAAAGGGTGCAACAGCAGCAAAAATAGCCTTAAACCTCCCCCCTGTCCACTCATTATCCCCTCAGTGGACCTAGGCTCAGGAACCGCGGTTCCTGAACGGTTCGAGAATCCTTGGACCAAAACCGCGGTTCCGATTCAGGAACCGGAACCGCGGTTCCGGAACCGCAGTTCCGGAACCGCGGTTCCTGGAACCTGTGTGCACCATTAGCAGGAACTGAGAAAGGAGAACAGAATGTTCAGCCGCACCCGGCTCTATCGAGAGACACGCGCAAAAGGCAAGTCAAGCTCTAGAAGGCAGCTTGGAGGGCCGTAGCATCAGCGGCCGCCAACAAACAGGCTGCTCCATCTCACGTCGCCTCGGCCAGCCGCGCAGCCACTCCGCACAAGAGGTTGGCCGCAGGTGGTCCGGCACCATCCACGAAGACCACGCCAACATCCCGCCTGCAAGATGAGGACAAGCGGGCAGCGGAAGACAGTACCGCTGCTGAGCCCCTCGCTAAATGCGGCAAGCTGCGGTGTCAACCGTAGGACACCCCTCCAAGAACTGACCCTACACAACTGGCGCAGCTCCAACAGGATGTCGCCCGGGCAACGGAGCTGCTTCTGACGGTGTTCTGCAGCACGCCAATGCTGGTTGACTTAGTCCCAGCCAAACGTCGGCCCATCCTCGGGGACAGCGGCACCGCGGCCATCCGCGGGAAAGGGCCCGGAGCCACTAGTGCGGCTATAGTGGCTAAAAAGCAGGTGGGGACAGTGGTGATCTCTTAGCTCAGCCAGTCACATGGGAGACGATAAGGATCAGCCCACTGTAAGGGGACCAGGCCTGCTGCGCTTACCCGAGGCCGCGGTGCTACAGCGACCGGAAGCGGAGACGGCTGAGGATCACAAGGGACAAGGCAGGCAGCCTTGAGGACCCCTGGAAATCAGGCTGCGAGACCGGTGGGATGAGGGCAAACTACATGCAGTGGGAATCCTCTGCCTCTCCCTTGTGCCGGATAGCTGGGAGCCTCCCATCTATGACGAGGAGAACCTCAAGTGGTTTCAGGTAATGAAAACAGAGCAAGATGATAGGCGGGCGCAGAGTCCGACAGGAAAAGTGCCTCAGAAGAAGAAGAAGCCGGGGGAGGCTGGCGCGGAGAAATCAGGACGGAACGGACCAATGGAGATGCAAGATTGGCGTATTTGGCACACGGCGCACATTCTACTCCACACCACCACCAAGGAGCAGCAGAAGGAGGAAGCGCGGAAGGTGTATGCGGCGCTGGAGGCAAAACTAGGGGTGACATTTGACTGGCGGAAGACAGATGACCTCGCCCGCCTCTGTGAATCGTAAGGATGGGAGAGCGGCAGGCTCTGGCATACCTCATCGAAGGTATTGTGGGTGCCCCCGCCCACGCTACAGAAGGCGGTAGTCGAAGCATACCACCGCCACCATCACACCGGCATGCAGGCACTCAAGGATCGCCCGTCCCAGATCTTACACGTGCCAACCCTTGCGGTACTGGTCCGAAAGATGGTGCAACACTGTGCCCCCTGCAAATAAAGTCGGACAGTGACGCCACAAAATATGCCCCTCTTTCTGCCCTCTCCCATCTGTGAACCCCTGGACTGCATCATCATTGACTTCCATGGGCCCTGTCCCCGCCACGCTCAGGGAGATCGGTACTAGATCACGGCATTGGACCACTTTACAAAGTACACCAGGGTCCTCGCCGTCCCCGACAAATCCTCCGCCCGAGCAGAACCCCCTTCATTCGGGAAGCAATTCTCTGCCAGTTTTGAGGGTGCCGCGTGGTTCACAGTGACAGCGGGACGGAGTTTGCGGGGGCGTTCTGTGAGGAGCTCGAAGTATGGGGAGTACAGCATGTACACTCTGGGTGGTATCGGCCCCAATCCCAAGGGCAGGTGGAGAGGCTGCAAGATATCCTGGAACGGGCGGTGGCTACCGTGGAGAGCAAGGACTGGGGGGAAAATCTGAAAAAGACCGTGCACTTCATTAATACAACACCTAGCCAAGCCATGTCGTTCTCCCCACACGCCATCCTTTTTGGGCAGCCTCCGCGCGCGGCACCGGGCATGCCGCAAACACCGCTGCGGTTGCCGCTGGAGCAGGAGGAGCAGCAAGATGGTCGCTCAGAGGAGGAGCGGGAAGCACCCAGGGACGGGGAAGTTCAAGAGTAGTTTAGAGAGCAGTGCCGAAAGTCAAATGCAGTGAGGGCTGAGGCAGGACTCCGGGCCTCTGTTTTGGCCTAGAGCGGATGTGACACTGCAAACCGACGCCTTAACCACGGATCAATTAGGTAAGGATATCTGGTCTACCTACGCCCATTCTTAGGCGCGGGGCGGGAAGCTAAGGAGGCGCGGCAAGTGTACCGCGTAGCCACCATGGACGCAGGAGGCGTTTAGCTAGAGCGTCCATAGGGATTCAGCGACCGGAGCTACCGAGCTACCGATTTCGTCCTATTGTCCCTGGCTTGGCAGACACACATCACAGGCACGGGAGGGGAGCTTCCTATGCTCGAGTAACAAAAAGGCTCAAGAGGCTGGCGAGCAGAGGATGTATTGGACTTTTGCGAGGCGTAGGTATTGGGATAGGAGCAGGCGTGGAGCCAAGAGCCCCGGGCAGACTAGCCAACGAAGGGCTCTGATATGGAAGAAGTGTCCGCAGGGGAGGTTTAAATGGGGCAGCAGCGGCGAGTGGAGGAGCGAAGGGAACAGCGGCGGGAAAACCAAGAGCAGCCAGGGCAGCCAGGGGAGCAGCAACCAGGCAGTGGGGAGACAACCACAAGGGCGCCCGGAGCCATCCCGCGGAAGGGTGCATCAATGAGCCCCCGCAAACTGGCCACCTGCACGGGCCCCTCTGTGTGATGTGGGGACAACTTGCCTGAAGAGCTACTCTTGAAGGTCGTGTGCCGCGTCTGCGGCCAACCGGCACACCAAGGGCTAGCAAGGAGCTGCATTGGGTGAAACCCCACTTGCCTAAAGTGCATGAGTGAGGCCCGGGAAGAGGGAGCGCAGGAGACAGGAGGCGATGATCGTGCAGGAGGAAGAGGAGGAAGAGGAGGAGAAGAAGGAGGAGGAGGAGGAGGAGGAGGAGGAGGAGCAAGCCGGAGTAGGGCGATGGCCGCGCATGGTTTCATGAGCCACCATGAAACAATGGCAGCAAGGAGGACAGGCGGTTGCGGCGGAGTAGGCCAGAAAGGAGAGGGAGAGCTAAACGTGTGCCCAATGCGGGCACGGTTGGGGCCGCACTGTGGAGGATCGCAAAATCTGTTGCAACTGGATATGCAAGAAGTGTGTGAAGCGGCCGAGGAACAGGGCTGGGGAATGAAGCAAACACAGGTTGTGTGGACAGTGCTGCCAGGAAATAGAGATGCAGCGTGGAGTCCGGAAGCTGCCCCGAATGACCGAGGAAGGAGAGGAAGTGGACTCTGAGGTAGATGAGGATCAAGATCCATCCGCAGAAAAGGCACCTGTTACCCAGTGTCCCACATGTGCCAAGACCGTCATCGAGGGCGGAAGGTGTGGCAAGTGCACAAAGTTGGCCCATCCGGCCTGCTTGGTCACAGGCAGCTCCTCCTGGGTAGGACAATGCGACGATTGTTCGGGCAACGCACTCCAAGAGGGGTGGGCCTCGCTTGCATATGACAACGCAATGCAAGCACCAGTCTATGCAAACTGTGAGACGGAGCTGGCAAAGTTTGGCAAGGCATGCGGAATGTGCCGGGTAATGTGTCACCTGCACTTCGGGGGACAGGGAAAAGAGGGCATTTGGAACTACCGCCGCTAACGGGACCGGGAACAAAAGAGCAAGTGGAAGTTCCCGAGCCAACGTCAGTCTTGTAGGGACAATTGCTTTGGACGGCTGAGTGAGGTAGTCTACTACTGTGAACATTGAGGACAGCTTGCCCATGGCTCATGTGTCGCGGAAGTGGGATGGAGCGAGGGGGGAAGAAGATTAACCTCTGCTCAACCTGCAAGAAGTATGAGCGAGCGCCCCACTGCTCCTCATGCAAAACGTTTCTGAGTGCGCCCACCATAGAAGCGCGGTATGCTTGATGGAGACTCTTTGTCCACGACTAATGCTGTTGGCTTGAGGGTGAGTGTTTACCCTGGAGGGTCCCTAGCAGTGGCTGTTTCACACCACCAACTGTTTTTGGAGAGACTGAAACTGTGGAGGCAACTGGTTCCAAGGATGGCAAAATCTGGTCAGAGAGTGAGGCAATAGTTTTGGCCTCAATTGGATGGGAATTAAACACTTGATCAAGGCTCACAAGCAGTGGCATTTTATAGCCATTGATCTAAGCTTTCCAGAACACCAAAGCATACCAGAGTTGGAGCTTCCTAGAAGATTCTATGGCTTCTAGAGTGCTCCTTGGTAGGCTGTCCTTTTCCCACCTAGAAAGGCATCCCTTCCCTCCTCTAGAAGCTTCTGTCCCTTTCTAGATTCCTCAGCTTGCTTCTAGTAGGAGGGAAGGTGTCCAGAAGACCAAGACACCTCTAGATGCCTTGTAGGACAAGTCACCCCTTCTGGAAGGTGTGCCACCTTCCTGGACCCTCACCTGGCCTTCTAGAAACTTAAAGAGGAACTCTAGAGGTTGAGCTAGCTTCCTGGCATCTATTTTTCACCTCCCTCGAGGCAGAGCATAATTTCATCTTGTGGGACTTGAACCCGGGCCCCTACCTCTAGAGGTGGACACCATTAACCACTAAGCCACTAAGGCTTGTCTTTTTGGTGTTCCTTTTTGGAGTCACTCTTGCCATGGTGAGGAGCATCATTCCATCAATCTCCTCCTTGCGCGTCACCCATGGCAGTTGTCCATGCTCGGCGTGCAATTCAAAAGGCTTGGGAAAGCCCAAGCTCCATACAAGTAGCATCATGCCTGTCCTTGGGTTGCGCCTTTGTCATGGCATCAGCAAGCATGTGCTTTGTGCCGCAATGCACAAGCACCACATCACCCTTTGCAACAAGGTCTCGTGCAAAGTGATGCCGGATCTCTATGTGCTTGGTCCTCCGGTGTAGCACAGGGTTCTTGGTCAGGCGGATGGCATTCATGTTATCAACATTGAGTGCCGTTGGCTTCTTTTGCGGCACCCCAATCTCCTTGAGCAATCGCCACAGCCATACTGACTCCTTTGCGGCTTTCGCGAGCGCAATATACTTCGCCTCAGTTCTGGGTAGAGCCACAGTGTCCTGATTCCGGTTTGTCCAAGACACCGCTGCACCACCAAGCACAAAAACATAGCCTGATGTTGACTTGCGGTCATCAACGTCACCTGCCCAGTCAGCATTAGAGTAGCCAACCAACTCGAGGGGGTCAGTCTGCGCTCCCCCTCCAAACAAAAGTCGCGAATGTGTCATTGCCTTCAAGTAGCGGAGGATTCTCGTCACCGCTTGCCAATGTAGCGGTCCCGGATCAGCAACATAGCGGCTCACTTGTCCTTCAGCAAAGGCAAGGTCAGGCCGCGTCGCCACCATGGCATACATTATGCTGCCAACTGCGGACTGGTACGGTACTCCAGCCATCTCCGCCTTCTCGTCCTCCGTGCTTGGGCCCATGCTCAAGCTCAGCTCACATGTCGTTGTCATAGGTGTGCCGATGGGGTTGCACTCTTCCATGTTGTAGCGGAGGAGCACCTCTTGCACATATTGTTCTTGGCCCATCTCCAGCGTGCGTGCTTTGCGGTCCCTCTTGATGGCGATGCCAAGGTAGTACTCAAGCTCGCCCATGTCTGTCATCTTGAACCGGCCGCCAAGCTGTTGCTTCAGGCTCTTGAGCTCCCCCTCATCCAATGACACAAGGATGAGGTCATCCACGTAGAAGACGACAATTTGGTGGAGTCCTGGTTGATTACGCATGTACATGCTATGATCGGCCTCGCAGCGCTTGAAGCCAAGCTCACCCATGAAACTATCCATCTTGAGGTACCACATAAGCGGAGCTTGCTTTAGTCCATAGAGCGCCCTACGAAGCCGGCACACTTTTCCTTGCGGCGCATCCACCCCCTCTGGCACCTCCATGTAGACTTCCTTGTCCAGGTTGCCATTGAGGAACGCGGTTTTCACGTCCATTTGGTAGATTTCGTAGTCGCATGCCGCTGCCACCGAGAGGATAGTACAGATGGAGGCAAACTTGGCAACTGGTGCAAAGGTCTCGTCGTAGTGCTCCCCTTTTCTCTGGGCATATCCTTTTGCCACCAGCCGTGCCTTGTACCGCTCCACCTTCCCCTCCTTTGTGAGCTTCTTCCGGAAGATCCACTTGGAGCCGATGATTTTCTCGCCCTC